>JANHMN010000022.1:40470691-40496341 GCA_030674055.1 Rhabdomys pumilio
TCTCTCTCTCTTTCTTTCTCTCTTTCTCTCTTTCTCTCTTTCTCTCTTTCTTTCTTTCTTTCTTTCTTTCTTTCTTTCTTTTGTTTTTGAGACAGGGTTTCTCTGTGTAGCTCTGTCTGAAACTTGTTCTGAAGACCAGGCTGTCCTCAAACTCACAGAGCTCCACCTGCCTCTGCCTTCTGAGTGCTGGGATTAAAGGTGTATGCCACCACCTCCAGGCAGACATGAAGTTTTCAATAAAAAAAAAAACATTCCCCCCGACAAAAAGTTAACCACAATCTTTCCTTCTATAACCAAATGACCAATGTGTAGGTTTTACCCACCCTGTGGTTTTAGGGAGTTGAATGTGCCTGTCCTTCAGGTTTCTTCTTGCAGTAAGGATAGCTATCTCTCAATGCAGTGAGGGCTCCTACCTTATCAATAACCCGGAAAATATTAAAGGCAGCTCCTCTGGCTACAGTGAAGGTTTCCAAATGAGGGGCTACAGATCCAATGCAGTAACTACTATGGATCACACTGAAGAAAACCTGTAGGGACAAAGTAAACAATAGTCACCTTGTTGCAGTGATGGTTGGGAGGCATGCATGGCCTGCTCATGGAGTACAGAGGACTTACATAAAAATGTGGAAACAGGATGAAGCCAATAAGGAAAACACAGGCTTTTCCAGCAGTCTTTGCTTTTTTTCAGGATGACTCTCCACTGCATGAGTTTGTGTCTTTCCAGCTGCAGCAATGTTTGAGCTGCCTGAACCGTGCTGGCCCGCAGGAAGCTGCCCACAAGCTGAGTGTGTTTCTATGGGCTCCTCCCCTGTACTATGCCCAACACTGGGAGTTTTAGCAAGACAGTGACTGAAGTGATAGTTCAGAGACATTGTATTGCTTCCATCCTGTTTTTAAAACTGCTCCGTCACTGTCCTTATTTAGGCAAATGCCTCTGCAGGAAAAGTTCAAATAAGGAACAGATTCTAGAAGGTCATGCACTTTTCTCTGTCATGCAGATATGGGAACTAAAGAAGTAAAAATGGCAGCTACTCGTTCTTCATATGAGATGAACAGCTAAGAGCCTTAACTATGAAAGTCTTCAAATTTAAAAGGTCAATTTTATTGAAAGTAGAGGCATCCATGTAAGATAGAAAGACCAAACAAAAGTGGAAGCAGTAGAGAAGCATGCTCACCATGACAGATCTCTTTAAACCTGAACTGGTGTGTCTGATGTAGAGAATGGAGGTTAATGGAATTATTTACAATTTTATACATAACTGTAGCAGTTTAAAATACTCTGGATTGCAAGATTGGAAAGGGTTGCATGAAGCTTTCCTTTCCTTCCTTCCTTCTTTCTTTCTTTCTTTTAAAATTATTTCTGTGTATGTGTCTCTGCATGGGTGTTTTTTGCACACCAATGCTGATGTCAGAGGAGGCCAGAAGGCTCCCCTGGAGTTGGAGCTGAAGATAAAGGCAGTTGTAAACCATCCCCATCCAACATGGGTGCTGGAACTGAAATTGGGTCCTCTGCAAAAGCAGTGCATACTTGATCACTAGGCCACCTCTCCAGCCTAAACTCAGCTAAATACTGGAAAGGACAGGGGTACAGCAGATGGATCCAACTATACTGTAGGACTTTTCCGTGGACTACACGGAAGAGAGCGTGGAATGTGATTAAATCAAAGGAAACTGGAGAGGAAATGCTTCACTACGGATTGGCCATTTTCAGTGCTAGATTAAAAAAAATTGTATTTATTAGTGGGGAATTCAATTATGATACTTGTGAAAGCACAATGCTTGCCACAGTGAGGACACAAAACATGTCGGATTAATAAATCTTGTTAAAAATTATATATATATATATATATATACATATATATATATACACATATATATGTATATATATAATATATGGATTTAAAGTACATGCAAATCATGAGAAGGTAATTATCTTCATTCAAAGTAAATTTTTAAAAACTAAACTCTAGGTTAGGAAAAATCCTCTAACCTGCCGTCTTTGTTTGCAAATAAGACTTACAGCAAGAATAGTCCCGATGGTGTAGCCAGGCTCTCCGCTGAAAATCAGAGAGGCTCCATACCAAAAAGCCAGTCCATAGGCTCCATTCATAAAGAAGTAGACGGCTCCAAGAGACAGCTTTGAAGCTATAGCCCTCTTTATGCCAGCGTCCTTTGCATCCTTTAGATTCTGTGTATACCTTACAAAGCAAAACACCAAGTAGTAGCCTTTGGAGAAAACAGAACCAAATGTCTTTTATCATAATAAAGGGACAGACCTTTGAATTTCTTTCTCTTGGGCTCCAAAGGCTGTGACTGTTCGGATTGATGACAAAACTTCTTCAGCCACAGCTCCAGCTTTGGAATAGGCATCCAGCTCCTTACTGGTCAGCGAGATGATCATCTGTAATAAGCACAGCCACTGTTAGGCAAAGAACGAATGTGCTATGATTTGAAATGTTGCCCAGAGGCTCAGCTGGTGGTGACATTTTTGGAGATTCTATGGGACCTTCAGGAGTGGGGTCTAGCTGATGGACATAGGCTATTACAGGTGTGTAATAGTCCACTTCTGGCTTTACTCTCTTTCTAGTTCTTGGTCCTTGGGGGTGGGAAGCCCAGTCACACCCTTCACTCACCATTGGCTCACCCTCTATCTTTTCTGTCAAGGTGGATTAAAACAAATTATGAATCCCAAATTGCCAGAAGCCATCAGTTTGTGATCCCCAGAACAGTAAGAGAGAGTTAAAAGCTAGGGGTCATCAGCCTTTGTCCTTTGTCTGACTCTGTGTCCTATCTCAGCACCTCAGTACCTGACCCTGTCAGGGCAGGACCAAAATAAAAGTTTATTCTCTCTTGCTATTTGTGCTACAGCAACACAAACTGACTTGACTGATCTAGAATGAGATCAGCCCGGTCTGTGAGAATGTTTGTTGAGCATTCTCTTGATTATATTAATTGAGGTGGGGAGACCCACCCATTACAGGTGGTTTGATTCCCTTGGCAGGTGATCCTGAGTTGTATAGGATAGATGAGAGCCGAGTACATGCACACACACATTTATCACATTTATTCTCTCTCTGTCCTTGACTTCTCTGCTGTGATGGACTGTATCCTGGAACTATTAGCTAAAACAAATTCTTCTTTTCTCAAGTTGCCCTTGTCAGAGTAAGTTTTCACAGCATCAGGAGAAGAAGCTAGAGCACTGACCAATAGGGAGCCAGAGGCAGTGTGACTTTACACATAACCCTCACACAATTTGAAACCCGAGTAGCTTCTCATTATCCAGCATCTAAATCTTTATCTGACTTTTTCTTCACTAAATTCTCTGTATTTTAAAAGCTTCAAATGCGGGTAGTTTTATTGGTACAATGGGGGAATATTTGGCTTAGCAAAGAACATTAGAAACACTAGTTGTTTTGTGAACACTGAAAATTAGTGAGCCTGACTGACTTGAATTGATTTGTTGTTATCCACAAAAAGAAAGGATTCAGGGGAGAGGGGTTAGGTCACAAGACTATGGCAGGAAAACGAACTTCACTTCTCATATGTATGGAGAACGGTCCGGAAGCCATTGTTATTCATATATGCTGGAGTATGCTCAGTAAATGTTTCTCTCTCAACAATAGGGGGTGAGACTTAAAAAGAAAAAAAGGAGATCATTACTATTACAGACAGTAGGTGATAAGCTGATTTCTTAAAAATCTGAAATAGCAGGTGCTCCTTCCTGTTTGATAATCCATTTGTCAATCCTTTGTAGTTTTGTTAGTAAAACCGTTCAGTGCTCGGGAAAAACAACAGTACCACGGCAAAGCTGAGAGTTTTACATTGCCTACTCATGTAATAACTTGTTTCAAAAATACCAAAGTACATTCCATACAACTGGAGTTGATTTGTGTGGCTGGTAAAGTCATGAGATGGCATAAATTAAATACTAATTAATGTATTAGGATTACTATTGCTGGGATGAAATACCATGGCCAAAAACAACTTGGGGAGAAAAGGGTTTATTTTGTTCATAGTTCTGTATAACAGTTTATCACCAAAAACAATGAGGGCAGGAGCTCACAAAGGGCAGGAACCTGGGGGCTGGAACTCAGGCAGAGCCCATGGAAGAGTGCTGCTTATTGGCTTGCCAGCCTGCTTTCTCATAGAACCTAGGACAATCAGCACAGGGTGGCACCATCCACAATGGGATGGCCCTTCCCCATTGATCACTAATTAAGAAAATGCCTTAAAGCCAGATCTAATGAAGCATTTTCTCAACTGAGGCTCCTTCCTCTCTGATGACTCTAGCTTGTGTCAAGTTGATACAAAACTAGCCAGAACAGCTAATCATTTTCTGAGTTTCCTTAACAAAGATAGCTCCACAGTAGATCACTGGAGGGCAACACCATGTTGTGCTAAGCCTTTTACATATTGAATATTCAGTAAATACTTGCGGAATTAAACTGAATTGAAGAAGATTATGCACCCTAGTGACTCTAGTCATTTGGGGTAACTTTGGCTCTCACTTGCTTTTTCTTCGGTTGATATACCAGTGGAACTTAGATTCCCTCTGCTGTTCCTTTACAACTTCTGTCCACTTTTCTCATGAGAGGAGAAGGTTCTGCTCTTAGTAACACATTCTGGGCTTTTTTGTTTCTTATTGAGTGACCCTCATTTCATGCAAGCTTGAGATAAAGATGAGGATTATAAGGTCAACACGAGAAGACAGACTACCACAGACCTGCTGTCTAATTCTCTTCATGTTCCTCTAAGCAACCACTCACTCACATGCCTGTGAACAATCCATTGACACATACTGAGTCACAGGCACAAAAACATGAAAGGAGAAGGGTGATTAGTCAGGAAGAGGAAGAGAAGGAGAGTGAGAGTTGAGGGGGGAGGCAACAAGAAAAGCCAATGGGGAAAATGTGATAAACTATATTTTATACATATATGAATGAAACCCATTGTTATGTACAATTGATAAATGCTAGGGGAAAACTTTGAAAATATCTATTGTCTAAGTACCCAAGCTTCCTTCTAAGGAAACAGTCAACTACAGGATATTTTCTTTTTGCTAGAAATCTTTGATTGAGCTTGTATTATCTTGATAGCAAGTGAGCCAGGAAGTTTTATGGATTTGAGTTTTGAAAACTGAGTATTACAAAATTAAAAGCACAGTGCTTTTGATGTGATGGGCACACACAATGGACAACTGTGAAGATATGATTTTGAGAGCTATTAAGGATACTTGGGCCACTGGAGGATGAACACACACACACACACACACACACTTCACTAGATTGTAAACAAGATTATTATCTTCTGGTATGTGCACTAGAACACTGCTCAGAATGCAATTGAGAATGCAAATACAAACTTGTTTAAAGAGCTGAACCATGTTTACTTAGATGTTAACATATTTTCTAAACCATTTAAAGGCATGTAAAATGTAAACTTTAGGAGACTGCAATCAAACAGCTCTTTAAGGGTGTTACTTGAAGATCTTTCCCTTTAGTTCTACTGAGTACAATGAACTACAATGCATCCAATGGGAGGATTTAGAATATACAAGACTCCCCCCCCCCCTGAAACAGCTAAGTGTCCAATGTGTAATGTCATCATTCTTTATCTGTGCTGTCATTTGAAGAAGTGATTTTTTTCGTTTCTATTTTTTTCTGTTAGTAAGCTATTAATGAAAAATCATTTCTTAGCCATGTAATTTAAAGGCATAAAGATGATTATTGATTAAGATATCAGAAGTTGATAAACTCTCTTATACTCTGGGACATGCAGAATAAACAGAAGTAGCCCTTTCTCTTTTGCAGATTTTGTAAGCGTTGTGCTCCTTCTTTTGCTGCCAGAACCAGGACTAGCTTGCTTACCCTAGAGCACAGTGCTGATGAGGCCATTATAAGAGGAGATGTGGACAGAACCACCAGGGAGAGTTTCCAGCTCTTTATCAAGCTTATCACCAGGCCAATAGAAAACCCAGATATGTTCTGAAACATCAGAGGGATCTTATCTCCAATACCATCACAGAGTTTGTTGATGTCACTGAAACAGAGAAGTTCCCATGGTTCAGTTACACACAGACTGTATGTTAATACCAAGGCCACACGGATCCTTCTCCTTCCCTTACCCAGTCATGCGGGTGTTAAGTTCACAGATGTTATTGCCATCAAACCAGCTGATGTCTTGGGCCAAAATTGAATGAAAAAACTTTTTTCGGATTCTTGTGGTTTGCTGGGCTGCGGTTATGATCCAGAAGGAAATCTGCACGTAGCCAAAAATGAGGGCAGCTGCTCCTATTCCAACATAATAGAGAGTCAACCTGAGAAAAGATGACTGAACGTTAGGCAGGAGCTCAGCTTTCTCTCAAATAAGACAAACAATGCAAAAACTGTCACCAACGATGCTACCCCAAAATAGAAAAGAAACCGAATATTCAGTAAAATTTATTCTGGAACATAGAAATCACCCATAACAGAATGAATAAACATTGAATAATATTCTAAAATTTCACTTAAGACATCTAGATCATAGCTTTGACATTATTAGTAGAAATTAGTACTTTAAGATATGTTTGTTCTATCTTCTTTCAGTATTTATAATACCTTCAGGTGGAAAACTTACACTGAGGTAATTGTGATAGGTGCAAGTGAATGAGGGGGAGGAAGAAAATGTTCCTACTCATAAATAACTGAGAGAGGAAATACCACACATTCTAAAATCCAATGTAAGAAATTTATGTTAAGCTAATATGTACAAAAGTTAAACTTTGTGGGTGGTCATCTTAGAACTCATAATAATACAGAAGAATTGAAAGTTATTTTAACACCTAACTAGGAGGAGAGAGGTAAGAAACAGGGTCATTTAATAACTACATATGGGGAATGCAATACATGAAGCTCTAAAGAAACATTCTGATGGGAAGACATTCAAGACACAGAGAAAGAATTTCAGGTGTATTTGAACAGAGTTTACAGGGGATACGCCTCAGAATAATTGGTGGACTAACATAAGTTGGTAGAACTAATATAGATAATAAAGTGCTTAAGAAAAGTTTCTTTGAGAAATTAATACTATTGATGGGATCTAAATTGTGAAACACAGTTGATCATTAAAAACTGGAGAGAGGAGCTAGCGAGATGACTTAGTGGGTAAAACTACTTGTTGTCTAGCTGACAACCTGAGTTTGTTCCCTTGGATCCATGTGGTAGAAGGAGAGAACTGGTTTCAGTGAACTGACCTCTGACCTCCATACACGTGGCATGGCAAATAAATGATCCCATCTTGGTAAATAAATAAATGTAAATATATTAACATATAAATATATAAATATAAATTTATATAAATATATACATGTACATAAATAAATTCAAATGTATATAATATATAAATGTACATAAATATGTATAGCATGTATGTATAGCAAATACACACACACACACACACACACACATATATATATATACACACACACACACACACACACACACACACACACACACACACACATACACAAAGTATGTATACATATATATATTACAAAGAGCATTCTAGGGAGACAAAAGGTCTTTCCTGGGATGGTCCAAGAATATGTTTAGTTGATAAGGCAGGAGAATGTAGCACAGCACAGGCCTTTAGAAACTGTGTACTCTTTCCATTCTATTCCAAGGAAAATGAAGGATCATCAGAACAGCCATGCAAAGGATGGCTCTACATTGGTGAACTTTGTAAAAGACCACTCTGGCCTTTTTGTGGAGAGTTAGTAGATGTGATGACAGCAATGGAATCAGGAAGTCACTGCAATGTACCATGGGAAATGGATAAGGGCTTAGATAAGAACTGTGGCACCCAAATTATAAAGATATAGAGAAATGGTAAAGGTACTGGCTACGGAGCCTGATGGCCTAAGTTGATTTCTGGAGCTCACAGTATAGAAGGAGAGAATAGATTACCACAAGATGTCCTTTAACCTACACAGGTTTATAGTGGCACATGTGTACATACAGAGAGAGAAAAATTCACACACGCATCAAACAAACAAACAAATAAGAATTTTTAAAAATTCCACATAGTCTAGATATACTTTGGAAATACAAATTGTCAGACAAATGGGACCTATAGGCAACTAGTCTTTTTTGTTATAAAGATTACCAGAAGACTGTAGAGAAAAACAACCCCTTCCCCACTCTATTTTTACCCCCATTAAATTCCATATACTTTGAGAATATGTCCTGCCTCTTGTTTGTCAGCCTGCACACCCACCCTTGCACTCAGTGTCTATCATGATATCTAACAGGGAGGGAGAATCTGCTCTCCCTGATGGGCCTCTGGTATCTATGGCAAAGCTCTCTTCATGTGATGTCTCATCTGTAGCACCCTCTCTGAACCAGACTGATCCTGCTAATCTCTTTACTATGACACAGGTGTTTTGATTACTCAGTTCTCTTTAATTTTTTTTGTATTTTGTGTTTATAATAATAAAGAGATTATTTGTTTAATATACCATTCCTAATGAAGTTACAAACAGAACAGGATACAAGAAACGGAAGCAAGGGAGACACCAAAGATGACTTCCCAGCTTTTGGCTGACCAATGGGGTCAGCTGAATGCTTTTCACAGACATGGTAGGGGCTGGGAATAGGACAGAGTTTCAGACATTATCAAGGGTTCTGGTTTGGATATATTAAATATGCTGAAATGGTAGTCTGAAAACTGAAGGGTTACAGAAGTCACTAAACTTTGAAAGCTATAGCTTCCAGGCAGTAATTCCAGCAAACAGGTTGAGCAAAAACACTGTGGGAGACAAAATATTAAAATGTAGACCAAGAAAGGAGGAACAAGAGACTCAGGTCAAATTCTGCAGACAGGTGGATTTGACCTGAAGAGAAAGAGACTTCAAAGGAAGCTGGGAAGTGGTTGGAAATCAAGGGACCTCAGTACTTTGTAAAATTAAAGAATAAAATAAAACTTGTATTTACTCAGGATTTAGTTATAAATTTGTCTAGCACTCAACTTTGTTTTCTGCTAAGTGAAATAATTGATTTGTCTGATGCAAAACTCCCAGCTGAGTTTTGAAAAGGCTACTCTGCCATCTTAGTTCAGCTCTCTGAAAAAAAGGCAAAGCAAAGCAAAGCAAAGCAAAGCAAAGCAAAGCAAAGCAAAGCAAAGCAAAGCAAAGCAAAGCAAAGCAAAGCAAAGCAAAAACTTTGCTATCCTGGTGGCCTCATTTTGTGATTCTGTAGATGTCTTTGCTGTTTATGACCAGTCCCAAGCATCAAACTGAAATGGTATCTAGAGGAATGGTAGTATGTGCCCTTAACCTCATTAGGAGGCAAAGGCAGGTAGACTTTTGTGAGTTCAGGCTAGCCTGCCATACATAGCAATTTTTATGCTGGCCAGTGATACATAGTCAGACAGATTCTAAGTCTAAAACAAACAAAAATTCCGATAACTTCCTTTAAAAAAATTAACAAAGACTGAAGAGATCAGCTCAGGAACTTTGGAAAATTCACCAGACCCCTCCCCTCCTGGAAGAGAAAGGTCATAGAACTCTTAGGTACCCCTCTCCTACAGAAGGGAGAGGCTAATTAATATTTCTCAGACCACAGGGGGTGCACCTGCATGTGGAGGAGGCCCAGAGCATGTGGACAGATTCCACAGGACAGACTGTTGGCCATGCACGACAAAGAAGGTCTTTTCTGCCTCATTCCCTAAAGACCAATCAGTCTAAAAAGTCACACTGTTCTGCCAATCACATTGTGCCTAGTGGCTGCTGCCCTAAAGACTGTATAAAAGATCACTGAATGGATGGCATGGGGTCGCCTTTCCTTTGGATGCAGGATGGCCCCCGCATGATTGAACATTAAAATTTCTCTTGCTTTTTGCAGCAATTGTCATCTCTGCGTGGTTCACTCAGGGAGAGTGTAGGAGGGTAGAACTCAGAGCAGCCAGGAAAACTTAAAAAAGAAAGTTGTTCTGGGACTTAATTTCTAATTTTATTTACTTATTAACTAAAAAGATACTGTAGTTAAAAAGGTATGATGCTAGCATAAAGATAGATGCATCGATAATTCAGAAGCTAGAAATAAATCCTTATAGTTACAGAGAGTTGGTTTTTAACAAAAGTATCAAGCAGTGTGGTTGAAAAAGTACAGTCTTGTCTTTCACAAAGTGCTAACACAACATATGAGAAAGATGAGGTTAGACCCTTCCTTAGTCATAAACTAATTGGAAATGGACACAGGTCTATAGGTAAGGGTTAAACCATGAAAACTTACTGAAGAAAATCGTAACTCTTGGTTGCTCAAAAAAAAATCTTAAATTAAAAATCACAATCCTTAAGAAAATTGATAAATTTAAATTCATCAAAATGTAAAATATTTGTACTTCAAAAGAACCATTTAAGTAAATGAAGACTAGCCACATGGTGCAAGAAAACAATTGTTTATCAAATCTGAGAAAGAATGTATATCCAGAATTTATAAGAACTCTTTCATCTCAATCATAAGACAATGCTACAGTTTTAAAAATGTGTATTTCACAGAACACCAGTCAGCAGGTGTACCCAAAGACAGATGTGATTGTGGAGTCCATGAAAAATGATACAGACTAAGGAAGTGAATTTAGAATTTACTTCAATTAGTTTTTATCTCTGTAGATACATGTGGTTGTGGCTAACATATTAGATAGTGGCATATTCTTATAACTTGGCTCTTGAATGGAGGTTAAAAGAAGATCATGAGTTCAAGGCCATCTTGAGCTTCATGGAGAGTTGCAAGTTTTAGTAATACAGATCCTGTTTTAACCAAAGCAAATAAATAGAGCTAAGGCACAGAAGAAAATAGTAGTAGGTGTCACTCTGGTCTGTTTGAAGACTTTGAAACTTTTAGTGAGAAAAATATGAAGAGACCAGTAAAGACAAAATATTTAACTCAGCATGTGGTAGATAATAAAGTCAAGTCTACTATTTACCTCATAATTTACAAAACAGAACGCCTTTAGAATTTTTTAAATTATTCAGACTTTAAGATTTTTTTTTACTTTGCATTTTAAAAAATTGGGCATTTTATTTATTTACAATACAGATGTAATCCCCTTTCCCATTTTCCCTCCCTAAAACCCCCTATCCCATTCCCCCTCCTCCTGTTTGCTTTTATACCACTTTGATTACATGCATGTATTAAGGTCAGTTCTAGGTTGAGGGTCTAGCAATACAATAGATGTAAATAGTCAAGGAACAAGCAATACAATGAACACAAATAGTCAAAGAAAAAGCAAAGCATTAAACCCAATTGCATGAACACTCCCGTGATCGTGATCACTGTTTCTAAAGGCTTATCAGGATGACCAAAATATCTGAGCCTACTTCCCTGTCTTAGCCCAAGGTCATTTTTTTGTCTGAAGCCTACTTCCTTGTTCTAGCCTAAAGTTTAGATTCCTGTCTGAAATTACTTTTTTGTTCTAGCCTAATATTTAAGTTCCTGCCTGAGATTACTTTTTTGTTGTAGCATAAGATTTAGATTCCTACTGGAAATTACTTCTTTGTTCTAGCCTAATGTTAGATTCCTGCCTGAAACCTACTTCCTTGTCCTTGGTCAAGGTCATATACCTTCGAAGCAGCCCTTGTTCTTGTCCTTGGCCCATGCCAGATTCTTGCCAAGCAGCCCCAAAGGCTCTCTGCCTCTCCCCCCTCCTCCCCCTTTTTTAATTTCATTAACGAGACTGAGCCTGTCTCAGGTCATTCTGACAAGAATATCTTCCTTACCCATCATGGAATATGAATTATCAAAAGCAATGCAGTTATGTTTTAGGTTGGTAAGGCTCTATGCAGAATCTTACCCGTCCTTGGTTTACCAGCCTGTTAATTTAATAACTCTGTCTGGGGATTCATTTTCAGGTTCAAGTCATGTACTTTGGCTGCCAACATGTTGATGTTGTTAAAGGCAAGCTTTAACACAATGGGCAGGAATAAAAGTATTTCCAGGACAAAAAGAACTAGCATTATCAAGATATATATTCCATTCTTGAAGCTTGACCAAAATAGAAATACTGACCTCAGGCCATGGGTAATTTTTAAGTAATACCTGCCACATCAATGCTCAACAGGGCAGCATTCTTTAAATTCATAAGCTCACTATGCAAAGTTAAAACATCCAAAGAGGTGTTAGAATTATGGCAAATACATTGCAAGTGTCTTTAATTTTTTTCCTAATTATAATGACTACCACTGTAAATTTTAGAACTAACAGGAATCCAATGGTATTTGGCATGACACTCAAGATGGCTCCTTACTCTTAAACTCTGAACCTCCCTCCCTCCAATAATTGGAATAGGATAAAGAGCATCAATCTGTTGTTCCAAATGTCTATCTAAATCCTCTTGTATATTTAACACATTAGTAACTTTTTTTTTTTTTTTTGGCTAAATGATTAACAAAAGTAGCTGTCTTAACTTCTTGTGTCAAAGTGATTGCAGAGGCAGTGGTGCCAGCAATTAACCTAATTGCTTGACCAAAATAGAAATATTGACCTGACTTTAAGACTGTTAATCTTAGTCTCAAAGTTTATTATTATTTTTAAATTTTATTTTCAAATTTATTTGCTTCACTGTATTTATTTAATTCACATTCCTTCTCTTCTTCCTTTCTAACTCGTCTCTTCTTTTCCTCTTTATGATGCTGAGGATCAAACCCAAGGCCTTATACATGGTAAGCTCTTCTAGTAAATTTTATCATTAGCACATCTTTTCAAATTTAAAATTTATTTAAGTAGCATTTTCCTATAATGGTTGGAAAGAAAAAAAATTTTAGAAAAGAAAAAAATTTTTTTCTCCTTTAAGAGATGTTCTTTCAGTTCTAGTAACAATACTGTCATAAAAATCACAGATCCTCACAGATTTTGGGTTGGTGACAATTTTGCCAAATACAACTCAGAGAAGATGACTACAGACCTTTTATTTTTCCAATCTGTATGTGTGTAAATATGTATATGCTCACACATGTGTGTGCAAAGATCAACACTAGTTTTTTTCTTTTTTTGTCCTCCTTCTTATTTTTGAGGCTGGTCTTTTTCTAACCAGAAGCTTGTTGATTTGACTACCCTGGCTTGCTAGTGAGCTCCAGGGATTCTCTGTCTCTCCCCAGTGCTGAGTGCCTGGCTTTGCCTGTGTACTGGGGATTTGAACTCAGGTCCTCACAATTGCACAGCAAGCACTTTACTGAGTGAGCCATGTCCCCAGACTCATACTCTTTAAATAGATGGGAATATTATGTACTAATTATACTGTATATAGAATGGAAGAAAAGCACAGGCTTACTTTAATCACTTATGTATAATATAAATGATTAAGGTTTTTAGTTCTTTCTTACAAGTATTGAATAAAGCAGCATGCAAGAAGCAGAAACTTAATTCATTTGGACTTACATAATGATATCTTCATTCAGCTTTTCTTGAGACTGAGAACAGTTCTGATATTTAGCTGTAAAAAAAGATTTTTTTTTAATTATAAAGGAAGTTAAGTTACCCAAAGTGTTTCATAATTATCTCTCCAAACCTAATACACTATTTTTGTTTGTTTGCTTGCTTCTATAGAAAATGGAATCAATGCATCAGGATCATGATTCCTTGCTGCCCATGTTATTTAAAAGAGAACTTGGAAGAGCTTTCTCTTCTCTCAAAAATGTTTCTACACAGTGAAAGCTAAGAGGCAACACTGACCTCATGTCTCACACCTGGAAAGAGTTCTCTAGGATACCTTTAGCTCAGCTGACAGCCAGGAGAGTTACAGCAACAGAATCCCATTTTCTGCTCATGGTTATGCGTTTTAGAATTAAATTCAACATGTCCCAGAAAATGACTTAGAAAGTTCAAAAAGTTGTCCTGACAAAAAAATGGACACTGAATTTGGAATACCCATGTAAAGTTGAAGAATTACTATATTTAAAATATCCATTAAACCACACCAGATCCTTAGTACATCCATGCACAAGAGAACCATTGGAACTATACACTAAGTTAAATGCTGCCTTAAAAGACCTTGGAATTACATACTAAGTTAAAACCACCTTAAAGGACATCACCTTGAAGTCATGTGAGGGATATGATGCAGGAAAGATGCTCACCAACATGAGGAGCATGAAAATATGTTTGGAGGTTCTTTGCTAGGGCTCTCCTCTTCTTTGCTATTGTTGGAATACTTGACTTTAGCAAAATACTTTTCTGCATGTTCTTTGCTGCCTTTATACTGAATTATGACCAATAATACTACATATGTCCACGTCTAGGTAAAGACCCCAAAGAATCTAGTGAATCAAAAGATTTAGTCATACCTAAATGTCTGATCTCTTCTTCAAAAGAAGATACTATAGAGGAATGATGCAGATGGGTCATGCTTTTGATTAAGTCCTGATACATGCACCACTATCCTCCGAACATTATTAAAATTTCAAGAAACTAGATGAACTGCAGAGGATCTCAGATGATTTTTATGTACCATCAATAAATGGCCTTCATACTCTAGCTATAGGACTGGATGTTTCCTGCCAGATCCCACAGTTCTGTAAACCAGTTCCTTCTCGTCCTCATCCCCCTTTCTCCTTCATCTCTTCTTGTCTCTCTTCCCTCTCCTTTTTCCTTTTCTCTTTTTTTCTGTCCCTATCTCCTCTTATCCTTTCTTCTCTCTCTCTTCCCTTTCCCTTTTTCTTTCTCTCCACCACTGTTATATATCCAGACACATATCTTACTGGTGATTTTTTCTGAAGATCTCTAATACAGATCTTGGTTGTTTAATATCAAGTAATATAGACAAGTACATATTACACAAATATTGTTCTATAATAATCTATAAGCTTAATGTCTGATTACTTTATTTAGTCTCCAGTAATACAGAAAGATCTTGCACTTACTTCTGTTAATTTGGACTAGGCATCCATTAACAAAATGATCACTTATTTCTCCTAAAACCAGGGACATTAAAGGAACAGTGGCTCCATTTATTATGGATGCTAGTATTCCCAGGGTCATGAGGACAATGTCCAGATTATCAGCAAAGCGGAACTGAGAAAACAAAGTGTGAAAATATTACCATTGTAAACACAAGCAAAACTGCCAACCTATATAGCTCTACCTATAGCAAATATTACCTAACCATCAGATCATGAGATCTGTTGTAAAACCATGAGTGTGCATTTCACTCCACAGGAGAAAGCAAACAAGCACCCAATCAGCACTTAAAGATTTACATAAGGGTTTGAAGATGTGCTGAAAAACAAACCAGCCCAAACAACTCAAATTATATGAAAATATACTTCAGATTCTGTGTGGGAATGATTCCAAAGCTTCCATTTTCATTTAATTGAAAGGACTTGATGAAAAGCCAGTCAACACATTTTTGTTCATGAGCATTATTGCATTGCCATCACTAATGGCAGATGTCCAGCTGATAAAACATGACGAATTATATGTTTCATTTTTATTTAAAGTTCCTTACATTAAATTTCCTCTGAAATAATGCCTATCTAGTAAACAAGGGTCAATAATTATTCACAGGGATATTTGTAGTAAGATGGGATGCCTGAAAGCCAAACATTGAATATTCCATCTTATATCAAGTCCCCACAATACCAATCCAAAACCAAACCAGAAATGACATGTGTGTCATGGGTTTTCATCCCGTTGAGAGATGAGGATTATAATGTAATATATGCTGAAATGCATTAGATTTGAATAACATCACACAGACTTAGTAGATATTTTGTGTACACACGAACTATTTTTGTTCACTCACTGCAATAGCTCAGTAGTAATTATGAAGTAATGGCCATAGCATTTTTCAGCACTGCATATGGAAAAACATGGGTATCTGCTCCTCTGCTTTGCACCAGTATAGTGTGTTATCTTGTTTCTTAAATTAAAAAATTGAGAATTTCATGTATGAAAACATTTCATTTACATAATTCTCACCCCTTCCTCTCTCCTCTCCAAGTCCTCTCATGTCACCCCAAGTCCTAAGAGATTCATAATCTCTTCCATAATTATTATTGTTACACACACACATACACATGCACACTCACACATGCACATACACATGCATATACTACACCCACAAACTCAAACACTACTAAATACATTAGTGTTATCCACATGTACATGAGTTTAGAGGTCTGTTGTCTTGTTGATAAAGTTATACACATTCTGATACTTCCTAGATTTTTAACTTTTGAAACAGTTAGATGTGTTTTGTTGTGACAGTTTTGATTGTCAACTTGACACACCTGAGAAGAGAAAACCTTAACTGAGGAATTGGTTTCATCAGATGGGCCTGTGGGCATGACTATGGGGGCATTTTTTTTTTTTAAATTGGTGATTAATGTAGTGAGAGAGACCACTACATGGAGGAGATCTTTTGAGTTCAGACTCCATCTTAGAGAAGCTGACCTAAGGTTGAACTCAAGGTAACTAACAGGCTGGTACCTAGCACCAGTTTCCAGGCTCCCTCCCAACAAGACCTGCATCTCAGGTTATTCCCCCAACAAATCTAGCATCAGTTTCCAAGTTATTCTCCAACAAATCTGCACCCCCAGGTTACAAGCCTGCCCTTGTCTAATAACCACCAGGAAACCACCTCAAGGAAAGCAGAAGTTAAGTTTATGGTTTGGTTCCCCAAACCAGTCAATTATGTTAAAGGCCATAATGGCCCGTCAGTCAGATATGTACCAGGCTAGATACCTCTTTCTTGCCTCTGTAAAGGCTTGCCTGAAACTAGGCTCAGGGCTCCTCCTTCCTGCTGTGTCAGGGTTGGTGGAGACCCTAAGCTCAAGCTTAAATAAAGAGACTGTAATGAGATTACATCAGATTTGGCTCCTTGGTGGTCTTTTGGGGTTCATGACTGTTTCATGACACAACAGTAGAAGGATCCAGTCAACTGTGGGTACTACCATCCCTGGGCAGGTGGGCCTGTCTCTTAAATAAGTTAGCTGAAATGAATCTGAGAACAAACTAGAGAGTGATGTTCTTCCTTGGTTTTTACTTCAAGCTTCTGCCTTGAGCTCCTGCCCTGGCTTCCTTTGATGATGGACTATAAGATGTAGTTAGAAATAAACCCTTTCCCCTCCAGTTACTTTTTCGTCATGATGTTTATCATATCAGCAGAAACCAAACTATAACTGTTGTTATATCACTGACAACTAAGCAAAGAGATTAGTGTTGGAAAGGAGATATCTAAGAAGCTATGCATGACAGTGTTCTTTAAACAGAATTCCAAATGTGTGTGTTGGTATGTTTTCTACTATACACAGACTTTACATAAGTATTTAAGAACTCTTTATACCAGCTTGACTTCTCCATGTCTTATAACTCAAGTATGTGAACTTCAGCAATAGGATTTTAGTATCAAGTTCTGGAGGGAAACCAAGAGCAGTGCCAATATCTTGTAATATTTGGGGGAGGTTTATGGGACCCCATAACATGAAAAGAGGCACCAAATTCCAGGCACTAGGCTTTTTGTGTGATAGCTTGTGCTACCCCAGGGAGGCATTGTACCCTTATTGTAGGGTAGTAATTTCACTTAAATCCTTTTTATACAAGCACACATACATACATACATACATACATACATACATACATACATACATATGCTTCTACAGTAGTGGGCATCCATATGATGTTTTAAAAACATTTTAGAGTTAATTACCCCTTATATTTTTCCCAATATTTTCTCATCTACCCTGCCCTATCACACACCACCCCCAACCCTACTCAATGCTTTTTGCTCCGTTGAAAGTTTCATCACTTCTGGCTAGCATTCACAGTGTTCTATTTCAGCTACTGGGGGAGAAAATAATCAACAATCTTACCCAACTGTAAACTCTGTGAGTTACAATAACTGTCTTGGCAAAATATGTCTGATAGTACAATAGCGGTGCAAACATCATGGACATAAACAGCCACTTTCTGGTTGTACTTAAGGCCTGTCCTACAACACATAACTCATGCATGGTACAGTCAACTGGAAAAAATCCAATGGCTTGGTTGGTTGCAGACTTTAGGGCAGAGCCTAATTCTATAACTCTGCTCAATGGGCATAGTATTATATTGTCCCTCTGTAGTGGGAAATTTTCCCTGCAAGTTGGGAGGAGCTAAGGTGGGAGGAATAAGGAGAGGAAGAGGAGAAAGAGGGAGAGAGGCGAGGGAGAGACAGAGATGTAGGAAGATAAAGAACCATGCTTGGACTAAGAACAGTCCTGGATAGCAACTTTTATCTAGGTTAGTTAATTGGTTAACACTTCTAATTATGTGAGCATCTTATTAACTAAGCATTGTGGAAAATGATTAGCTAGAGTGTGGGCACTCGGGATCCGGTTCCTGAATCTTGTTGGGCGGAGTTGTAGTTCCCGAATGTCTGCTATGGATCAGAGAGGCAAAACTTTCAGGAATTTGACTGAGTTCACTCCATGCCCCACTGGGCGGGTGCTGCGGGGCCCTGCCCAAGCGTGGAGAGGCACACAGGGAGATCTCAGTCTGAGGTCCTGTGGGGGCAGAGCTCTTGGATGGGGACCCCCAGACAAGAAGGCTCGCGGGGATGGACTGTTCTCAGACTCCTGGGCTCCCAGGCACAGCTGAAAGCCGTGGAAGAGTTGAGACTGGGGGCATGCGGGCTGAACCAGCCTGCACCCGAGAGGGGCTAGAGGGAGAGCTCTGGTGGTGCTCCACGGGAGAGATTCTGTTACTGTATTCACTTAGCAGACTCGGCACACTGGTTAGCTTGCTTGAGGAGATGGTCCCTGGTTACTGGACCACAGAGAGGTCCTTAGGAAAGCACAGCAGCTGTGGCGACAGCAGCTCATTAAATACCTTTTCTGTTGATCCCCATGGTGGGCCCCAAAAGACACAAGGAAGTCCATGAGTTTTACAGGCTTTATTTTTATGACTGGATGGTAGTTGAATCTGGATGCACCCCTGTGAAACTCAGGGCATACTTGAGTTAAATAGGGAGAGAGGAGGGTCTGGGGAAGAATGTTTAATTGGCTATGCCCTCTGGCCTTCAGGTATCTCATTAGTATGTAAATCTCTTGAGGCTGAGGCCTGTAGTCATGCCCTCTGCCTGTGCTGGGTGTCGCAAACCTCTCTTAGGGAGGGGCTGTATTGCCCTATGTGACTGAAAATTGTGGGTCAATGGCATGTCAGTAGCCTGGGGTCTGAGAGCATGACTAAACACCTGCTGCTGTCCCACTAAGGTCTGGGGTTCCAGGCCTGTGCCCAGCCAGGAACCAAGCTATCCTTTCAAGGCCCTACAGAGTATTAGCAAACATATAAAGCCTTTGGTTAATCATTAAGCATTAGAGTCTCATGTTATACTGAGTACCGCGTGGATGATCTGGGCTCAGCCATCTCCCATGCTGGCGTCTCATGGGTGGCAGGGCTGGTGTTTCTGGCTGGCCATTTCTAGATGTGTGCACGGCCTCTGGCCATTTTTAACTGTGGTGCCATTTGTACATGGCTTCTGGCTGCAGACAGTGGTGGCAGAGCTAAAAAGATCTGCTGCCTCTTAGATAGTGGCCCAAGAAAACACCATATTATATATCTCCTGCAACATCCCCCAAGTTCTATATTTATATCCATTGATTAGTGCATTTCTCAACTGTCATCAGAGAAACTTCTTTTTAAAGTACATGGTAATTAAGACAGCAACACATCACTGGTAGATATGCTGAGAATAAGAGTCTGGAATGTTTGGCTCTAAGTGGGACTCCTATATTATAAGGTATCCTCTTTCCAAGGCTCAAGGATCTTGGTAGAAGAGGAAGCAGAAAGGTTGTAAAGAATGTGGTGTTAAATATCCAGAGGGTATGGATGAGTGGACTAAAGCAGTATTTTATAGACATGACAAGGCTATGGCACAGATGGACTTTTAGTGATTTGGACTGCATGCACAAGACCTGCACAAGAATAAACCAGACAAAATCCCAGCACAGAGTTAGGAGAGATCCATGAAGTCCCACCCCTAGCTCAGGAGCCATTGGTAACTGATGGCTTCCTGGAATGGGAAAGTTAGTTTTCTTCAAGCATGATGCCCCTGGATGATGAATGCTCCAATAGATGGCCCTATATCCATGCACATACTGGGAACACCAAGAGAACTCAGTGGATTTTTATAAAAGGACATATGAGGGAGACGGGTGGGGGCAGTGATGGGATAGGGAAAAAAACTGAAAGAGAGGGCATTGGTGGAATTGATCAAAATTCACTATATGCATTTATAAACTTCTGAAAGAATAAAAATATCATTAAAGAGGCTACTTGAAAAAAGAAATTTTATACTAATGACATAAATTAATGCTTATATATTAGAACTTTTTCAAGTGTAAACCTAGCAAAAGTCGCTGTTGAATACTCTCAGGTATGCCCATCACATCAGAAACTTTATGCTGCTGAAAGTTGATATCATTATGCAGAGACTGCACATTTTTCTTATCATTTACTGTGGAGCTTTGAGATTCTTTTATTTTGTCATTTTGGAAAGTCACTGTGGTGATTTGAATAATGACACCGGTTGACTTATATATTTGAATGCTTAATTACAAGGGAGTAGAAAGGATTGAAGGATTAGGAGGTGTGGTCTGGTTGGAGGAAGTGTATCACTGGGGGGTGAGCCTTGAGGTTTCAAAAGCCCACATCAGGCCCAGTATCTCTTCCTCTCTTCTTTCTGTGGATCAGGATGTAGCTCTGAACTACTACTCCAGCACCACACCCACCTGCTACTATGATCCCTGCTGTCATGCTTCCTGCCAAATAATGGGCTGACCCTCTGAAACTGTAAGCAAGTCCCAGTTCAATGCTTTCTTTTAGAAGAGTTGCCTTGGTCATGGCATCTCTTCACTGCAGTAGAACACTGACTGTGGTAGACACTATGGTGACTCCTTTTCTATTTCTTTTTTTTTTTTACATAGAGGATGTAAACTACCCAACAAATGACAACATTCCATGTGCTACTGCCAATTCCCACAATTTTCTAATGCACACACTTGTGTGTCCTGGTTTTACTTACTATCTCAATAGGTCCAACAGCTTGATTTCCTGCTTTAGGCAGTTGTTCTTGCAGAGGTCTGAAAAATAAATACGAAGAGAGAAAAAGATACAACGTGAATAGGATTTGTATAATTTTTCCAATTAACGTTTTGCCAAAGCATGCCAAAGGAATACTACCTTTGGCAGCAGGTTCGTACAAATTGCTAAACATGAAAAGCAGATTTAATGACAGGAAGTACAAACTTTTGAAGTTGCCTGTGACTGTTGGTATAGAAGTGAATACATACATTTGGAGTAAAAATGGTTAAATTGTGTTAACATATACAGAGTAGAGGTCATCTTCATAACCACTGTAAGTGATGATGAGGCCACCAAATGCCTCTTTCACGCCATCCATAGAACTTTTTTCATCACAATACCAGTTCCTTGTGCCTATTGAACACCCCTCCTTGTCCTATTTCCCCAGCTACCACTCTGCTTTGTCTATGAACCTGATAACTGTAGTGATTCAGCTGAGTGAAGTCATACAGTACTTCCCCTTTTGTGATTGGCATAATATCTTCAAGGCTCATCTTGGAATCACTCACTTAGCAGGATGGTTTCCTCCATGCTTCAGAGTCCCTCTCCACTATTTAAGGTGGATTGCTCTTCTCACTGTATTCCATGTCCTCCACTATTTAAGGCAGGTTGCTATTCTCACTGGACTGCAGGTCCTCCTCACATCAGTCAGCACACACTAGGATCTCATCTACACTTCAGCAATTGCTACCAATCCATCTATGATTATAAAGATACATTCTGCTTTCAATCTTTTTTGGATATATACCCAGAAATCAAGTGTCTAAATAATACACCAATTACGTTTTTAAATTATATTTAAAAGGTTTTATTTCAGTGTGTGTATGTGTGTGCTTGCCACAACACATGAATGGAAGGATAGAGGATAACTTTTGGGATTTCTTTCCTCCCGAAGAGGGATCCAGGGATTGAAATGAGAGCACCAGTCTTGACCAGTAAGCAGTTTTATCCATTGAACCACCTCACTAGCCCTGTTTTTAAGTTTTCGAGGAAGGCTGTGCAGTTTCCAGCACTTTCCTACCACAGTACACAAGGGATCTGCTGCTTCACACCTACACCAGCACCTGTTCTTGTGTCCTTAGGACAGCAGCATCCTACCATGCATGAATTAAAAAACAAACAAACAAATAAACAAGCAGTCTTCTCTAACAAAATGTTGAAGAACAGCTGTGATCTTTACAGGAACTGAATTCTATTAGGTTCGTTGCACAGAATGCTCTGAATTTTGTTGTGCCTTTGAAAATTCCTTAGCTCGCATTTCAAGGACACTCAAGTGCATCATGTAACTTTTGTATATTGAGTTTATATCAAACATGCACAATTCTGAAACTTAACACATTAAAGACAAGAAGAAAAAGTGTAACTTATGGCAAAGTTGCCCTTCTTTGTCTTTTCTCCAGCTTTGGAATGTGCTATTTTTGTCACCATGATCAAATCCTTTCTGTTTCTCTTCTCCTGCCTCAGGTTAATAGTTAATTTATGTACTGGCTGGTGTCTAGGAGGAGGCATAGATGGAAAAAACCAAACCAAACAAAAACAAACCAACAAATAAAAACCACAGTGCTTTGAAACTGTAAACCCCTTTCCTCAGGCCAACCTCAGCTTTTGTCACTTGATAAATTTCATTTGAAGGAGAACATTTCTTTGCCTTTACAAGGTTTGCATCGGTTTACGACAGCTTCTTCCCTATCAGAAACAAGAGAGGAGCCACAGACTGGCTTCCAGTCAGAGGCCAGGCTGCCGATATGCAGGTGCTTAGTTTGGGCGCTCAGGTACATCAAGGTTGTCTGAGTCTCTGCTCACAGGCCTTGTGTGTTCTCTGCTTGCCTTCAAGCCAAGGTAAGTTAGTTATTTAGTAATTAAGTTTATATGGACCAAAGCACCCACATTTCTGTTCCTAGTGCCAACTGAGCATTGTTCACCTCGTCAGAACCTTGTTCAGGTTTTTAGGACAGAGCCTGAAAGGGTTAAAACTTTTCAAAAACTCCTAGCAGGCTGAGCAGAACCAAGAGTGCAGGTCAGCTTGGTTGTGAGCTCTGTGTTTGGCTGACCACAAGATAGATGGTTGAGTACGAATAGGCTCTTTGAGAATAACCTATACAAAATGTTCCCCATGACTATTCTTTGTACTCTGTCACAAACTGAATAATAGGCTGGGACTTTCCACAGTTACTCTCCAAAGACCACCCCCTTCACTCCTCTCTGGGTTGTGGTCTTTTCCTTGTGGTTTTTGCCTTTAAATTTTCTCTGCCTCCAAAGCCCCGGGGTCAGACCCCACTGCCCCTGTGTGGGTCATGGGTCTTGACCTCAGCATGCTGATCGAAATATACCTCTTGCTGATTGCATCAAGTTCAGTGTCTTGTGAGTTATTGGGTGGTCTCGAATTCCGGAGGCTTGGGTGAGGTCCTCCCTTTGTGGGGGCCTTACAAGCCAACCCTCATATTCCTGGAATCCAGCTTTTCAAAACCATTCAACCTAGCCTTTAGTTCTTACCACTGGCTGATTTCTAGCATCGTCCTTTAGTCTTGTCTCTTCTAAGGTAAGTCAGCTGTGTAGCTTCCCAGTCCCACCAGGTAACTAGCAAAATTAGCCACCTCCTCACTTCAGTTTTTCTGAGGTGTTCTTTACTCACTCTGTGGTCTACGGCTATAGTAGACTCACAAGGTCGGTAGTGCCATGACCATTTTATAGAAGAGTAAATTGAACCAAAGTGAGCAGTCCTAGTTTACACAGCTAGGGATTGACCTTGGTTGTAATCTAAATCTTGAATTTTCATCTCCAAAGGCATTATGATGCTAATAAATGTGAGGTGATGATTCGGTTTATTTGGTCCACAGGTGATGCTTAAATGCACAAACTAAATCTAAAATAAACTTGTCTCCTCATTACTTCCTTAGGCTTCCATCAATGGCATAGAAATCAGAGAAGGAACGTTCAATTTATAAGAAAACAGCTCAACAATATGGGGAAATAACAACCACATCAAACGATTAAAGGCGTACACACATTCAGGTGCGGGATGCAACTCTTGTTCTCAATACTTCTTTAAAACATTTTAATAATAGCCATAAATTCAGCCATGTGAAAAAATAGTTCAGGGATTTCTCAAATCAGCAAATAGGGCCAGGCATAGTCACTCACATCTCTAATCCCACATTCAGGAGGCAGAGACAGCAGATATCTCTGAATTCCAGGCCAACCTAGTCTACACAGTGAATTCCAGGACAGCTCACAGCTATACAGAGAGACCCTGTCTCAAAAATCAAAACAACAATGAGAATGCAAACAACTGGGCTGGAGAGATTAATTAGTAATTGGGAGCATGCACCATCCCTCCAGAGTATCACAGACCTGGTCCCAGCACCCACATGGGGCTGCACCAGCTCCAAAGGATCTGACCTGTCCGGCCTCCACAGGGCACCTGCACACACACACAGAGACACACTCATACACATAACTGAAAATAATAAAAATGAGTATAAGCCCCACTAAAATAGAATAACCAAATGATTCAGTAATTCCACTACAATTATGCCTTGAAAGGAATTATGGTCAATGTGTTGAAGAGTTGTTCTCTGCACGACCATGTTTAGTGCAGGAGTATTTACACTGCCAAAACCTGAAATGCCCATCAGCAGATGGATACAAAACAAATACGGATACAGAAGAAATATTGATATGTAACAAATATGGATACATGACAAGTATAGATACATAACAAATATTGATAGGTAACAAATAGATATTTGGCATACATACACAGTGTTAGCATATTGTCTAAGCTCTCCCCCCTAGTTACTTGGCTAAAGCCAGATATGTCTGACTCACTATAAAAGGGGCTGTTTGCCCCCTCTGCCTTCTCTTGTTCTCTCTCCTTCTTGCTCTCACTCTGTCCTCTTGCCCCTTCCCCCTCTCTCCCATCTCCCGAATCTCTTTCCATGTGCTCATGGCCAGCCTCTACTTCTTTACTCCTCTACTCTCTCTCTCTGTCTCTCTGTCCCTACTACCCTCTCAACTCCCCTCTCATTCCCTGAATAAACTCTATTCTATGCTATGTGGCTGTGAGGGTGAAGGGGCATGGGCCCTCGGAGGCACCCCCTCCCCCCACACCTGACTACACCTCCACCAAACATATTTCTTCTCTCCCTTGAGAGAGGGGAAAGGGAGAGAGGACAGAGCTAGAGCAAGAAGACAAGAGAGTAAGAGAAGGCAGGGGGGTAAGCAGCCCCTTTAATAGTGAGTCAGGCATACCTGGCTGTTGCCAGGTAACTATGGGGCCCAGCTTAGACAAAATGCTAACACACAGCACAGTAGTATTCCCTTATGCTTCTTTATACTTTAAAGATTCATGTATTTTTGTTTTATATGTATGTGTGTCTTGTCTGCATACAGGTATGTGTATCATGTGTGGTGTCTGGTACCCACAGAGGTCAGAAGAGCACATCAGATTACCTGGTCATGAATCATCAGGTGGGAAACCAAACCTGGGTTCTTTGTAAGAACAATTTATGCTTTTAACTGCTAAACCATTATTTCATCCCTTATTTAAAAAAAA
>JANHMN010000022.1:40496351-40531502 GCA_030674055.1 Rhabdomys pumilio
ACACACACACACACACACACACACACACACACACACACACACACTTTTTCTTTTTCTCTAGAGAATCCTACTAATATATCTGGTAGGAGAGGATGTTACATGATGAATTGTATAAAAAGTAACTAATCTAGCATAGGAGAACTCTGAGAAAGAACAGCATGACTCCAAATCTTTCTTTCACTTGCAGATAAGAGTGATCTAAGGTAACTGTTGGGAAGGTGACTAAGATTTCACCAAGGAAAGATGCCTGGAGGAAGAGTAGGGGCAGTTTCAGAAATGCAAGGTGAATTGTTGGTCAGTAAAGCGATGAGTTCAGTTAAGTAGATAAGGTTGTTCTAGGCATTGAACCGCATCTTTATGGGAACTATTATAATTTTCTGAGAACAAGGGAGAACCAGCCTTCTGTCATAGAATTAATTTGATGCTATGATACACTGGGACTTGGACGAAACAGAGACAAGTAGACTCAGTCTGATTGAGTTGTAGTGGCAAGACATACTTTAGAGCAAGACAGATAAAGGGAAAATTGATAAGACAAGGAAAGAGTAAAAGGTAAAAATTCAATAATCAAATGGTATGAACTGGCATAAAAAGTGACTGTGAGAGTCTAGAGAGATGACTTGTGGTCATGGAAGGTGACATTCAGTGTTGTCTTAGCATGAGCTTCACATGAAGCTATTTGGCTTAAAGATTGAGATATAGCTATTGGAAGGAAACTCCCAACAGCCATGTGTATGGAAGGAATAATTGGGTTTGCTTTTATATTCCGATGCTGTTATATAAAATTACAGGAAAGAAGTAACACAGATAAATGTGTCACTCATAGGGTTATCTAACTGTGCAACTGATTTTCTGTAATCCTGGAAGCAGTTTCTTCCTCCTCCAGTATCATAGCCACTGGATATATGTACCTGTGAACCATGTACAATGAATGCTGTGAAGGAGCAAGTGTCTAGTTTTATTTAATACATGATGCATACGTTTAGAGGGTATACTGCAATGCATATAGAATAGATATATGGATAATTAGGGTAATTAGCATTTTTTTGCCTTGGTTGTAGGAAGGCAGGGAAGTCCTTCACGCAGGGAAGGCTACAAGACGGCAGGCCCCAATAACATGAGGAAGTCTATGATTCCAAGAGCTTTATTGACATGGCGGATGGTAGTTGAATCTGGATGTGCACCCCCCCCCCCCAACCTCAGGGCAGACATGAGTTAAATAGGGAAGGGGAAAAGGTGAGGGTCTGAGAAAAGAAAACCGTAATTGGCTACACCCTATAGCCTTTAAGTAACTCATTAATATGGAAATCTCTCTAGGGCTGAGGCCTGTAGTCATGCCCTCTACCTGTGGATGGCGATGCAAACCTCTCTGGGAGGGGCTGCTTTGCCCTACTTGACTGAAAAGCGAGGGCCAATGGAGATCTAGACCGAGTGTCAGGACCCTGGGTTCTAGAGGCATGGCTAAACACCTGCTGTTGCCCCATTGGGGTCGGAGTTCAAGGCTTACGCCACACCAAAAACCAAGATACCCTTTAACAGCTCCACAGCTGGGGTAGAAGGGAAGCTCTGGCTTGTCCCATCTGGGATGATTGTCCTTGGTTTGGCAGAGGCAGGTTTGGTGGAGGTTGTGGCTGAGAGCACAGGGAGGCCTTCTACGGGAGATTAGATTCCAGTTCTGTAGGTAAAGGCCTTCTTCGTGGCTCCCCATGGTGGATCTTGGTGAAAAGAGACAGTCCATGGTTCTAAACAGTTTATTGTCATGGCAGAAAGTGGGTGTGTAAAACCATACCCTACTTTTCAGGGTGTGCCTGAGATTAAATACCTTTTGCAGAGAGGAATGTCTGGGAAAGGAAGCTTATTGGCTAAGCCCTCCAGGCCTTTAGATACCTCATTAGCATAGAGAACTCTGTTTTGAGCCTATGTGATTATAGAACAGGTGTCTTTTATGTGAGAATCACGGTACATGTTCCAAGTCAGGAGTCTGGCAGGAAGCTGAGAGTTATCTAAGCTTCAGGTATATGACCACCGTGTCTCCGGGTCTTGACCTGGTCTACCTTAACAAACTTCCTGGCTTGGATTTATGTCCCATATCAAACCATTCCTTCCAGTGTTTTCCTCAGAGATTTTGAATGAGCTCAGTTCCTGTTTCTTTGGAGCATTCTGCCAAAACCATGTGGGGAACCTAGAAATGTGTCTTGCCTAGTGCCTAGAAGTTGCATTTAGGGACTTTCTATTTGTAGGTAGGATAATACACAAGTAGGCCATTTTTCTTTCATTGGGGTACTGAGCTGGTAATTGAGCGTTGAACGCTTCAACCACATTAAGTGTTTAATTAGAGGCAGTACTTGATGAGAGTGACTCTCTTGATGTTGACACATCAGGTTTTCAACAGTCAGGGTTTGGTCCTGATATCCTCTTAAGTGACTTGAAGACAGCAGTGGCAATCATATTTTTAATTTCATATAGCCATGGAGATGAGGAGTGGAATTAGGGATCTCTGAATGTGATGTATTGCAGGGGATTTGGGTCTGCTGCCAGATTTTCCAATGGGTGGAAGACTAGTTTGAATACACTCTAGAACAATCTCTTTTATGCAAATGGACTGTGGTTTGCCTGGATGATCCAGATAATCAGAACCACCTTCTTATGGCTTTACTGTTGTGTCTTTGGGTGTTAGGAAAGCCTTCTGCTGTTCTTCTTGCCCTTATCTCTAGTCTGTCTGTCTCACTCCCTGTCTCTTATCTGTGTCACTACCCGATTTATAAAGTCCGAGTTGTGAAGATTCTGGATCTTCTGTGAGTCTGGAATTTCCTTCTTAGATCTCAGAAAGTGTTCCATGCCAGCACTTGCTTGGATAACTCTTTCTTTCAGTGCAATCAAAGGCCCCAGTCTCTCCATTCCACCCTAGAGACCTCTTCTGATGGGGAAGCCAGATGCCCAATTAGCGCCCCAGGCTTTTCAGTACATAGTGAGCATTTGCAGGTTGGTGGTATGATGATTTGCCCCTGCCTCATATGTCAGGTGAGCCTTCTTCAGCTCTTGATTTGAGAGTTCCAAATTCATACTGTCTTTCATCATGATGTCTAAGACGTGGTTGCACAAGGAAGGATGTTGCTTTCAGGATGTTGGTGGAAAGAGTAATCTAGAGTAACTGATTTTGAAGGTTAACATATCCCTTTGTTCTTTATGTTATTCTATTTTTAACTGATCAATTTGATCTGTGATTATTTTGTCTAGAATTTTAGTATCTATACAAATGAAGAATATTTATATTTAATTTTCCTCATTTTTTTTTTTTTTGGTCAAAGTATGCTAGACTTATAAAAGAATTTGGCATTCCTATTTTTCCCCAGAATAAGTGTTTAGAAACTTCCTTAGAAAGTTTATAGAAGAACAGTGTTATTTATTTTTAAAATATTTAAATAACCACCTGCTAGGCAAGATGTTCCTACTGGTGTAAGTGGTATCACTATTTTGGGGGTAACAAATTACTTTATTGCTTGGATTTGAGATCTATTACATAGGAGAGGATACATGTCTGGTACTGCAATCCTAGTTAAAAAAAAATCAGTGGTCCCTAGTGCAATTGCAACCGGTATATTACTACATGAACACAATGTTCTTGTCAAACTTGCCTTCTAAATCTTCATGTTTATACCTATAGGTTAGAATTGCTGGCAGCTTTTGTCGTAGAGGCGTCTTTCTGTAGTGAATGCAGTTATTGCAGAGGCTCACAGCTGACCAAATTTCTGACAATAGCAATTGTTGAATACTCTGTAAATAAGACATTGATATTATTAAGGCTAAGGGAAACATCATGGAAGCTGGGCTGAAAAAATTGTAAGATCTGGAGAAAGGGGCCGAGTGCTGTAGAATGATTTCTCCTGGCCGTGACCTTTTTGATCTTGTAGCAGCTGTAGCTTATGTAGACTGTAGACATGTAAAAGATTAGACCTGTCAAAAGTTTATCATCAGGGAATTTGTTGCTATGGAGGAGGGTTTTATGAAGCCTATACTTCCCTGAGGATCTATAGGCTGTTGGTGCAGGGAAAGACATTTTCTTCATTGATGTAGCCATTGGCAAGTTGTTTATGCTCCTGAAAATAATCTCTCACTCATACTCTTGTGAACCACCCAGTGAAATTCACTAGGATTCAGTAAATACATAATAAATAAGTAAAGACACAAAAGCAGAGGGAGCTATTTGAGAAGAGGAAGGGTTTTCATGGGAGGAGGGGAGACTAAGAGAGAGTAACGGGGTGGACATGATCAAAACACATTCTATACATATATGAAAATGTTACAATAAGACCCATTATTACATATTCTTAATTATGCCAATAAAAATCTTTAAAAATATTTCTCCAAATGTTTTTGTTTAGCTGTTGAGTCACTTGATGTTATTTTCTTTCTTTCTTTTTGTCTTTAGCTGATAAATATTTGTAGGTGTTCTTGAGGTATAATATGCTGTTTTGACACACATATTATTTAATTATAATCAACACAGGTTACTTAGCATATCTGTCTCCTAAAACTTTGATCATTTCTTTGAGTATACTCTTAAATAGCTTTTAACTATTTGGAGATAACAAAATGAATTACTTTTAATTCTATTCACTCTACTATGCCATAGAACCTCAGGATTTACTCTTCTTATCAAATAATGCTGTTCTATTTCAACTTCTGTGTGATATTATATCCCACATATGGATGAGAGCATGTGGTTTTACCTTTCTGTCTTTGACTTATTTCACATAATGTATTTTTCAGGTTCACTTAACCTCGTTTTCTATGCTGTAATTGACAATTTTATTCTTTTTATGTCTAAATAGTACTATGGTATGTATACCACATCTTCTTTATCTGTTTGTATATTAAGAAACAATTAGATTGATTTCCATATTGCAGCTTTTGTGAGTAATGTTTCAGGAGACATGGAAGTACAGTCTGAGTATATGGCTCTCATTTCTTCTAGGTAAATAAACACCTTGAAGGACAAGCAACCTGTGTTCTGAGGTAGTACCACTTTAATTTTAGTTAAAATAGTGGTCTATCTATCTATCTATCTATCTATCATCATCCATCTATTATTTACCTAACTACCTACCTATCATCTATTTACCTACTTATTATCTATTATTGTAATATCAAAAGCTAAAATACTTGATGGTAAATAGTAATTCTGAAAAAAGCAACTATTAAGCAATTTAAAATAGTTAAAACATATTTGACCTGATCTTAACATGAATACTACTACTTTAAGAAAATATTAAAGACACTTGAGGTTTGATTAAATATAAAAAATGTGCTCTGTTTTATAGAATTATTGGTTTATAATAACAAATAATTTTATTATGTAAAACATATTTTTAATTCTTAAACTATATTTGAAACATGAATTCATTCAAGAAAAAGGTTCATCTGAAATTTTTTCTTTTAAGTATTTATGAGAGGGACTTAAGAGCAGAATATCAGTTTCTTATAATTTAGAGGATGAAAAACTGCCAACTTATATACATTTTCAGACACAACAACATCAAAATAATGAAGAAGAGGAAGAAGCATCAGAGAAAAACATTGTTATCTTCTACAATCTCGGGTAGATGTTTGCCTAATAAGACAAGGATCTTGGGTAGGACCTAGAGGGCCGTTTAGCAGAGAGCAGTGGTTAGAAAGTGTCATTATTTATTCTGTGTTAGAGTTTTAATTTGCACTGCCATTTCAAGAAAAAATGTAAAGCTGTTCTGTCCTATCAGACGTTCATTTAATGATTTCATGTTTCTAGGATTCGTTTTGCCCACAATGACCTTTTACCATCGAACAGTTGCAGGCAGGTTCATGCACGAGTACATTCTGACATCTGTAAGATGTGGGAACTAGAGAGGAGTAAAAGTTGATTTAAAAAGGTTTTTGTGAGAAAACCTCTTTAATGCCTCCATAGACTGCAGTTTCATGGCCTCCAGTATTGGCTCTGTTCTCAGCAGGCTCTGCTTACCACATTTCTCCTGAAGCCTAACCCTTGTCTCTAAAATCCATGGGAATAGAATGGTTAGTTTACTTTGGTTTGAGCCTAAATGAACTCTTTAAAGAATCTCTTTAAAGAAACCCATTAAGAATCCTCCCACCCTGAAAGTGTTCTGCCAAGACTAACTGAAAGCCGCAAAAGATTTAGGGTTGGTTCTAAATTGGAACCTGTGTGGGCCTTAAACTCAACAAAAATCCATCTTTATCAGAGGCTCAGAATATTAAACATAGGAACACAAAGTCATTTTCTAGACCCAAGAGAGTATGGGACAAAACCATGAAATTCTACAAGGGAATTCCTCAAATGGAAGATTTTTCTCTTTGTCTTTTTTCCCTTTTAAGTGAAATGAAAGAACCACAGATATTTCTCTAGAGAAGGGTTGGGTCTTAGGGAAGAAATCCAACACCTCCATTGAGTTCTTTGTAATCTGGGCCCAGCCTCTGCATGCCTCCTGTTTCCTTAAGTGAGTGTAGTGTTGACTACTCTTGCATCTGCTTATATTAGGGGGAAAAAACATTGCTTTGTTCTCAATGTCTGCAATGGTAGAAATAGCTTCCAGGATAAGCACTTATTCTGTGAAGTATGCAAATAATTATATGGAATTTTAATAAATATTCGATATCATGATGCAGCTAGTATTGGTAATCACTGTGTTTCTAGCCCTGGTTTTACAAATACTACTGCCATGTAGAAGATGTGTTATTGTCTAGATAATGCAGCTATTCAAGTGGAATAGCTAAATTGCCTACTTCAAAATCTGTGTTCTGAACTATGTTCTTCTGTCTTCCTACACATCCAAGATTCACCATTACTGTCACAGTTTATAGGTGCTTGTAAGGACACGCCTTGCTTATCTCAGAGGCAGGGTAATCCCCCCACATTCTCCCAGTTCAGGTTTATTCACTGTGTCTGTGAATATATGTCCAAGACAACAGGCTGAGGCTGAACCTTAGGTCAAGTGGACTGATATCCTGTGTCATTTACCTCAAAGGCATCTGTAAAGGGGTGGTGGAGTTATACATGAAAGAGTTCTGGAAACCAGACAACAGTGTAAAAATAGCCCCAAATCACTGGGTTTCTCTGCCATGACTCCACACTGTTCATGGAGCCTTCAGTCTTTGGTAGGTGCTAAGTAGATTTAGACAATTGCTCACTAGTTTCTCATCAAAATTCTATAAAAATGGTACTGTAGCTTCTTCTTAAAGATGAAGTAAGATTCTAAGACTTATTTTGTTATTTGTCATCAACTGGCCTGAGTCTTACTCAATTGTATCTCAGTCTGAAAAGAGAGGTCTTAAATCAGATAGATACAGATATGTGTGGTGGTGCGTGCGTGCGTGCGTGCGTGCGTGCGTGCGTGCGTGTGTGTGTGTGTGTGTGTGTGTGTGTGTGTGTGTGTGTTTGTGTGTGTGTGTGTGTTCATGTACATGGGCCTATACATAATTGTATACATAACCATTCACATGTTATTATGAAGCCAATTTAAATAAATCAACGTTTAGGATCCAGCCTGGGCTACACGTAATAGAAAAGGAAAAGGCACAAAACTAATTTCCTTGGGACAAGGAAATAATGGCCAGTTATGTGAGGGATCACATGTACTAGTACCATTTTCTACAGTGTTAAGCTTGAGCTACTGGATATAAATGAACAATTAATTTCTAAAAGCAGTGATGCTCCACTTGAGTTTATAAAGCTTTCTGAGATGATTTCTAACCTAAGGAGGGAAAATTATTTTCCTTTAGACAAGTTGTAGTATTTAGACTTTTAGAGTTTTTGTAGCTTATTTCAAAATACTTTCAAAGAACTGTGTTATCATTCTGTTCAAAAAATGTATTTATTCTTCTGAACCCTGTAAAATTAGTAATAACATGGATAATAATATGTGTACTAATAAAATATTTTTTAAAATAAATAGTTATAAATGGATCACTTTAAGATTATCTCAGAAGTGGTCCAGATAACTCAGTCAGTACAGTGTCAGACTTTTCCAAATGATCAAGGAGTAGTTATATGTACAAACCTGGAAAGAACTGTCAAGAAGGAAGAAGTCTGACCTAACAGGTCTGCCAAGTAGGGTCTTATGGCATAGCACTTGGCTTAGTAAGGACAGTGAGAATATAGGAAAACCAGGCAATCACCTTTATTGCTGTTTTCTTAGAAGGGTTAGGTAAGCCTGCTCACAATTGTCTATTCTGAATAATACTAGTGTGCTCTAGGGCTTAGTAGACACCTCTACTTGTCTGGTACTTGGTGATTAGGTCTAGAGATAGTATGAGAACTTGATAAAGAAGCAGGACAAGGTTCTAACTCTGAGCCTGTGTTCAAGTGTATGTTGTTGCTTGTTGGGAGCCGACTTTTAGCAGAAAGTGGCTAGAAAGCAGCCGTCTCGAACCATATACCCTGACATGAGACTTGATTTTTAACAGCTTACAACAGCTGAAGCACACTCTGATATCCCACATGTCTTGTTTGGCTGTTTAGTGCCCACAGCTGCATAGTGCACATGGTAAAATGTTTTCACCTGTGTTCTCCTGCTTGTGCTTATAAATACCCAGGATTTCCTTGTAATAGTGTCAATGAGAGTCAGAATGAGAATCAATAGGAGAGAATAGGAGTCGAGTCAATATGAGTCTATATGAGGGAATATGAGTCAAGAGTGAATATGAGTCAAGAGAGAATATGAGTCAAGGGGAATTTGAGTCAGGGAGAATATGAGTTAAGGGAGACAATAAAGGAGACTTGAGACTTGAACAAAACCTCTGTCTTGTCTCCATTCTTCGCGACCCTGACCCGTGGACCGGAGCAGCAGCACAGGTCGGGACATTTTGGCCCCCAAGCCAGGAAGAGTATGGGTCTCAACAGTTGCTGTCTGTCTAAGAACTACAACAAACCTCATACAGTCAGTAAATTCTTGGTATCTCAAGGCATCAGAAAACAGGACACTAAAACAAGATTATCACAGGGGAATATTTTTGTGCTATTGCTACAAAACAGGACAGATGTTTGAATTCACATCTAAGGCATTTGTGCTGTGTGTGTGGGTTTCTTAAACACTAGGTCTCTTCTGATGCAGTGTGTTAATGTTCTGGCAGGAATTCTAGCAAATAGCTTTATACTCTTAATATGTATTACAATGACATTTTAAATTTAGAGAAACAAACTATAGCAGCATTCATCATCTAGGTCTATCTAGTTTAGAGTTCTACATATGGCCAAAGAGAAATGAATACATTTTCTTTCTCAGAATGTTAATCTGAGTGAGGGATGGTGGAAACCAGAGACTTTTCAACCTGAATTGTTTTATCTTGAGAATTTTACTGTGGATTTGGGGTAGGGAGCTGGTAGAGATTTCTCTGGGTTATTACTAGACAGTAGACTCTGGAATGTAGATCTACTAAGGAAGATGGAACACAGGTAGAAGGAGTTAAAACATAGAAAGATGGGAGGAGACATAGAAGGAGTTATTCCATTTTCCAAATGGTTTCATCTAACCTTTGTAAAATACCTGTGATAGATTTTGTGCTTTCCTGGCTTCAAGAACCACAAACTTTTTCTTAGGGTATTGAAGGGCTTCACTATGAAGGGTATAGAAAGTGGTATGGAAAGAAATGCTTTAGTCTAACCAAGATTACCTTCCTGCCTTGCCCTTCAAGCTTTGAATGTTTCAAATAATAGCATTGTGTGTTCTGAAGACAGAGTATGGTTAGAACATCTAGCTGTAAACCAGCAAATTCAGTATGGATGTGCATAAAATGAAATATGACCTCTGGTAAAGTCAGACACAGAAACTAGTTAAGCCTCACCTTGTGTCACCCCACCCAGCAAAACATGTGGGGCACGGTTGAGAAAGAGCATTCCTGCTGCCTACCTGGGAACTCTCTGCACTTCGGCAGCCTCTCTTTGATACTTCAGGTTCTCTTGGCTGAAAAAAAAAAAAAAGCAAAATTTTGAAAGCTGATCACAGATATTGGGATCTGGAAAGTTAGTTAGAAAGCCCTAAATCCCTGCTTTGGCTGTTAATAAATACTTACTAGCCATCTACTTTGTTATTTACTGAAGATACAGTACTGAGAAAATTCTGGCTTTTATCTGATAATAACAAGGCTATGTTAGCTATTAAAATGATAAAAACATATAACTCATTTTAGTATTAGCAAAGAGCCAAAAATGATTTCAAGCATATGGCGTGGATAGATATTCTCCCATGGGAGGTATTCTGGGAGCTTGGCAGTGACAATGGGGAAAATGATCAGTCTGGCGTTAGCTCTCCAGAGACTTGCTTTCCTTCAGAGTGATACTGACCTCTCCACTGTGAGAATTTGTGTGTTCATGGGCTGATAGAGATCCCTATATTGTGAAAAGAAAGATTATTTTGGTAGGTTTGTCTTGTTTCGTTTTCTTTGCTGTGAAATAGTCTGTTTAGCAAATGATTAAAAACAACTTAGTGTAAGAAGGTTCATTCCTGAGATATGTGGCATTTGGTCAATATTCTACTTTAACAACAGGCAAGGTGGATACTATAGACTCTATGGGAAGCTAAGGACAGACTGAGGAATGGGGTGGGTAAAAAAGACTCTTGTTTTGGGAAAATCTGTTTTGGGAGTGTATTTTTAAGAGACTTGATGGCAAAAAATGTGACCACAGATATGGTGAATAAATATTATGTGATTTGTATCAGTGACAACTTTTCATAGAAATCTTTTTTTAAGTTGAAAATACATTTATTTTCATATGATATGTTCTGATCATGGTTTTCTCTCTTCTAACTCCTCCTAGATCCTCCACTACCTACCCACCTACCTAACTCCATACTCTATCTTCCTCTAAAAATCACAGATCAACAAACAAAATAAAACACCCAAAAGAGGTCAAAACAGAAAGAAAATCAAAATAAAGCACAAGAAACAGATACAGACACAGAGACACACATCTATACACACAGAAACCCCATAAAAACACAAAATTGAAAACCATAATATATAGGCAAAGGTTAAAGAAATGCCTAGACAAAGCATTATGAGACAAAAACCAAACCAAACAAAAACAAAATATAACAAAAATACAACAACAACAACACCTTCCAAAATGCCATTGAATTCATTTTGTGTTGGCTATCTACTGCTGGGAATGGGGCCTACCCTTAAGTATGGTTTTTATACCCAGTAAGACTCTACTGGAGAAAACTAATTTTTCCTTTGAGAGTAGTAGTCAATTGGTGATTGCTTGTGTGTTAGAGATGCAGGCTGTGTCTACTTTCCTTTTCAGCACTGGGACCCATCTGGCTTAGACCTGTCTACACAGGTGTCTGCTACCACAGTCTCTGTGAGTTCATGTGTGTGTTAGCCCTGTGCTATATGGATGGGCTTGCTTCCTTGGTGTCCTCCAACCCTACTGACTCTTACATTCTTTCCACCTCTGTTTCCATAGTACTCTTAAGTCCTAAGGGTAGAGATTTGATAATAGTATTTATTTAGGAATAAATATTTCAAGGTCTCTTAATCTCTGTACATTGCCCAGTTGTGTGTCTCTTCTTGTTCCTATCTTCTGCAAGAGGAAGCTTCTCTGATGATGGCTAAGTAAGGCACATCTACAAGTATAATAGAATACCATTAGGAGTCATTTTATTGCCCCCCCTTCTTTTAGACCAGTAGTATTTGGTTTTATTCTAAGTCTCTGGGCTATCTAGTTTCTGGTTCTTGTTTACCCAGGAAGTATTGTGTGTGGGTTCCATCTAGTGTAGTGGGCCTTAAGTAAAATCAGACATTGGTTGGTTATAAAGGTTTTGTGGCACAACTGTACCAGTATATCATGTAGGCAGGTCATCAGTGTAGATCACAGGGTTTGTAGTTGGGTTGGTGTTTGTCTTTATCCTCTGGTATTATATAGTACCATGAACATTAGTCAGTAGGGATAAAAGCTTTATTAGCTTTAAGTAGGTACCAGCTCAGCTTCTCTGTGTTTCCTGAGTTATATAGTTGGTGTCTTTGGCAACAGGGCCTTAACTGTCAGTTTGTGGAGAGTCACCAATAGTCTTAGCAATAGCCTGGGTTGTTTGGTGGTTTCCATGAGACCCCTTTGTTCAACAACATAATTAAATGTAACTCATTCCTGGTACTGAAGGTTTCATTTAGTGGCAAGAGATGTTTAGTTGGGTCTTTGTCTTCCTCTTAGTAGTTGATTCTTTAGCAGGGTCCCTGGAAGAAAATGATTTGAGAGGGAAACTACAGGCAACCTGCAGTGCTCATCATATATGTAGAAAATAAACCTCTGTTGCTTTAACACCCTGAAATTCGAGGTTGCTTAAGCAAGAAAGTGAGAAGTCCAGATTTTTACAAGCACTCTGCTGAACTAGTCTGAGGAGCAGAGGAGATTGCCAACTTTGTCAGGGCTGCCATTGAGAGAAGGCATTTGTTCATTATCCTCAATCAACACAGAGAATTCAAAAGCCACCAGCCTAGCAATTCAGATGTTCTTTGATATTCTTAAAGATGCATCACAGGCATCGCTTCTTGTTTCTTCTCTAAAAGTACTTTAGGGAAGGAACAGATTTATCTGACTTACACATCTAGATCAAAGTTCATCATTTAATAAAGTTGATCAGAAACTCAATTAGAAACCAGAAACTGAAAGTGTGAAGGAACATAGCTTGATGGCTCACTCAGGCTCATGCTCAGAAAGCTTTCTTACACAGCAGAGATCCTCATGCCTAGGGAGTGGTGCCACCCACAGTGGACTGGGCCCTCCTACACCAATTAACAATCAAGATACCCCCTAAATAGATGCCCACAGGGGAGTCTAACCTGAGCAGTCCCTCAGACTACCTTTGCAGGTGAGTCTAGGCTATGTCAAGTTGACAGTTAAACATAACTAGGATGCTTCTTACCGTAGAGAATCTGTGGAGTCATAAAATTGACATTTATTTATAATCTCATTTGTGAGAACAATGGGGAAGAAAACCACTATATACAATATTCTTTATGGAAAAATGGTTGACTGGTGATGTTTTCTAAACAAAACACATTTCAAAGGGGCAATTGTTATTTACACTCTTCCCACAGGAAACAAGAAAATTCTGCATAGTGCTTGCAGGGTGTTTGTGATGTGTTTGTTTGCATTTCTCTGCATAGCCTTGTTTTTAATTTTCTCAGATCCAGGTCCCCTAAGTATGCTGGATACTTTGATGTCAACTTGACACAAGCTACAGTCATCGGAGAAGGGGGGACCTCAACTGAGAAAATGCCACCAGGCCATAGGCAAACCTGTAGGGCATTTTCTTAATTGGTGATTGATACTAAAGGGTCCAGGTCAATGAGGATAGTGCTGTTTTTGAGTTGGTGATCCTGGGTTCTATAAAGAAAGCAGACTGAAAAAGCCACTTAGAGCAAGCCAGTATGCAGCACCCCTCTATGGCCTCTGTATCAGCTCCTGTCTCTAGGTTCCTGCCCTGACTTACTTCAGTGATGGAATACAATATGGAAATGTAAGTAAGCCAAATAGCCCCCTCCCAACTCACTTTTGGTTGTGATGTTCCATCATAGCATAGTAAACCTAATTAGGACATCAGTTAAATATGTTATTTTTCCAAGTGCTACTTACAGAAATAATTATTGTCTGTCACTCTTCTTCCTTCTCCTTCTCCTCTTCTTCTTTTTCTACACTTTGAGTTCTAGAGATTAGAATTCCTGTTTAATTTTTAGACACTTTAAGTAGTTTTTGAAAATTTATTATTTTGCAACAGTAAGTAAAAACAGGAGACGTGAGGTAATTTAATCAGTATTAGAATTGTTCAGTGACAATTCCAACTTAAAAATCAGGAATTTAGGTTTTTTAAAAGTATCAGATTGGAAAGAAGAGAGCTTAGTAAAATATAGAGCGGTAGCAATAGTTGTCTGTCATTTATTGACTGCCTGCTCCAGGTCAGAATTTTATTATATAGGACTCTATTATACTCACCAATCCACCCATCCCCCCAGTGACTTGGGAAGATGCTTGTCATCCTTGTTTGGGACAAAGAAATAGAGCCCTAGAGATGTCAGGCTGTCACAACAACCACATGGCTTCAGTGGGAAAAGTTGACACTTGATCCAATGTCCCTCAGATGCCACAGTCTGCCAGCTTTGCTTCTCGAACACAGTCATTCTCACACTGAGCTTTGAAAGGAGTTTGTCCTTTGCCTCTCATGGTTCCCATCTCAAGTTTCTTCCTCAATTACATATTTTATATCCAAGATAAATATTTTTTCACATTAACCTCTATCTGTACAGGAAGCAGAAAGTTAAAAGTCGCATAATTGTCACAAAAACTTCTGGTGATCTTCCACGGGAAAGGGAAGTTGTGGTTTGTAAGAAGCAGGCAGGGAAACTTCAGCATGTCTGTGGGCCACTGGTCTACAGGAGAGGGAGAAAGCAACCAGGAAGGCCGAGCACGTAAGTCTGTGTTTGAAATCCCTTCATAAACATTCGTGATTAATGGGGATAATTTGACTTCATAAAATATCTGTAATAATTTTTTTTATTCATGTCTCATTGCCTTCATCTGAAGAAGTAATGCAGCATTTTGACCACTAGATATCACTGTTGCTTACAAAATAGAGTTGTGTCATCTCCGGACAAACCAAGTGTTAGTGTAGTCTTGACATTGTCCATGATGTTTATCCTTTAGCTAAGAGTTATGAATGGCATCCAAGATCTAAAACACATGTTTCCTGCCCACAAGGAACTTGTATTTGGCCCGAGAGAAGCAAATTGAACTGATGTAAACAATTACAGAGCATCACAGACTTGTATATTTATTACAACTGGTTGCAGATACTTAAGGCAGAGGAAACAAGAGTTCTGAGGTCACAGGGAGAGATGCATAGAAACTGCATGGAAACTCTATGGAATTCCACAGACTGGGACATAGGTGGCGTTCTAATGGAGGAGTAGGAGTAGGATAGGGGAAGCTCAAGGTAGGTCATCGTAGGGAAGTGGCAGGGTATGAGTACTAAACTAAAGATAAAATTTGGGCAAGGGAGATTGATCTGAGAAAGAATGGGAGTCCACTCTGCAGGTGGAAAGACAGATTATATTGAACCACAAGAACCAGGGGCCTGGAACTCATTCTCTACTGGCCCTGTCTCTGAAGTGAAGCGATATGATTGAGGTTGCATTTTAAGAGGAATGACTCTAAGTGGTAATGTGGAAAAATCTAGGGAGCTGCTCTAATGAGCTCAAGCATTGCTAAGGAGGTAAGAGAACATCAACTACAGTCAGAAAGAAGTGTGGTGTGGAAGGACAAACCACACAACTACCATCTCACGGCCACTGCCTTTCGATTACACATACTGCAATGGATGGAGTTTAAAACGCCACGGACTGAAAACTTATTAATGGCTCTTTATGCTTTTCAGGATAAAGTCCCTCCAGGTCACTTGAACCACATAGCATCCTGTGAGCTTGGACCTTCTTTAAGTCCCTTGACTTTCCTGTATTTTTTCATCTCTTCTTCTCATGTTCATCCTTCAGCTTCATTCAGTTCAGCTATTGCCCCGCAAAAGTCATTCTTTTATATCTCTCAGTCTCTTTTTATACAACATGTACGGAGCATATCATAAAGTCTATTCCAATATAATATACACTTTATAATATGCACTATTATCTTTTATTTGTCACTATAATGTAATACCTTAAAAGTAGTTTTACAGAGAAAAGAGGTTTATTTAGTTCTTACAGCTTTGGCAGTTCAAGGACAAGGTGCTGACATTGGGACCTTCAACTGTATCACATCACAAAGGGTAGAAATAATAAGGACACGTGTAGGAGGAAGTGCTCATACCTCAGACTGTAAGTGGGAGGAACAAGTGAGGTGTGGCTTAGGCTTTTATAACCTCACTCCAGAGAAAGCAGCACTCCCAGTTCATCTAAGCACCTGGGTACTAACCCTTGGCTTCACCTCTTAATGGCCCTTTATCCTTGCCTATTTTTTTGAAGCTTTGATATTTTACAAACAAGTCTTTCAGGTGTTCTCAAGATAAGAATAAACCCCAACACTCACAGAATCAGGAGCTCTTCCTTCATAGACGGAATCTCTTTTCCACCCCATACCTATGTGATTGATTAACCTCAGATCACTCATAAATTCCATGAGAACAGGATCAGTATATGAATTTGCTCATCATTACTTTTGTTTGGATCACGATGAGAGACAAAAACTTCAGTATTTTTTTGTTCTGTGTTTCTTTCGATCCCTTGAAAGGAAGAGGAGGTGGTTAATGTGCTTAAAGTTCAAAGTCCGATGACACTGGCTGAGAAAAGCCTAATGTTTCACCATCACTCTGAGTTGCCAGAGAGAACCATCTACAAGAGTCTTTGACATGGCATGCAATACTGAACCACTCATGTTTTGATCCTTGTATGATATAGACACATTAGTCTTTGATAGTCTGTTATAATAAAATGTTACAATTGTTGATTGATCAAGTATGATAAAACTGAATGAGTTCAAGCCATTCTAAGCACATTGTCAAAAATAATAAGGGCCTTTCCTAAATTTGTTCTGAAAAAAAAAAATTAGGAATTGTTGGTCAAGTCATCAACATGACCTTTTATAAAAGAGATTCGTAGGGTTGCCTGGGACAAATAGCTTTCAATCAAGAATCAAACTTATGCCTTTGAGAGGAGAAGATGAAGTAGAGGAGAAGCTAGGTGATGAGAGAGAGAAAGAGAGAGAAAGGTGGGGCATGGAGGCAGAAGTTCACGTGTCTCCACCAGTCAAAGATAGTTTATATATCTAGGTTGGGTATTGGGTTACACTTCTGATTGAGCATTACCATATTTATAAAGCCTTTGATTAACATTAAAAAAACTGTATAAAAGCAAAATGGAAAAGGGGGCACGGGATAGGGGTTTTCTAGGGAGGGGAAACGGGGAAAGGGAATGGCATCTGAAATGTAAATAAAATATCCAATAAAAAAAATAAAAAAAAACCTTATGCCTTTGGATAAAGTTGGTAACTAAGTCTGGACTGTAGTCAACTCATGAGTGTATGTTTTCAATGTGGCTGAGACACAAGTGTTTTGTGTGATAACAGGACTTCCTCACACCCAGCCTACAGTATGGGAACTCATGCTGATTTCATGTGAATGACAACTTCTTTTCTAAGATGCACGCTGTTAACCTCTCCTTACAGTGACCCCATGCAGCTAATAGTGAGATTAGATCTGGACAAGGACAGATTCAGTTATAGGAAATTACATTATTTACACTTTGTATTATTTTTATATTCTTAGAGTTTTTCCATGTACCACATTTAAAATATATTCCAAGTCACATTTCTTGTTCCATGTGCTCCTCCATATGCTCTCCAAACACCTTCAACCTCCCAAACCTCACCCCCATGCTGAAGTTTTCCCTTTTTGTGTTGAATTTAGGTGGTATTGTGTTGCTGTCTTTGCAAGTAGGCTATGGGAAATGACTCTTCCTGACTTACATATTAGATCCAAAATGCACTGTGGCTTCATGTGTGTGGGTCTCTGAAGGATGCTCATCCTTGGATATACATTAAGGGCAGGGTATGGGGAGATCTAGCAACCCATCTATCTTCCCAGCATAGGTCTCAGCTTGCCTGTTCATACTGGCTCACATGTAAGCACATGTTCAATTCTTGCTCCTGTCTTCATCCTACCACAGATGATACTGTGCTAAGCACAGTTAGGCTGACCTCATCTAAATTGCAGCTTTATGAGCAATGTGACTGTTATTATAAGGCACCGAGTTTCTGACTCACTTGTAAGTAACTGGAGAAATGGTACAAACTGATAAAAACTACATTTAAGCTTGCCTTTGCTCCTTTCAGTTGTTGTTTTATGGACTTGAAATAATCTTTCCTCTTAATTTATTCTACTGTCTAAGCATCAAGTCTTTGTGAATCAATTAAAGCATGAATCTTAGGAGACATTCTTCCATAATCTTTCATCACATATCTCTCTGTGTATGAATATTTATTACAGATCCAGTCAAATGGTTGCCAGGGTGCATTTACATGTCTCTACACTTAGCTTTTCATTATATATTTCTGTGCCATGAACCTTTGTAGATCTAGATACTAAAACAGTGCCTGGTTCTACCACTTTTGTGAGTTCCATAAGCTAACGAATATCTCTAAGACTCCCTTTCCTTATCTGTGAAAGAAGATAAGAAATCTTGGGTATGGGAATTAAAGAATAAGCTCATCCATGGTGCTGGTACAAGGCAAATGCAACATTAATTCTGCTGTGATTATTATTAAAGTTATCTCAAAATAGGAGAAAACTTTCTGTATTGCAGGAAGCAGGTTGAGCTGATACTGCCTTGAGATCTTGTCTTCAGAATTCTGCACTTCGTGTTCCTGCTCCTTGGGAGCTTAGAACTTATTGCCTTTTTTCTCTCACCATGTAATTTTCTTTACACATTGCTTTCTGCAGGAGGGCAGGTATACCTTAGAAAAGAGGTGTCAGTTGGATTTACGATTAGTTTAAAACTCATACCAAACATATAAATCTTAAGAGCCAAGTGCTTGAGGCAGATAATACATATTTTAAGTTCAAAAGCTTGCTTGTGGTATAGGAATACAAAGTTTTGAAAGTAATAAGAAATGGGGATTTTGCCAAGATCTGCAGAAACTATTGTGATACTGGGATTCAAAGATTCCCTCACTCACCATCATTTCCCCATCTTACACACAGGAAAGAACTGACTTGCAGCCTAGAGTTCCATGTTTGTCTAGGGGAAGCTACAACCTCTTAGAAGCCCTTTGATTATAGTGTGGCTGAAAGAATGGACTCACGATGGAATGATCAAAAGCCTGAAATAAGACCCCTTAGGGTATTCCTACAGCTTGTGAAAGAAAGGATCTGACAGAGGTACAGAGAGCTGTGGGACTGAACTTGAAGGAACCTGGGGCGAAGCAGAAGATGTGGAATGTGTGTGTGTGTGTGTGTGTGTTCAGAGCAATGACTAGAGGGTATTATCAGCATCTACCAGCCATGAGAACACACACTCTTTGAAAAAAATTTACAGCTCTTTGGACAGCAGATCTTACAGAATTTGGTATGATGTTAAATTTACAGATGCAGGTGAATGACTTCAGTATAACTTATTGGTCAGACACTCCTTTTGTCTTCAGCTACTCCCCTTTCAAAACTTCAAGTGAGTTGTCAGCAAGGCTATAACCAGAGAATGACATCAAGGCTCCTCTACCAGCTTAGTGGGTTTATGGCCACCTAGTGACCATTTCCTGTTAATAGCGCTTCATCAGTGAGAACCTCTTGCATGTGGTTTTCTGATAGTCTGAGCCAGCTCCCTCCAAGAAGCCAATGCACAAGCTTCCATGGAGGCCATCGGAAGTGGCTTCTCCTACAGCTGCCTGGTTAACAGGAATTGCAGCTCTCAGCAACCTCACCCATCTTATCACTTTCATCTGGAAGAGCACATGCTGTTCTCGAGGATCTTGGCAACAGGCTTTATGAGAAAATTTTGTGCAAGTTGTCTTTCCAGTTATAGCTAAACCACGAGGGTCAAATTCTACTTTGTACTCAAGATTCATGGGTGAATACTGCTGCAGAAACTGTGTCATCCAGAGAAAGAAAGCACCCACAGAAGGAAAGCACAGAAGAAGCAGAGCCAGAGGCACTGATCAACCTAGTAACTTTGTTGCTCCTGCTTCTACATTTGCAGAGGAGCTGTATTCTCTTCAGCTTTCTTTGCTCTAAAGTAACCAAGAAGTGCTTGCCTTGGGCTAAATGAGAAAACAGGACTAAGCAAGCACAATGCCTGGCACATTGTGGGTTCCAGTGAATGTTGGTCTTGTTAACCATGTTTATTGTTAATTCTAATATTCACAATGGCAGGAATATTGTGAGTCCTAATTGGACCCACACAGGCACTTTCTTATGCTCTGTATTCTTTGTAACCAGAGCATTGATTGTGCACGACTTGGGAATTGCAATCATTTGGCTTGAACACAAGGGAATGGTACTTTTTAGGATGCCCACAGGTGAACATGTCCATCTTCAGCTGCAAAACATGAGGGAAGCAGCCTGTTGCCTCCACACTGGCAGGTCAGAGTGTAGAAGTCTTGAAAGAGGACAGTATCTGCAGAGTCTCCTGCAAACACAGGCGGAGCAAAGTTCAGGAGGGCTGGTTCACTCTTCCACAACCATTTTGTGTAGCGTCCTTGTGCCAAGGGTCATTTTCAGAAGTTATGTTAACCACAGTCATGTGGTCTTTTGTTGCAAATTCTGGAGATTATTATTGTTATTACTTTTTGATACTGTAGACTGAACTTAGGGCCTTCTGTGTGCTAGCCTTGTACTTACTGGTGAGCAATACCCTATCTTCCTGTAAAGGACTGACTCACTGTTCATACCAAGCTGTACTCTTATAGCTGTAACCCTTGGGAAGTTTATTTATTTATTTATTTATTTTGTGGATAATCTTTTTTGCCATACTTAATATATCAAATATTATACATCAAAGATTTGATTAAAAAGATTAGCTGTGACCTTTTAAGGAATAATAAAGATTATTGAAAAATAAGACTTTGAGAGAGGACTGATTCAGCCAAAGCCTGGCTCTCCACTGCCTGTTGTATACTTAGAATGTCTGTCTTAACTGATCTGTGCTTCATAGCTTGCATCCATAAAAAGAGATATATTATTAAGGATTAGATCAAAAGATTTATTTTACACCAGAGTTAATGGAATTTATTTCTCCTAAGCTTTCAGAAAGGTACTTAGAACTTCAAAAGCTATATAAGTATTTTTCAAAAGAGTTATTTTCTTTTTAATTATGTGTGTGGGTCTGTGTGTTGGTTATGTGAGGTAAGTACAAGACCAGCAGAGGCCAGAAGATGGTGATGGATCCCCTAATACTGGAGTTATAGGCAGTTGTGAGCTGTCATGTGGGTTCTGGACTCAGGTTCTCTGGATTCACAGCAAGTGCTTTTAACAACCAAGCCATCTCTTCATCCCCCTCTTTACGTATTTTCAAGTGAATGAAGTGACAGGTTTAGCTATTGACAGTTTCATTTTTTATTGGTTTCTTGTACAAAGTATAATTAGAACTTGATCTGATTCTGTAGTTGTTAGATATTGAAAACAAGATGCAAGTTTTGCTCAGCTTTAAAAGTCTTTGCTATGAGTAGAATATTTATGATGCCAGCAGTCATATCAATTATAAGTTAATGATCTTCAAGTTCTATCAAAATCATTAGAAAATGCTGAATAATTCTCTTTAGTTTCTTTTTCAGATTATTCTATATCCACTATGGAGTATGCCATTATAATCTAATTTTTTTTATACTTAGAATCACCTTGTATTATGAATTGTATTAAAACAAAATGAAAATAGCAGGTCAAATGTCAAGTTAAGCATCAATGGAGACTGTCAGAACATGGTTCTGAATGCATGTGGAAAATGCCAAGAAAACATGACAAGAGTCTTATGAGCTTAGTTTCTTCAAAATTATAAAATTGATCTTGGAATGTGCTTTTGTCTCTGCTCAGATATAGTGGATAGAAGTGAATTTGCTTTAGATTATTCATGACAATTGGTTATTGTGATTTGTTTATATGCAGCTATGGTCAAAACAAAACAAGATAGAGGCTTGTGTACCAAGTGTGGTTTATCCTGTGATCGGACAATTTACTCATGTGAATCACATCCCTCAGACTATAAACTGTCTGGTGCACTAAATAAAGTTGTCTTCTTCATGAGACTTTAGTCCGCCTCATTTTTCACTCCCATTCCTCCAGGCCCCACTGCTTCTTGAGTGGTAAACAGGGACAACAAAGCAGAGAAAAACTCCTGTCGTAATCTTTCTCTTTTACAGGAGTGCTCATCTGCTCTCCACGAGACCTGTTATTTATTCGGCCTGTGGTCAGTCACCCAGCAGATGGTAAGTGTGTGTCCACCACCTTCTGGGCACAGGATAGTATGGGGCACAAAGGGCAAAGTCCTGGCCTCATAGAACTTTCTTCTTAATGGTGGAACATGGACAAAAGCAGACAAATATATCAATTATATTTAAGTGACAATAAGTGTCCGTAGAAAAGAAAAGCAGATTAGAGAAGATGTGATTAGATTAGAGCAGATTAGATTAGATGTGCCTGGGTGGGAACTGGAGAAGCTCCATGGTGGTGTGATTGGGTGTCTGAAGAGAAAATGCCAGCAGGGCATGCCTACCTAGCCACTGCATATGAACTTATGTACACTCAGATCTCGGAGTGATTGTTTGTCTAAGATAATCTATGATTTGTTGACCTCAGCAATTTATGAGTCTGTGACTCTCACTCTGTATGTCATGGAAAAGTAATGAAAGTTCTTAGGTAAAAGAATGACCAGACCCCACCTCAGCCTTCTGAGTAGCAGAGATTGCAGGTGTGTGTTGACACATCCTGGTACCTAATTTTATAGGAAATAAGACAGAACAAAAGATAGCTATAGTTTTCCCAAATCACCTAGCTTACAGGACAGGGTGTTGGTACTCAACACAGGCAGTCCACTCCAGTGTCTGTTTACTTGGGTCGGGTCATTCTTTTGCCACACATTGCCAGCGTGCTATACCATCTCTATTCTTTCTTTAATTCTAGAGCTACAGAAATCATATTAAGATGTCTATGCCAGGGAGAGTATTCTATGAAAGGCATTGTGCTTCTTTGCTAGTTAAATGTGAATCGTGGAATAGCAATGACCTGTTAAAAACAGGAAGGCAGGAAGCACTGTACGTAGATGATAAACTTGGGACTGGAATCCAAACATTCTCATGTTATCCTTACATCAGAGACCCAATAAGCAGCTGAAAGAGTCAGATGCACATACTTACAGCCAACCAATGGAAGAAGCTGGGGATCCCTGTGGTTAAATTAGGGAAAAGCTGGAACAAGGTGAGGAGGAAGAAGACCCCATAGGAAGACCAGCAGTCTCAACTAATCTGGACTCCTGAGATCTCTCAGACACTGAGCCACAAACCAGGCACTAGCTGATATGAGGCCCCTGACACATGTACAAGCAGAGGACTGCCTGGTCTGGCCTCAGTGAGAGAAGATGCACCTAACCCTTGAGATGCTTGAGGCCCCAGGGAGTGGGGAGTTTAGGTGGGGTGGAGTTGGGGGGATGGAAACATCCTCTTGGAGACAGGGGAGAAGGTATGAGATGACGAACAGTCAGAGGGCAGACTGGGAGGAGGATAAAGACTGGACTTTAAAAACATATTAAAGAATAAAAAAAATCAAGGCCATTTATAATTCTTTGAGTGAAGTATTTTCTTCTTCTACTGCTTTAAGAAAGACCTCTGGCTTTCCCAGCACATCAGCTAAGTGGTAACTAATGGATCCTTTTGCATCTCATTGTTGTTTTCTATTATTTAAGACTGAATCTAGGGCTACAGAATTGCAAGACAAGCACTCCACTTCAGAGCTGCATCAACCCCCCTTTTTACTTTTGAGAATGAGTTTCATTCAGTGGCCCAAACTGGCACTGAACTTACTCTGTATCTTATACAGTCTTTGAACTTGTGATCCTCCAGCCTCATCGTCACGAGTAACTGGTATTACAGGCTTGCGCCACTATCTCTGACTGACCTCTGTTTAATTTTTATGTAGAGTAATAACCATGTTAGTTTTGCTTATGAATGAGAGCATTGGATACTTCTTATTTTATTTTTTTTTTGAATAAGACCATTGAAAACTTTTGAAAAGAGAAGATGGTGCTTCTTAACTCAGTCTCTGTCAATGTTATACTTGATCTACCTAGGACAGGCCCTTCACTGTGAGTGTCCAGGAAGTTCTAAGGTGTCTGGCTCAGTAGCAATCCTGAGTCACTCATTAGATTTCTCATTTTATTGCCATTTAAATGTTTATAATGTAGCCTTCCTGAAATTTGCCAGTCATCTCCAAATAGAAAACAAGCCAACAAAAAAACCTTTTCGATGAAGCCTGTCATTGAACTTGAACTGTTACCGTAGCAGTCTGTAATAGTCTGGAGTCAGAGTATATTTGTGTTTTCCATGAACAGTGTCCAAATGGAAAGGTTGAAGAGCTATAGTAGAAATGTTCTAGCTTTGAGAGGAACTGCAGTCATTTCCTGTTTTGAGACATATGAACTATGCAGAAAAGTTATACTTTTGTTGATTTTGGTTGAAAAATCTATTTGATTATAAGGGTCTTTTCAGTGGTTTTGGACAGTTAATTTTGAAGTCTGATTTAAGCAAGCATTTCAGGAAGAAAGTAAAAGAAAGCATTTGGGGAATACAGAGGAGAGGTGAGGCTCACCTTACTTCCCCCTGACACTTTCGGTGTCTTCCTCTGTCTTTCCATGTTTATTATTTATTATTATAATTATTATTTAGGGAACTATCTGTTGATAGTAATTGTTTATTCTAAGTGATAAGCAGTCTTTGTGAAAACTCCCTTAGGTATGAAATCATGATTAAATTTGTATTTAGAGTTAGTCTAAGTCATATTTGTTACAAGCATTTTGGGAGAGATGTGTAGTAAAGGCAGGTGACAAAATTTGTTGTTGAGAACCTATTTTATATTACTGTCTTCCTGTGCCAAAACTGGCACTGTTGCCTTCCTAAAGCAGGTACTACTTCCTTCTGTAAAGCTTGTGTTAATAAATAATAATTGTTTACATTATGGGGCACAGGATAATGCATGTACACATGTGGAATGATTAAATCATATAAATTAGAATATCACAAATAGTGCCTCAGATTTATTATTTATTCCTTCAGTATAACAGAAAACTTGTATCTTCAACCAATATCTCTTGGGTGCCCAGACTCATCAGCCACTGGCAGTCACAATTCTGAGTTTTGGTTCTATGTGTTCATTAATTTTTTTAAAAGGAGTCTACATATAAATAAAAACATCTGGTAAAAGATATTCTTTGCTAACAGATCTTGGGGGCTGTGATGTTCTGTAACTATCCCATCAACTTAACAGCAAATAAAAATCAAAGTAAAATTTCTAAGCTTAGTTGTTAATGATACCTGTAGGAAATCATTAATGTTACCAAAGGTTTATAATGATTCTAAGGCAATGTCAAGGATCCAAAAATAACCTAAAGTTAACATTGCTTTTTGTTTCTTGTTGAGAAATTAGAACACTAAGTGAATAGTAAAATCACTTTGATAGACTAGATGTCCAATACTACGTCAGATCAGGGCAATGATGGGAAAGAACAGGGTATGTGCTTATTTATTCAACTTGGGTTAGGAAATGGTATTCTTGACTGTTCAGGATTTACAACTCTGTATACAGAGTAAAGGCCAGATGAGGGACCCTGAAAATCCAAGGAAGATTTTTCTTTTTGCCATTGAAGTGACCCCCAACATTCACAGATGGTAGATGTTAACGAGGAGACAAATGTATCTTGGTTGTGTTAACAGGGGCCATTAGTACCACCGTCAGTTTCTCATTGTCTGCAGAAAGGAAAGACATTATGAAAGCCCCTTGAAAAAATACAACAGGGGAGGAATGGAGATACTCTGAGAGTCAGGGATGAGATAAGATCTAGAGAGAACACACTGGATAAAGAAGATCTTTAGGATGGTCACAGGGGTCCCGAGAGTGTGCTAAGTGTAAGACAAACTCCTCTTTCATGAAATCCTTCAGACAATCTTGTAATGATCCTGATATTTCTGCTTTAATGAAGGAAGCACCTGGGTTTAAGGACACTGAGCACGTGTCCCAGGGACTCATAACTGGCAAGAACAGAAAAGAGTTCACCTAAGAAGGGATGGGGCAGTTTTAATTGCACATTTAATGGAGAAAATGAAGGGAAGGGGTCTTCTCATCTTATGTACCATTTGAGGGCAGGAGAAAGAACAATTAGGATATGGAATTTAAAAGTTAGATTTCCAGACACCATAAGGAAGGGTTTTCTAAGTTTGGAAATAACCCCAAGGGGAAAAAGGTGGTTTGTGAAAGTGAAATGTGTATCCTGGATACACTCAGGTGGAGAGTAGATGGCTGCATATCAGAAATGCTGTGGGAGGGGGGAACTCAGCTTGGAGTGGCAATGAGATATTAAATCCCTGCAGTTTTACATCCTGTCCTAGTAGTCTGGGGGTCCAGTGTAGTTGGGAATATGAAAGGTAAAGGCTCATTCTTGGGTAGCTCTGGTCTTCCCGAGAACCACAAGGATAATGTGTTCTCAATTTCATCAAGTGGTAGAAAGAGTTTGTCAGTGGTAGTAAACATTTTCATGCATGCTCACATTTTGGAAGTGGGTGGATACAGAGCTCTGAATTTATGGTAAAGATTTAGTTAGACATAGGGAGTGACAGAGAAGAGCTTTAAAGTGATTTTAAAAATTAGCATTGGCATCCTCACTTGTATCTATGTCTTTCTGTCATTATCACCACCTTGGTATCCAAGGTCTAGCACTTGGCACATATCTAGAATTCCATGGGCCTGAGAACACACATAGATAACTTTAAAAACAAATATCTCATGTATTTATCTAAAAGTTGTTTAAATATAGAACATAGTCTTGGGTTATCACAGAGGATAGAACACGTGCTCAGGGTGTGGCAATCGACAGCGCCAAAGAGACCATTGGCAATCACATATTCACACATCAATTCAAATTGAATAAAATATGCTGATGATTTATAATCATCAGTTTTTATTATTATTTAACATTTATTACTAATATATATTAGTAATCGTATACTAAAATGGGTTTCTCACTTAAAGAAATGCTCAACACTTTTGGCCGTCAGGGAAATACAAATCAAAATAACTTTGAGATTCCATTTTACACATGTCAGTATGGTTAAGATCAATAACACAAGTGACAGCTCATGTTGGTGAGAATGTGGAGCAAGGGGAATACACCTCCATTGCTGGTGAGATTTCAAACTTGTACAGAAACTATAGAAATCAGTATCAGAGTTCCTCAGAAAATTGGGAATTGATCTACCTTAAGACCTAGGTATACTGCTTTTGGGCATACACCCAAAAGGCGTTCCATCCCTCCACAAGGACACTTGCTCGACTATGTTCTTTGTTGCTTTATTCATAAGAACTAGAAACTAGATGTCTATCAATTAAAGTATGGATAAAGAAAATGTGGTACATTTACACAATGGAGTATTACTCAGCTTTTAAATAATTCTGAGTGAGGTAAACCAGACCCACAAAGACAAATATGGTATTTACTCACTTATAAATGGATATTAGCTGTTAAGTAAATGATAATCAAGCTATAATCTATAGACCCAGAGATATTATGTAAAAAGGAATGCTCTAGTGGGAAACACGTGGATCTCCCTGGGAAGGGGAAATAGAATAGATTCTGTGTGTGGACTGGAGGTGGGGATAAGGAAAAGAGCAGGAAGGATCAGGTTGGGGACGGATGAATGAAGGAAAAGAGGATGAGAAGAAATGTCTAAAGTTGGAGGGGGGCATTTGAAGGGTGGTGTGGAAACCTAGAGCAGTGGAAATGTCCTGGAATCTATGAGGGTGACCCCAGTGAGAACAGACCATCTTTCGTAGCCAGGCGAGGCTTCCAGTGGTGGGACTGGGCCTCATTTGGTGCTGATGCTAGGGAGAGGATTGACCTCAGCAAACTGACATTGGGGCCTCATTGCCAAAGACAACATCCACAGAACTCATTAAACATAGAGAGGTGGAGCTGGTGCCTGCATGGAGCCTTTACTCCTGTGTTCTAGTTTCTAGGGTGGGAAGGTACTATGCAGAGCTTGGGGAACCCTGCAGAAGAGGTGGAGGAAAGGGTAGGAATCAGAGGGTATAAAGGATACCAGGAGAACTGAATCAGCTAAACAGAGCACATATGGGCTCACAGAGGCTGAAGTGACAAGCATGAGGCTTGCAAGGATGAGGCCTGCAAGGGTCTGGAGTAGGTCCTCTGCATGTTTGATAGGGTTGCTAGCTTGGTGTTTTTGTGGAATTCTTTACAGTGGGAGTGAGGGTTGTATCTGATGCTTTTGCCTGCTCTGGAAACTCTTCCTATTATTGAATTGCCATGTTCAGACTTGTTCAGACTTGAAATGAGAATGTCTTTTTTTTTTTTTTCCATGTTTGGTTTTTATCTCTTGGAGGTCTGCTCTTTTCAGAAGGGAAATGGAGGGGTGGTGGATCTTGGGGAGAGGGGATATTGAGAACAGCTGGGAGAAGTAGAGGGAGGGGCAATGGGGGTCAGGATGAGAGAAGAATCTATTTTTAATAAAAATTAAAAATTACAAGTAAAATATAAAAATAGTGTGTTTCTGTGTGTCATATTTTTTGTATGTACATGTACAGGAGGAGATACATATGTTTGGTGTTGATGTTTTTCTTCATTGCCCTCTCCTCCTGTTTTAGACAAGGTCTCTCACTGAACCTGGAAATCATTGATGTGGCTAGGCTGACCCACCATTACCCTTCAGTGATTTACCTATCTCTGTACTTCCATTGCTACAGTTACAGACATGTACTACCACCACAGGATTTTGCACACATGCCAGGGATGTATGTATGTAACCTAGGACTTCATACTTGTGCAGCAGGCACTTTACGGAATAAGCTCCCACCCCAGTGCCAATGCTGACCTTCATTGTGACATTTTTACACATGTATGTAATCTAGTTTGATCATAGGTACTTTTCATATGGTTCTCTTTTATTTCCTTTGCTTATGTTCCCCTCCTCTTTCCAATATAGAGTTTTGAGTATACTGCTAACAACACTATGCAAACATAAAAAACCATTTCCCAATTGGTTGACATATTGCTTTTTTTTCTTTTTTTTTTAATTCGATATTTTATTTATTTACATTTCAGATACCATTCCCCTTCCGTATTCCCCCCACCCATTAACTTCTATCCCATCCCCACATATTGGTTTTTTTTTTTTTAAAAAAATGAACAGTTGCATAAGGGTTTAGATGAAAGACTATGCTATAATTTTGTGAGCTGAACCTGCTCTTTTTTTTTTTTTTTCAGTAAGACTTTCCTGCATTTTTTCCTTATTCACTTATGATGGAAATATCAGTTTATACTGAAGATGCCAGGAAAAAATGACATATAGAGTAAGGGATGAATTAATAACTTTATTAGAGTATGACTAGATGAAATACTGTTGATTTTGTTTGGCTGAGAAAAATGGTGAACACATGCCTTCTCAGTTATGTGATGATTTTCTGGAGGCTGATCAGCTATGAAAGAACTAAAGCAAATACAGTATAATGCAAAGACAAAGACAATAATCTATTTGCTTTTTTGGCAATTAAATAGGAAAAAAAGAAACTCACTTTTAATAGAGTTCCTCAGAAGTATGAATACATAAATCACATAAATTCAGTTCTTTTTTGAGGGGTGGGGGGCTGGGAGTGAGGCTTAATTTGATTCAGTTAAGTGAATGATGATTTTTTTTTAATGTCTTGAGTGCATCCTTGTAGAAGACATCAAAATGAGATATGCTCTTCATCTCAAAGAGTTTTCCACCTAGTACAAGATCGACCAAAGGGTGTTCTAACTACTAGTTGAACACATGTTATCCATACTATAAATGCTATATAAATCAAAGAAAAGGTAAGTTCAGAGGGTAGAATGCTCACTTCCTATTTGGGGTGGGGGAATAAATAAGGCTTTATAGAAGAAATGACATGTGGGAGGAAAAGAAAGATATTTAAAGGACAAAACAACAACAACAACAACCACAACAACAACAATGAAATAGAAGTCAGGAAAGCAACTAAAACAGGATGACAGGAAACTTGAACCAGTCCTGAGACAGCATGCCAGGTTGGGTGGAGCACTAAGAAGTAGGTGACAGTGCAAAGGCTGATGCCACATTCAGCAAACCCCCTGAAGGCCAGTGAGTGTATACTTAATTTTCCTAAGTAAATGAGTGGTGGTTAAAACATGAAATTGAGGAAATGGTCAAACAGTTTGGAATGAAAACATGAAGAAAGCACTGCTCAGAGGATGAAGCAAGCCGCACACTTCAGCATCACATAATTACTACAATCATGCTCCAGTCATTGTGCAAGTGTATAATGTAATGGCAGGTTTCCTGGCATTTAGAAGACACGTGTCTAGAAGATGAAATCCATTTTCTGGTCGGTGCAAACATACACACAGAGCACAGATACATCTTAAAGCAGAAGATAGGCTGGCTGGAGGATTTGGATGATAGCCAGCATAAAAACAGAAGCATAGCTTGGGAAAGAGGCTGAAGAAGAATCTACATGGGAGACAGTGCAAGATAACTCCGTACATGACTTCAAAGATAGATGACAGAAAATCAAAGACAGGTCATTCAAAAGTGAAAGGAAGGTATCTGGAGTAGGAGAAAGAAAGGGCTGCGGAGGGCAGAGCAAGCAGTTCCATTTTAAAGATATGTTGGCTGTGTTGGCTGAGCATCTTGGTGAAGTACTGGCTGGGAGGGTGGGGCAGAAACGAGCTAGAGATGGCCGTGTAAATATGATGACGAAGTCTCAAGGAGTTCATGCGATAGCAAGAAAGCCTTCGGAGAGAGGTGAGCAGAACACAGTGGATATAACAAGCAACCCTCATTTCAACCACATTTTGCTCTTTAGTTGCCAAAGGCTTAAGAACAGATCTTGCAAGAGTAGCCTGCATTCTTAGAAATGCTGGTGTTGTATAGCTCCGTTCCTTTTAGGTTCCTGCCAACCGTCAAATGTAGTCAGAGAGCTAGGTTTTCTAAGTAAACATGCCATGTTTTCATTACGAGATTAGATAGGAGTGTTGACGAGAGAGGCATTCTGACAAAAAGTAGGATCGCTGATGGCTTAGTAACGTTTGAATGGGGGGAATGGAAACACAGAAATCATTATAGAGAAAAACGGAGCAAAACCCAACTGAGAATATTCTTACTGGACCCTTTCATGTACTGCAGGTGGCTCTCTCTGCCTTCCATTTGCACTGCTTTTTTAAATCTGATACTAAAATTAATTTATATTTCCTAAGTGCACAAAATCAATGATTAGGAAAAATAGATGAAAGTTGTATTGATTGGCAGAAGGCCATGTGGAGATAAGCACATTTTCCTTGAATAGAGAACTAGGACTTGCCCTCATATCTGTCCTGAGAGGGTCTCTTCACACTTTAGGATCCAGCAGTGATATTTATTAGTCTGCTGTCAGACTCACCTTCCTATGGTTGCATCAGCAATCAGGAGGTTATGTGTTCCACAATTACATTGGAATTGATTATTAAATAAACTTTTCTTTACCTTAGATACTGTTGTTATACTTTATGATTTTTTTTTTTTTTTACTGTTAAAATTGTAGAGTGTTCGAATTTATTTTCTGGTAACAAATTAACAGAGTCTAAAGAGTAACAAACATCATTTTCATCAGGGTAACTTTTTACAGAGACAGTTCATTGAGTACATGCTTCAATGTAGCCATCAGCTTGGACTGTGATGCTTTCAGATGCTCCAACTCCAAAGAATCTTGGTGCTGAGATGACACATCTGCAGAAACAGGATGAGAGAGGCTCAGTAGTTTTATGTGACACAGTCTTACAGTGCTGGTTCAAGTTTCCTCACTGTAGATTTCTTTCCAAATAGGTATGTCTAGAAGCTACACTTTAAGTTTGTAATCTATAACAAACTTTAGCATAATTTCTGAGAAGAAATTACTTGAAATTAAACCCTGAAAAATAGAGCTGAGAATATGATTTATAGTTAAAAACACAATGGATTCACTGGTCTACTCTATTTGAAGAGGACTTAATATGGCCATAATAGCATTAACATTTTATATGCTGATTTAAAAACAAAAACATAAAAATGTTGGGGGTTGATTCTAATGCTTTGAATTAATAGGAAATCTGCATGTCCAAACATTGAAGGTCTTTGCTCCCAGTTTGTTTTTGATAGATCAATAAGGGAGGAGAGAGAGAGGGGCAGAACCTTTAGATTTGAACTGGGCTAGGAACTGGGAGAAAGGAAGGTGGAGAATTGCCATAACTGTTGGGGTTTGGGGAGGATGGGACTTAAGAGCTGCAGGAGAGAAAGCCAACCAGCCATGTAAGAATTCAGGTAAGTGGCCATTGGCCACTTCCTCAACTGGACCTGGGGTAGCCAGAGAGGGTTTAGGAGTCTCAGAAGTATCCAAAGAAAGTGTTTGCTAGCAGGGGAAGATTTAGGAGTGCCCAACCTTTGAGCTAGTTACAGCGTGTCAAAAATTAACTGGCGTGTGTGTGTGTGTGTGTGTGTGTGTGTGTGTGTGTGTGTGTGTGTCTGTCTGTCTGTCTGTCTGTCTTTCATTCGAGAATCCAGATTGCTCCTGGGCAGGTGTGTGCCTGTGACCCACCAGGACCCAAAGCAGTTTAGCTAACTCACTGCTAAAAAAAAAAAAAACTAGGTTGATTTCTACACATAAGTGGGCTAATTTTTTTTCCAATGAAGAAAAATGTCAAATAGGCACAAGTCACTGGTTGCCATCTGTCTTCTGATGGCAGAATGAGGTAACATCACTAACCTTTTCTGTCTTCTGATGGCTGAGTGAGATGACACCACTAGCATTTTCTGAGACAAAAATGATGACTCTGTGCTCTCACTTTTTTTGTGGTGGGTTAAATAAGAACATATCTATAAAAAGCACCCAGCATGCCTCTACTCAAGAAATAATGATACTCACTAAAGTAGTTGAAAGAAAATGATTTTAGAAGTATGTGTTATATCAGTGGCTAAAGATAAATCTACAGTACAAATGAGCCAGGGGACTATATAAAAACAAAAGCAGGAAACTAATCCAAGCTGACAAAAATCATGCATTCTCTAGGTTAGTAGAGATCTACTTGAAATGTAACATTCTAACCACTTTATGTAAACATGACTGTTAAAAGCATTAAGTCTATCTGCTATGCTCCCAATGAACTGTAATGACTTTAAAAAAGTAGTATGCTTTATCTAAATTATTTAAATTTACTAGTATTACTGATAAATATTAGCACACTAACACTTTACAAATAGAAATGTGTAAATTATTAATGAATGTTCAATGTAAAGTAATATTTGTAAGACAAAATCAAAGAGAAAAATTTGAAACTTTGTAAATACCATTCGAGATGTAACATTTATGGATTGGAATGTTATTTTAAAAATATAATTTTAGTGATCAAATATATCAGAAAAAAGCTGTTTTTATTTTAGTGGGCTGGTTCTTCAAATATTTAAATTTGGACAATCTTTTCTTATGCATTTCAAAATTGTTCTTAAATTATTATTCCACATTTTTGTTTTACAGATTAAAAGACAAACATAAAATTATATTCCTGAAACAGAATTGCATTTAATACATAGCTTTTCGTAAATTATAGAAAGATTGTGAATTGGATTTTCTCCCTTAATGCCATGAATTTCCATGTAGAGAAACTAAACCAGTAAGTCCCACACCAATGTGGGACAGCCACATCTAAACCCACCAACAAGACTCCTTAATTAAAAATGGCTCATGAGCTGTGGTTGTCAGGAAGCACATTTGTGTGTTCATTAATACACTTTACCCAACAATTCTGTTACAATACTGAAAGAAATCTAAAAGGAGTCACAGTGGGAATTCAGAAGGAGAAATTGATGGTGACTGAAAGGTTTGATGGACTCATCAGCTAAAAGGAAAATATATGTTGTTCTTAGTATAAAAGTTTAATCCAATTTTCATTTACATATATTTTAAAAAACTGAAATATTTGCAGATTTCTCTACCTTTGTTTAAAAACACTGTGGACTCCTAGTGTGGTGTGTGTGGGGAGGGCAGAATATTGTAATGTTTGGAGTAGAAGTCTTGCTTTAGCCTTCTCTGAGGATTCTGGGAGGCCTGTTGGCACATGCTCTGTACACATGAAGACCTGCTTAATCTCTGCAGTTTCTTCTTACAGTTTATTCTTATTTCACAGACAGGACTCTCATCCTCATACTTCTCTGACTACATCTTTTATTCTACTTGGATGACTAGCTGTTCCTCTAGCTACCTCTTGGTGTGTGTTCCAGGAAAACACGACAGAAGCATTGACTTTGAATTGTTAGCTCTGCTAAAGAACATGTACATGAAACCACATAGCACAAAAGCATTGGTTTTTTCCATTTTAACATGTGAGCTGTGAGTGTTAAACACACTCACATTGTTGTGCAATGATCTCCAGTTCTCTGCCTTTCACAACTGAAGCTCTGCTCATTAAACAATGACTTAGTTTTTATTCTTTCCCGTAAATTCTTGGCAGACACAATTTGAGTTTCTGTTCTTATGAATTTGACTAATTTAGATATCTCTTTTATTAGCAGTGTGTTAGCTACTTTCTTTTGCTGTGATTAAACATTGTGACCAAGGTAACTTACAGAAGGGAGGTTTGTTTGGACTTCATGGCTTTGTGGTAAGAGTGCATCACAATAGGTAGGCATAGTGATTGCCACAGCACAGCAAACTTTTGTGAGCTCTTAATCTGCAAGCAGGAGAGGAACTGGGGCTGGGAGTAAGTTTTGAAATCTCAAATCTCTTCTCCAGTCATGCATTTATTCCAGCAAGGCCACACCTCCTCAGCCTTCTCAAACAACTCCACTTTCGGGGAGGGGGGCTGGAGGGGGGGCTGGAGGGGGGGGACTAAGCATTCAAATGTTGGAGAGCATGAGGCACTTTGCCATCCAAACCACCACACCCAGGATTCCTTTCTCTGTGACTGGCTTCTTTCACGTCATGTAGTGGATCTGTGCTGAAATGGGAAGGGGTCTCCTCTTATAGGCTGAGTAGTGGTGTTGCATACTACACATATTCCATGTTTTATTTAACTCTTCACATGTTGATGAACTTCATGCTTTTCTCCAACCCCCTTGTTACTGTGAGTGACGCTGCTCAGAATCTAGATGTGCAAATATCTCTATAAGGTTCTGATATTTGGGCCAACTTGATGGCTAAGTAGGGAAAGATGCTTATTGTACAAGCTTGTTAACCTAAGTTCTATCCCCAGAACCCATGATGGAAAGAAAGGACAGACTCCCAAAAGTTGTTTTCTGGTCTGCACATGTGCTCTGTGGCACATGCCTATCCACACTCATGCATATTCTCTCTTTCCCTCTGGTTCGTTCTCTCTCTCTCTCTCTCTCTCTCTCTCTCTCTCTCTCTCTCTCTC
>JANHMN010000022.1:40531512-40544714 GCA_030674055.1 Rhabdomys pumilio
TCTCTCTCTCTCTCTCTCTCTCTCTCTCTCTCTCTCTCTCTCTCTCATACTCACATTCATACATACCATTCATACATACACTCACATACCAATAATAAAAATTAACAAATATCCTATTTATAATGTGTCTAAAAGAAAAAAAAAGATTATGATTTTAATTACCCTTGATACAGAACTAGAAATGAAATCACTCCATCTTACAGTAATCCTGTTCTTTATCTCTTCAGGGACCATTTTTTTGTGTGTTTTTCCTAGTTTACTCATCCTTTGTATACTCCCTTTCCTGTTCACAAGGCTTCTGGTGTCTTTATGCCCTCTCAGTGTTACTTCTTTGAAATAGTTATCCTAATAGGTCATGGTGCCATCTCACTATTGTAAGTTCCACATCTTTTATATGTACTGGCAGTATTTTATATGTAATGGCATATTTGTATGCCATCCTTGGAGAAGTGTCTATGTTTTTTCCCTAATTTATCTCAAGTCACTTGTGTTTATATATTTTTGTTGCTGTTTAATTGTTTTTATATATTCTGAATTTTAACCCCTTATTGGATTGATGACCTTCACTTCCTTCTGTGTTTGTGACCTTTCACCTATAAACTTTGTCCATAAAGTCCCATTTCTCTATTCTTTACTTTTTTGTTTCTTATGATTTGTGTGTGTGTGTGTGTGTGTGTGTGTGTGTGTGTGTGAAATCCTGTAAAATCCAATCTCACAAAGCTTTCTGGCTATGTTTTCTCCAGGAATTTTATAATTTCAGCCCTTGGCAAGGTTTTTAATCCATTTGTGCTAAGCTTTATGTACGGTGCAATGCAATGTAACTCTATTCCTTCACATGTGTACTTCCCTTTCGAGTCTCCATGCTTTCCGCATTTCATGGTTTTGGAATCCTCACTGAAGATTATCTGAGCTAGGCTCCAGGATTAATTTGTGTGGTCTGTTTCATTTTTCTGTACACACACACTTATGCCAGTACCACACTGTTTAGATTACTGTTCTAAAACTATTCGAAATTAGGAAGTGTGTGACCTCTATTCTTTTTCAATGTCAATTTATATATTTGGGGTTTTTTTGGGTGGTTCCTTATGAATTTTAGATTTTTTCTGTTTCTATAAAAATTACTGTGATTTTGATAGGTATTACATTTCATTTGTTTACTTCTTCAAAAGTATGGAAATAATAAACTAATACAGTTTCCAACCCTCTTGCCTGCTGCTTCTTCTGTCTCATCTGTGCCTGTGGTTTTCAGAGTTCAGACTTTCACCTCCTTAAGTCTATTTCTAAGTATCTGACTGTTTGGGCACTATTGTAAATGGTACTGCTTTTTTTTTCTTTCAATTTTACTGTTTAGTTTCCTTATCCTTGTCAGCCATACAGTCAGGATGTTTTGTTTTGTTTCTTTCAACTTCAACAAGTTCTTTTATTAGTTACAATAGGATTTTTCTTTTTGTTGTGTTCAGAATGTTTATGAGTTTCTAAGGATAATGTCATGTAATACCATCCAAGCACAGTGGCAATTTACTTTTTTTCTTTATTTGGAATCTTTCTTTGGCCCTCATCCCCCTCTTTTTCTTGCTTAACATTCTGGCTTGTGATTCCATGCGAGTCACGTAGGAGTAGGAAGACCAGGTTTCCTGTTCTGTTCTTGTTCTTACTTGAACCTTTGAAACACATGAGGCCTTTCCCATTGGCTGTGGTATTGGCTCTGGTTCTCCATCCCTATATATAGTTTTTATTATGCTGATGTAGTATCCTGTTTTTAGTTTGTTGAGTGTTTTCATTATGACTAGATGTTTAATTTGAAAAAAAAATTTCTGCATCAGTTCAGATTATAATGTGGTTTCCTGGTCTTTCATTTGGTTAATATTACATCATTAATATTTGTGTGTTGAGCCATATTTGCACTATGGGAATACATTACACTTTGTCACGAGGCATAGCCCTTTTAATGTGATGCTCAGTTAAGTTTGTTGGTATTTTGTTTATTATTTCTGCATTATGTTCATCAGGGATACAGGTTTGTGGTTTTGTTTTTTTTGCAATGTGTTTGCCTGTCATGTATATCTGGATTATACTGGTCTCATAAAATGAGTTTGGGAGTTTTCTATTTTGTATTATGGTAACAGGATACTAGACACAAGCTCTGTGTTAGAAGAGATGTTTTTGATAAGTAAGTTTTGGAGCCTTAGTATCTAAGGTTGGGTAGTGTATATGGTATTATATGGCTATGATACCGCACAGCAGAAGATATCCCATGGCACAGTTAGAAATCAAGGAGCTCAGAGGGGCGTTTCCTACACTTCATCATCTACTGTATATACCTAGATCCAACTCACTGTGTGACCAGCTTTAATGCTGGCTCAGTGTGATCATGACCCAGCCACTTCTCACTAGTCTCCATTTCTTAAAGGTCTGTTCACTTCTCAGTAACCCCCAAGTTTCTAGCTCACAAACCTTTAGGAGGCAGAAGTGTTAACCCTTATTTTCATTTTTTTTTTGAAGATTTTGAGAAGAATTGGCTTTAATTATTCTTTAATTATTTTGTAGAATTTTCTGGTGAAGTCATTTGGTTCTGAACTTTGTTGGGAAGCTTTTATTGTTTTGGTTTTTAAAATTTGTTACCATCTTCCTTATACTTACAGGACTGCTTAGACTTTCTGTTTTATCAGGTCCAAGTTGTGATGGGTGGTATGTTTTTAGGAGTTTAAGCATCATCTAGGCATTTCTTTTAGTTTACCTAACTCAGTATAAAGTGTTTTCAAAATATTGTGCTATAGCACTCTTAATTCTGTGACACCATCTATACAGTTCCCTCTCATTTCTCATTTTAATTTATTCTTTATTTCTCTCAATCCAAGAAAGTATCTATTTATTTTGAAGATAGCTAATAATTGAGAGAACATTCTTGGAGTGTTTGTCCTGTCTGTAAAATGGGCCACGCATGTTCTGTGCAGGCTGCTGAGCCACAGAGAGCATGTCACTTATGTTTGCAGCCTTTTACTTGGTACTTAATAAATGGCATTGGGTCAGGGAAACTCTATAATAAATCCTGCATCAAATTTTCATCCATTACCCAAAAAAAGAAGCCTTTAATCCTCATAGTTGTTTGCATCCATGTCTTAGGAAGTGTGACTCTTGCCTCTGCTGTGTGTGTGTTTTGTAGTTTGTTTGTTATGTTTTTGTGCTACTTTCCTCTTGCCCGTATGGCTCTTTGTTGTGCATGTTTAATTCTTTTAAAAACTAATTTATTTAATATTATTTTATGGGCATTGGCATTTTGTCTACATGTATGTCTGTGTAGGGTATTCAGTCATGGAGCTACTCAATCCAACAGTCGTGAGCTGCCATATGGGTGCTGGGAATTCAGCTCAGGTTCTTTGGAAGTGCTTGTCACCACTGAGTCATTTTTCCAACGCCTGCATGTTTAGTTCTATAAAGACAAATTACTTGGGGTTGGAGAGATGGCTCATCCATGAAAAATCCATGCTGCTCTTCCAGGGATTCAGGACTTGATTCTCAGCACCTACACAATGCCTCACAACAACTATAATTTCAGTTTCAGGGTATTTGATGTCCTTTTCTGGCCTCTGAGAGCATCAATACACATATGACAAAACATCCAATGCATATAAAAATAAAATAAAAATTAAAAAGAAAATGACAGACTACTTTTGTAAGCCTTCTGTTGTTTACCCTATTTTTAAAAATCTAGAGTATTTAAAAGATTTCTCTTCTTTTATGCATAGGGCATTTTGCCTACATGTATGCATGTGTATCATGTGCATGCAGTGTCTGCAGAGGCCAGAAGATGGCACCAGACCCTGTGGAACTAGAGTTATGGCTGTTTGTGAGCTGCTATGTGACAGGAACCAAACCCCAGGTGAAAGAGCAGCAGGCATCTTAACTGCCAAGTCCTCTCTCCAGCCACTAGGAACCCTTGTCCTATACTATGGTGATAATTTGGTAGAGGATTTTTCCTAAGCTGATTAAAAAAATAATACAATCTTTTCTTTTTCTATAATAAGTCCAGTCTTTCCACTTTCCATGGAACCTTTTGTGTAACTGTCTCACAAACCTATAAAGCTTCAGTAGAATGAGAGTTGATTCATTACCCATGTACCTACCTTTTCAGAAAGTAGTTTCACATTTTTGGAAGAAGTGATACCTTTTTTTTTTTCCTTTTCTTCCTATGTGTGTTTGTTGGAAAGGCTCTTTTTGAATTACAGCTTGATTAGACATAGCTAACTTTTAATTTTGACCCAATTAAGAACTCTGAAAACAATTATAGGCACTGATAACAAATTATTATTTTTCATATTAGATTCTAACTCCCAAAGCAGCATTTGGCTCCGTGAACAAAGGAAAATTCATTGATCCCCTTGATGGAAATTTATATACAGTGCATCATTAGTGTTATTATTCTGTGAATCATGGGCAGGGGGCAAAGATTTCCCATTGAACAAAGAAGAATGATATCTGGGTATACAGAGTAATAAGCATTATTGCACTTTTTGAAAGTTGCTTTTGTTAATTGCAAAGGGAGCAGAAAATCCAGCATCCTCTATGTTAGATCTTATTACTTTTATACAGGAGTAATATTAAAAGCTCTTGATTTAAAATTGTTCCTGTCAGTCTTTACTATGCCCACAAACAACCTTTGAACATTAGCCATTGGTTGTAGGTTTGTTGGTCCCATTTGGGCTTTGTGTCCTGGGCTTTGCCTGATGGGCATCCATCGTGTGAGGCTTACTGTTCTCATAGTGGAGAGGCCCTGAAGATCATAAATAAATCACAAATTTATATCACATTCCTTTAGTCAAAGCAAGTCACCAAATCTGAACTAATAGCACAGGGATGTTAATTCTGCCTCTAGAAAATCCCAGCAAGGATTGGCAGGTGCCAATACTTATTCACAGTAATTCAGACTCTAACAAGAAACTACCCTGTGAATACTGCTGAGCCCTTCCGTGCAACTCTGTAACACGTACAACATGTCGACCCATAAATGTCAGACTACAAGTATCTCATTTCTAGTGAAAGAATTTTATAAACACAAGATAATATTGAGTCATAGATTTCTTAATTCAAAACGATGCTATATGTCAACTCTGGAAAGTAGGATTAGAAATAGAGCTGTGGGTTACTGACCTCTCCCGCTCCTTCAGTGTCTCTGTACTCTTTTCTTTGCTTTCCTGGAAATCCCTGAGAGGATTCTGCAAAGTATATCTTGAAAATCACCAGTGTCTCGCTTCTCCGAGCAGACTCCACAGATGGTAAGAGGTGTTGGGTTACAAAACGTGCAAAATGTTTGGGTGGGTTGGGAAAAGTTAAGCAGAGCTGCAGGAATTCTCGGAAGCTCTAGTGTTGATGTTCCTTTAGAATCATTTGGGAATGCAGGTCTCAGAATTCCCAAAGCTTTTCTGAAGCCGCTCGCTGTTTTAGATCATATCTTAGGAAAGACTATACTAAACAATCCTTTCTGGTAAAAGTATACATTTTCATAAAAGTATATATCTGGGGGCAGAGACCCAGGAGAGGCCTACTGCCTGAATTTTTCCTCATTTGGTTAGTTGCATTAGGAGTCTCTTTTTGGTCATGTTATTGGGCTTCCTATGACCTAGGCATACTTGGGCAATGATGTAAATGCTTTTGTGGGTATTTTAACCTTTGAAAACAATCAGCTTGGTCAATGCCTTTGTTTGGAACCAATGTGAAAGACATTCAGTGACCATGAGTGATTGATTTCACAAAATGAAGGATTGTGTGAGCTGACTTGAAGCAACTATGGTCATCGCCCACAGCGTTAGCAAGCACTCAGGGATTCCCCTCTGATGTATTTGAAACTCCATTCATGAAGAATATAATAGATGTTGAAAACTGTAATTTCCCACAATACACCAAAATACACAAATTACTCATCCCCCCCCTTTGGTTCACAAACAAGTGACTGTTGTTAATCTGTGTAATTTGTGTCCTAGGTTACTGTTTGCAAAGCTCCCTAGGCAGGCTCGTATACCATTAGAAGGTAAATTTGAGTCCACTTTTATCCAGAACTTCATGGGAAGGGTACATTCTCAAAAATCTGATGGCATAAGTAATATAGATCCAAGTCCCTGTTTTAGAAATGCGTATTATTAGCACCACATATGGGTAGAAGTATATTCATGGAGGAACAGACTCTGGAAGCTTCTTCCTCTTTTCCTCTTAGGTTGCTAATGTTTTTGTGAAATATTAACTAACTGATGTCATATGAGGACAATCACAATTAAGAACCCTGTTGTGGGTGTGAAAGGACAAAGTCACCTTCACTGCCCTTGCACCCAATTCTATTTTAAGTAGGCCTTGTTTATTCTCCCTTCCATCAGGAGAATTTTTGTATTTCAGAAAAATTTCATATTTTATAAAAACAAACTTTTTAAAAGAGAGATTTAGTTATTTGTACTAGCCATTGTACAATAATGCCTCTAGTAATATGTCAATGTAACTACTATAATTACTTCATAATGAACATGTACATATGTAATATATAAATAAAATATAAAATAAAGCTTTAATTTTTACTTAAAATATTAAAAAAGAATTGCTAATATTCCTATTACTTCTTCTTAGATTACTTTAATACAATTTCCTCAGAAATACCATTTTTAAATCTTCTAACTTAAGGTTTTTAATATCTTCTCTCTTCCATTATAATACTTTCAGTGATGTGTAAGGAAAGACTTGGATTTATTATTTAGTGTCTAGCTTACTCAGGCAACTCAAGCTCATAGGCTACAGACCGTGTTTGTGTGAGGTAGACCCGTTTAAGGGAGCCCAGAGATCTCAGACAACTGCCCTTAGAAGAATGTGCTTACTGTCTAGGCAGGACCACACCCAGTTCCTCCCCATGGGTTGGTAATCTGGAGTCAGCTACTTCCTGGGAGAAGGAGAAGTAAACAAGGCCTGCTTAAAGTAGAATTGGGTGCAGTGAAGGCGAATTTGTCCTAGTAGACCCTGTGAGGAGAAATCCCTGTTAAGCATCTCCTGTACATGCATGATGGGGGCATGTAAATGCTTAAAACTATGAGATATATTGACAGACATGTAACAGCTTGTCTGTCAGTCAGGGTAAGAATCCACCTCAACACTCACCCCCACCCTCTGAGATACAGCTTCTTCCATTTGCCTAAACTCAGTGAAAGGGCTCAAGTCATGTGGTTGCTTGGTTGCTCCATTTTGTAAGGTGTATTCTATGAGTCTACTCTTAGTTTTAATAAATCTGAACTTTCACTCGTATTGCCTGCCTGGTCTAAATCAGAGAGACATTAAAATCCTGTGCCTCATGTCTCGCAACACCTGAGACCCCCTCTGGTGAGCGGCATGTCCGTAGGGCTTACTCATCATCACAAGGCACAGATTCAGTGTTTTCTGAGTGACTAACAATATGACTACATTTGTAAGCATCACTGCAGTCACTGGATTTGGGCAGATTTAACACATGGTTAGTGTTAAAACAATTTTTCTCCCCATCATCACCCCCAGGTATTTCCCATCTCAGTATCCTCTAATGTCTTCTTCATGTAACAAAGACTACCTGCCTTTTGTAGAAGTTAGGTCTGGTTTTACCTCTCAGCCCCATGTTTCCAGAAATAGGACTCAGACTCAAAATATATTTACAAATAATTTGGTCATATAGTGAGGCTTTCTCTGACTAGATCATAACTTAAAGACCCATTTATTCTTATCGACATTCTGCCATGTGGCTGCTTATCTGTGCTCTGGTACCACGCATCTGTCTAGTCGCATCTTCCTGGGCAAATCTCCCTACGTCTGGCTCTATCCCAGAATCCTTTCTGCCTTCCAGATGTTTCACTTCTTATTTCCTACCTAAGCCATAGGCCATTAGACTTATTATTGACAGGTGCCACATCCATACAGACATAAGATATTCTCTCTATAATTTCCCTTTTTAGTCTAATAAAAGGCTCTTTTTCTTTCAAATACAAATGGACTGGATGTAGGGAATCAGTTACAAGCTAGTCAGGGATGAACCAGAGCTTATGGCCTAGGCATTTATTAATAAATAGTCTCAGAGTTGCCATTCCAGGACCAGAAACTGGGAGGAAAAATAGATTATTTTTTACAGTCTTTATTCAGAGTTCAAGCACAACTCTAGGTTTGTCACTAGCTGGCTGGGCATACACTTTAGGCCACTTGACTTCCTTCTTGTGGCTCCACCTTTGGGCCCATTTGCTGTAGAAAATTTTAATCCTGACACAGGGTTTCTACCTTGTCTTTGACCATTCAATTCCTGGGTAAAACACGCACACGCACACACGCACATGCACAGGCACACCCTTTATATTTACAATAAGCCTTATTTAGGCCAGATAGCTATCTTCTATGCTATTAGAATCTACTTTCTTATCCCTAACTCTGAATTATTACTGTGTTTCCTCTGGGTTGCTCTTAACTCCAATTGACCAGCCCTCAAGGCCATATTCTCTTAAACTTACCTAACCTATGGCAGCTTCTCCTCCATTCACCTATTTCTCCCTCTTTAGTTCTTCTTCAACCCCAAGCCCAGGTATCCTAAACCCCATCCATGTCTCTTCTGCACAACTATTAGCTGTTGGCATCTTTATTTAGCAATCAGAAATAACTTGGGGGCAGGATAACATAGCGTCACTTTGGTCTAAATGCTGACTCCAGATCTGGGACCACACTTACCATTATAATAAATAGCAAGACCAAACCTCAATACCCATTTAGAACTCCAGGATTACTTGGTCACTAGTTATGTTTCCCATCAGTTCCATGGTGTATAGATCTGGTCGAGCCTCTTCCTTGACCAGCTTCATCCACTTTCTCTCAAGATGGACATCCCACCCCGGTACTGCTCTAGTTGGTGGTATGAACCTGGGAGAGTGGAACCTAAAAATGAGGTTCACTAAATTCCAATGAAATATCCAATCTTATTTAGGTCATTAGACAATTTATAGTCTGAGTTTTAGGCAAGGTCACTTTAAGTTCTCTTGAGTTCAATTGCATACGGTCACAAGGACAACCCATGCTTGGAAACATCAGCTAACAAAATTAAACAACAATACGCAATTTGAAGCACACGACTCCTGTTTACTATACCTGGGAGGGGCACAACAGCACATTCCCAGAACAAATCCATGTTATAGAGGGACAGACATCATAAGACTCTCGCCTTGTTTACTTGTTTATTAAAAATTTTCTTCACAGCTTCATTCACGGACCATGTTCCAATACCACCATCATCTCTGAGAGCTATAATTAAAGGAAGTTGAGACTTGTGCTGGGTCTGTTCCACTATAATGTCTTCTCAAGCTCCAGCTCCGCTATACAGCCCTGTATCAGAGGCCATGTGCAGGATTCTGGCCTCTTGATGGACTTCTCAGAGGCTAGTTCATCCTTTGCCTGTCAATCTCTGTCCTAGTTAGGTTTTTATCGCTGTGATAAAGACCATGACCAAAAGCAACTTGGAGAGGAAAGTGTTTATTTCACCTTATACTTTCAGGTAACAGTTCTGGTATAATTAAGAAACGCCAAGGCAGGTCCTGGGTGTAGAAAATGAAGCAGAAGCCATAGAAGAATACTGCTTTCTAGCTTTCTTCATATGGCTTGCTCAGTTTGCTTTTAAAAAAATATATATATATACTCCAGAACCACTTGCCAAAGATCCACAGTGGACTGGGCCCTGCTTCATTAAATATTAATAAAAACAAACAAACAAACAAACATCCTACAGACTTGACTGCAGGTAATCTGATTGGGCATTTTCTCAGTTGAGATTCTTAGATAATTCCAACTTGTGTCAAGTTGGAAAACACCATAACCTCTTAACCTGAAGGCTCACCGTTGTCATCATTGGACTTGTAGGTGTGCTTCTCTTGTGGGACTGTGACCCAAAGGGTGGGGACCTACTTCCTGGGTGTGGTTACTTACAAGAGTGTCCTACTTTCCTAGGTTTCTGTACTAGTCAAGATGTCTGTATTTGCACTTGAATCTCTTCATCTCCTTAGCAATTCTAGTTCTGACATCAAGCTGTTATATCTACCTTTGGGGCAGCATAGAAATAAAGTGCGATTTTTAGGGACACTGCAAGGTTAGGTTACTTCATTCTATTCATAATCTTTCCTAATAGGAAAGAACACCACACCCCACCCACCTATACTTGAATACATACAGTTGGTAGGTTTGGTTTAAAGGATTATTATTCTCAGTGGAGACTTCCTCTTTTTCTCTTCTGATTAATTTTAGTTTGGTCTTTTTGTCAGACATTAGGACAGCAACAATTTCTTGTTTCCTAGCTCCATTTGCTGAGAATTCTTTTTTCCATTCCATAATTCTCAGTTAAAGATGCCTATCCCTGATGGTAAGATTAGCTCCTTGCATTTTTGTTCTTTAATCTATTCAACTAACCTGTATCTTTTTATTGGGTAACTGAGGCCATTGATATTTAAAGTTATTATTGAAAGGTGTATGTTGATTGGCGTTTGTGTTCTCAGGCCTATTTTTTTGACACAGTGATTATATCGTCGTTTGTTTTCTTTCTGTACCATCGTGGATGTGATCGTTCCTCTCTTTAGCCTAAAATATTGTTTCCAGTAGTCTCTGTAGGACTGGTTTGGTAGACATAAATTCTTCAGTCTGTTTATATAATGGAAACTTTCCATTCTTCAACTATAGCAGATAGTTTTTTGGGGAAAAATTGAGTTGGCATATGGGATCTTTTAGAACTTGAATATATTTGCTCGAGGTGCTTTAGGCTTTTTAATTTTCCACAGAAAAACCAGCTGTTATTTTAATGGTCTTTCTTTTATATGTTATTTATGGTTTTTCTCTTATATCCTTCAACACTCTTTGTTCTGCGTATTCAGGGTTGTAGCTGTAATATGTCTCAGTGAGTTTCTTTACTTGTCCTGTCTATTTGGTGTTCTCTGTATTTCTTGTATCTATATGGATATGTCTTCATTACTGGGGGATATGCTTTTCTAAGATCCTGATGAATATCTGGTTTATGCTACTGACTTGAGATTATTCTCTTTCTTCTATGCCTATGCTAGGCTGATTTTGTCTTTCCATAGTGTACAAGATTTCCTTTATACTCCTCTTGTGGTTTTAAAATTTTAATCATATTCTTTGATTGAGCAGTCCAATTTTTCTATTTTGTCGTGAATTCCTGATGTTCTGTCTTCTACTTGATCCATTCTGCTGGTAAGACTTTCACCTGAGTTTTCTAATTGGGTTATTAAGTTTTTCAATTTCATCTTCATTTCAGATTGAGATTTCTTTAGTATTTCTGTCGTTTGACTAAATTCAGTTTTCAAGTCCTAAATTGCCTTTATTATTTAATTTGGCAAAGGTAGTATGTTATATAGTATTACATAGCTTATCTAATGTTTAGAGTAAAGAGTTATTTAGATGTTGGTTTTGTCATTGACATATTCCATTAGTTAGCTAATGCCTAGCAGGTTGCTAAGTCATCTCACTGTGGTTTAGAATTTTTGTTTTCTTGTATAAACAACAGATGTTTTTTTATTGTGCTTCTTTTTTAGTGATTTATGTATCTCTGTGTCTTTATAGACCATTCTGGGGAAAAGGTTACTTTTGATTGTCCATTGTTTCTTAAAGAAAACTTAATGTCCAGTTGACTTGTTAAGATTTTTTAATCAAGTATGGTGGCTTGTATGAAGAATGAGTCAGTAAACCCTGTGTCTGCTAACTCCTAAAGCCTGCCTGACACCTGGAGAGAACAGAGCATGTGGCCAGAACAACCAATCAGATGGGCCCATGGGGCCTAGGTGGAGGGTATAAAGGTTTGCCCAATTCCTTCATTTTCTTCTGCCACTTGCCTAACCCCTGGAGTCTGGTTGTTGACTCTGAGCTTTCTTCTTCTCCCCCTCACACTGCCTCCAAATGTCTTGGTCAGGGTCACAAACAACAGTGGCTCACACCTGTAACCCCAACACTTGGAAGCCTGAGGCAGGATTGCCAGGAATGAATTCAAGGACAATCTGGGCTATATAGCTCTAGGGTATAGAGAAGGATCCTGTCTTAAAACAAAGCAAGCCACTTCACAACCCACATAAACAAAAAGCTAACCCCTTGTTTATTATGTTTGATGTGGATGCATAAATGGTGAAAGCTCAGTGTATATTAAATAAGAGCATAAATGTCAAGCTTTTAAAAACTGGTATTGGGAATATGGACAAGAATATCTCTTTCTCAGGAGTAATAACAGTACTGAAATGCTTATAATATTTTCAAAGAGCAGTCCAAAGACACTTTTTCACATATGCATGAATAATTTATACATACACACACACACACACACACACACACACACACACACACACACACACACACAGAGAGAGAGAGAGAGAGAGAGAGAGAGAGAGAGAGAGACAGAGAGAGAGAGAGAATAGATTTGAGTGAAGTATACATAAATACTTTGTATAACTCTGAGTATGTGTGTATGTATGTATGTGTACACATTTGGAAGTGCATATGAGTTGCATGTGTGTGTGCCTGCATATAGGGGGCAGAAATACATGTCCAGTGCCTCCTTTAATCACCTTCTACCTTATTTTTGAGGCAGTGTCTCCCCTGGTCCAGGATACCATGTCTGTTGGTTTCATCCTTCTTCGGGTCATGCTTAGGCAGGTATGTTGGTGAGACTGGTTAGTCAGCAAGCAGCAATGTACTCGTCTCTGCCTCTCAGCAGTGAGATTACAGGTATATGCTACCTCACAATGCTTTTTTGAGAAGGTCCTGTGGATCAAATGCAGGTTTTCATGCTTGTTCAGCAAGCCCATCTCCTTGGCTCCACAACATATATTTTTTGCAGTTTGTTTCTAGGCTTGAATTTATTTCAGGACAAAAAAAATCAAATGTGCCATCAAAATAATACTTAAGCAAAATCAGATTTGATTGTCAGTTGTACATGTTTCTGCGTGTTTTATTTTTCAAAATAATAAGGAACACTTTCACTACTTAAAAAGGTTTTAATGTTTTTAGATTAATATAATTACACCATTTATCCCTTTGTTTTCCTCCCTGCAAATCCTTCCTCTTGAACTTTTTCAAATTCATGGCCTCTTTTTCTTTGTTGTTACACACACACACACACACACACACACACACAGAGAGAGAGAGAGAGAGAGAGAGAGAGAGAGAGAGAGAGAGAGAGA
>JANHMN010000022.1:40544724-40703474 GCA_030674055.1 Rhabdomys pumilio
AGAGAGAGAGAGAGAGAGAGAGAGAGAGAGAGAGAGAGAGAGAGAGAGAGAAAGATTTAAAAATTTTCCTCAAATAATATAAAAGGCTGCCTTTAATTTAAATTTTAGCATCTAATGACATAAGTAAACCTTTTGGTCAGTTTGCACATCAATTATTTGATTTCAAAAACCAAATTAAATGTTATTAACTATTTCAATTTTATGAGAATTTAATTTATATAATTTTATCTTTTTAAGTGACTCTTTTATGCTTTGAGAAATATATTTAATTTTTATATCTTTATAAGACTTAAAATCTATTTTTTAAGACCAGGTCTCACCATGTAGTTCTGGCTGTCCTGGAACTTACCCTATAGAACAGTCTGCTCTTGAACTCACAGTGATTGCCTCTACAAACTTTAAAAACCTTTTAGGATTTGTTTTTATTTATTTATATGCATGTATATCTGTGTGAGTATATACCATGTTGCATAGGTGTCCATGAAAGCCAGAAAAGGGTGTCAGATCGTCTGGAGCTGGAGTTACAGGCAGTTGTTAGTTCCCCAGACTGGGTTTTGGAAAGCAAACACTGGTCCTCAGAAGGGCTGTCAATGCTCTTGATCACTGAGCTCTCTCTGGCCCAGTATCATTTTTGTGAATCAGAACAAAAAAAATCCACATTAGTCTGTTAGTCATAAAATGAATCCATTGTGTCAGTAACTTATGTTAATTAATCCAGGCAAGATAAGGACCATTGTTCAATGTCAGACAATCAGGAACAATAAGTTAGAAAAGACTGAAATGATTTTTTCAAAGTCAAAGGCATCTATTGTTTTTGATTTTGTGCTATAATCAGTGACTTTAAGCAAGAAAGTTCTTACGGTTTGACTTTTGCTTAATTATAGTATGTAACACATAGAATATGGTATATAAATATAATTATATTAATTAGTTATATGCCATCTTTTTATTTGTATATACAAATACAAAGCCTGAAATTTAAAGGGTATTCTATAGACACGCACATAAATGCACCACACACTCATACAGAGGCATATAAGTTTACAGCTGAAAGCTTCAGGATCAAGAGTGCTTCTAATTATCAGTCACAAAATTTTGTGGTGAAGTTGGGGCAGTTTTAAGAATGTGATGTTTTGTCACTGTTGATCTTTATGGTTATGTTTTTAGCATGTTCTACTTAAAATGCTTGAGAAATCTCCACTTTGAATATTGATTCATTTCTACAGTTAGCACAACAGGTGGTCATCAATGAGGTTCCCTCTCATCACATCTGGCAAACCTTGAAAGATCTGGTTTGTAAGCTAAGGGAAGAGTCTGAACTATCTTAGCTATGGATATCCATCTTCAAGTTCAGAGTTGGCCAATCCGTGATTACTGCCTTGCCTCTTGGCCGTTACAAATCTTGTTTTGGGTATTGAATCCCAGGGTTCCCAATCTGTGTCCTCTTCTGTCCCATGGGTGAGCCCCACCCTACTACAGGGGCTCCCTTTCTCGTACTTCTCATCCCTCTTTCAGAATTGAGGTACCATCTTTTAAAATTCTCATTATCTTTTATGTTTGTATGAGTCTGGGTGCCATCATGAGCCCATGTACAGCAGATGACAATGCTAAGGAGCTGGCTTTCTCCTGTTAGCTTATGGGAACTGAGTATTGGTCTAAGGTCTTCATGCAAGTGCCTCTACCCATCTAGCCATCTTGCCAGCCTTGAGTTACCATCTTTATTTTCATGAGCAAAGTTGACAGTTAACCTGAGATTCTGCATCTCTAGCAATACCTGAAGGTACTTCTGATGCTTGTGAACTATGGGCTGAGCTAAGTCGTCAGGATCTAGAAATAATAACCTGTTTTTCATAGAAAATGCATATTTTGGAGGAATGAAGAGATGGCATAGTGGTTAACAGCACTTGTTGCTCTTGTAGAGGACTTAGGTTTAGTTCTGAACATATAACCATCATTCCAGTTCCAGGGGATCTGATGCTGTCTTTCATCTCTCAGTGTGCCAGACATGCACATGGCACACATATACAGGCAAGCAAAACACTCATACACATTTAATAGAATAAATACACCTAAAAAGAAGAAAATACATGATTTACAAAAATATTTTACATAAAAATGAAAAACAAAAAATTCCTACTATACCCCATGTGCTAGAATGCAAAGTCATGGAGAAGCAGCCTTTTCTGTGCACACTGTGAACCATGAAGCAACATCACCAGCTCAGAACCAGCCAGGTAAGTATGCACTTTCCAGGATTCAATTAAAATGACAAGAATTCAAAACACAGCAATTAGATCTGGAACTCCAGAGAATATGACTCTGAATTTGTGTGGAGAGAAGCTGTCACAGCACACATTCTATTAATAAGTAATTGTGAATTCTGTAGAGGAGTGTTTGAACAGTCTGCTTGCTCATGTTGTAGTGTCAAGGTTCATAAAACCCTTTAGTAAGGGATTCCTCGGCCAGGGTCTGCTGCTGATGCAAGAGTTTGCCTTATATACCTTTTCAAGTTGTGCTCTACAGATCTGTATCTCCACACACCTAGAAAGAGCATAATAAGCTCTTTCCTGTTCATGAGTCCCAGGCTTCTTTCAGATTTTATGTCTTAATATTTAATGATAATATGAATGTTTTCATAATTATATATTTTGATATGCATTTGATAAATTACACCTGTTTAGTTCTTCAAAATGAGTTTCCATATATATTCATTCTGTCTTGAAAATGTTCCCATCCAATTAACTTATTTTTTATTTACCTAATGAAATGTAAATATAAGCCAGCCCCAATTAAGTATTGTTCTTTATAAGAGTTGTTTTGGTCATAGTGTCTCTTCACAGCAATGAAACCCTCAGACAGAGAACAAAGGCCACCTCTTTGCATCTTGTGACCTCATGAAATATGGACTCTAGTTACATGGCTCAAAAGGATGTGTTAGCTCTGATTAAACAGCAAGTTTTGACATGAGACAAGTGACAGATAACAGGAAACAACTCCCTGTGCTTGTAAGTGCACAGACAGGAAATAAATGACAATGCCAGAGGAACATCAGTAATCCAGGATTTCCTTCAAAGTACATACTTTTCTAAGAATTGAAAAAAAAAAACTGTACTGGCTGAGCCATGTGGCTGTTGTTATCTATGATGGCATTTACATAATTTTAAAAACTGAAGCTTGTGTATGTGTTTCACAGTTTAACACGTACTTATGATATAACTTAGACATGCCATAAATTTCTCTAATCATATTTTCTTGTACTTTCTGCTTGCTGAGCTATTGAGGAAGTCTTTGGAATTGTCTTCATTTCCTTGTGAACATCCCTGCCCCCTTGTGGATTACTTGACATCACTTTGGTTGGCTCTTTAGGATTGGTGTTAAGCACTAGTATATAGTGTTCAAATGCCATGGAAGTAGGATTTAAGTTGTCTTGTTGATCTGAATTGATGCACGGATGTGTGCTAAGACAAATTGGGCAGCCAGTCTGAACTTAGAGAGAATAAGTTTTGTCCTTTAAATCTTTCACAGCAAAACAAGTGCTTTTGCAGTTGTGTTTCCTATTGAGATGGGCTGTTGCTTTGCAAAACAGTTTGACCTTGAGTTTATAATTCTTCTGTTCAGCCCCACCAAGTGCTGGGGTTATAGGTTCTACTCAGTTGAGATTCTGCACTTCTGTTATTGTTTGTGTTTTGAGACAGGATTTCTCTGTGTAACAGAGCCCAGGTTGACTTGGAACTCACAAATCAGGCTGACCTTGAACTCACAGAGATCTCCCTTCCTCTGTCTCCAGAGTGTACCACTGCACCCAGCTGAGATTCTGTACTCTTATAATTGATTTGGTTGGGTCTGTCTTGTTGAACATAAAGGCAGTCTCAATAAAGAAAAGGAAAAGGAAAAGCCTTAGGATCAGGGATAGCTTCTTGAAGAAATCATTGATCACTGGGTATGGCCACTATGAGGTCATTTGACTTTCTGAAAAGCCAGTGGGAACTTTTAAGGAGGGGTCAGCTCCTGAATCATATATCAATCATAAAAGCTATAATGAATTAGAAACCATGCCTTTTCTATCACCAACCTAACAAGTTATAAAAATTATTAGTTAAAATATAACCGATTTTTATGTTCTGTTTTTATCTTCACTACTATAGCACCAGTCATTTTAACTTTTTTGGCCATTTATAGTTTGAGATTGCTATAAAAGTGCTAACAGTCATCCATCCTTGTAGCAGCAGGATGTGTGGTATCAACATATTGTATATATTAATGATAGGCTCAAATTTGAATATACTCTCTTTTTTTAGGAAAATTGAACAAATGCAAAGTGAATTTAAAAATTTCACCCTGCAAAGAAAATTAACTGAGATTGTTTTTTTTTTATTACAGACAATTGAAAACAGATTAGGGGGCTGGTCAACAACTTAGTGGGTAGTGTTTGCTGTACAAGTACAACCACTTGACTCAGCTGTATGTACGTAAAAGCTGGGCTCAGATACATGGCTGCAGTCCTAGCACTGTGAGGTAGGGAGAGGAGGATCCTGGATGTCTTGCTGGCCAGCCACTTTAGGTGAAACAACAAGCTCCAGATTCACAGGAACCCTCTGCCATAGTGTTGTTTTTCATTAAGGTAATAAAATACTGTGATAAGAGCAACTTGGGTGGATAGAATTTATTTGGCTCATAGTTATAGTCAATCACTGCAGGTCAGTAGCAGCAACAGAAGCTTGAAAGGCTGATCATATTACATTCAAAATCAGGAATAGAGAACAAAGAATTTGTGCATACTTTATTTAGCTTCTTTTCTTCATTATTATACAGTTCAGTCCCCGCTATCTGGGGAATGATGCCTGGCACAGTGGGAATGTCTTCCCATCTCAGTTAACACAATCAAGTAATTGCCAAAGACATGCCCAGTGGTCAGCTTGATCAAGACAAGATGATATTGAAATTTTCTTCTTGGGGAATTCTATGATATTTCCTAAACTAATTTTTTAAAAATCCAATTATACTGTTTTGAGCATGTATTCACAGGTGAATATATATATCTTCACAATATTTTCAAGTATAGTTAAGAATAAACTGTGAATTTATTAAAAGGACTCTTTATTAATAAACTGATTAGAACCAAAGATGAGCTCAAAATTTTGTGTAGGCACTCCTAGATTTAATCCCAAGCAACAGTTTTACTATTTTTCTAAAATATGGAACGTTTCACAAATTTGCATGACATTCTTACGTAGAGGCCATGCTAATCTTCTCTGTATCGTTCTAATTTTAGTATATGTGCTGCCGAAGCGAGCACCAGTTTTACTATTTTGAACTTTCTTTTCTGTCTTTTTTTTTTTTTAATTTTGATTTGCCTTTGTTTAATTTGGTGTCATTTATTTGTCATCCAAAAACCAAAAAAATTATTGAAATGGGATCTTGTCCTTTGCCAAAATATGGTACAAAATCAATGATATAAAAATAATAAAAGATGTGAATATCATAACATTTAGGTGGGAATTGTTGGCTATTTGGTTTAGCCTGTTCCCCACAGGGAATTTAAAGTGCTTCTCTTATGCATCTGAAACTGAACACAAATTTCAAGAGTGAAATGAGCACACGGACTTGCCCAGTCCCTCTATCTAAATATCGGGTATGAACCAAGCATGTGAATCAGTGTGACAGTTAAGAACTCACTCCACAGCAAATGTACTGGCCATTTTCTTGTGTGGTTCATATATATTTTCATTTACATACTGTGATGGTTTGTATACGTTTGGCCCAGGGAGTGGCACTATTTGGAGGTGTGGCCTTGTTGGAATAGGTGTGTCACTGTGGACGTAGGCTTTAAGACCCTCATTCTAGCTGCCTGGAAGTCGGTCTTCCACTAGCAGCCTTCAGATGAAGATGTATAACTCTCAGGTCCTCCTGAACCATGCTTGCCTAGATGCTGCCATGCCCCCTTGAAGATAATGGACGGAACCTCTGAACCTATAAGCCAGTCCTCAGTTAAATGTTGTCCTTACAAGAGTTGCCGTGGTCATGGTATCTGTTCACAGCAGTAAAACCCTAAGACACATGCAGTTTCCAATGAGAGTCTATCAGTTGCATTTAAGCTGAGCAGCTATATATCTGGGACCTCATAGACTTTACTTACACATTATTGAAAAGCATGGGGTTAGCAGCCTGTTTATAGTATGATGTGCATATGGAATTGTGCTTTCAGATCATACTACACTGTAGTGAAATGTGTTCAAATGCACAGACCTCTTTTTTTTTTTTAGTTGAGTGGTTTGCTTTTTCTAGCATGTGTGTCCAAGGTACCCAACTCAAGAAATTGGACTTGCTAACAAGCACCTTTAACCACAGAACCATCTCACTAACCTAACTTCATAAGATTCTTTTTTTTTTTTTTTAAAAAAACCTTTTTATTGCTTCTTTGTGAATTTCACAACATGCATTCCAACCCTGTACATTTCCCTGTTCTTTCATACCTGCCCTCTGACCTTACAACCTCCCCACAAAAGAAAAAAATGATCTCATTGTGGAAGTTGTAGCTTGTCACAATATGTCCTCAGTCTACCCTATTGTCCACATTTCTTTGCTTGCAAATGTTCATTGCAATGAGTCATTGGTCTGGTTCTAGGTCTCTAGCTTCTGTTACACTATCTATAGATGGATCTTCAGAGGTCTCAGATATCCTGGGATATCCTGTTATTGCCCTGTGTCATAGAGAGCCTTCAGCTTTTCTGCAGATTTACACTTCAGCAGTTCATTGATGGGGTAGATGTTGGCGTGAGTCACTTAATGTCCTAGATTTGGGCCTGGGTGGTATCTCAGCTGGTCAACTGCCAGCTCTCCTGCATACACACTACCAGGGTGAGATCTCTAGAACTGCCCCAGCTACCTCATCTAATGCCGAAAATGGCAAGGCATAGAGCCAACTCTCCTTTAATGCCTTTGGGGCCCCTTCATCTACACCTATGCCAACAGGGGCAGCTCTACTGTGCTGCCTAGGCAAGAGGCAAGGCTTGCTCTCCCAAGTGCTAAAGAAGACTGGATGGCTCTCCTGCTCTCATACCCTTGGGGCTGTTTTAACCTGCAACTCACGAAACTGGGGCCAGCTCTACTGTGCTGCCAAGGGCCTACTCTTCCAAATATTGCAGCAGGTAAGTGACAGGACCATCTCCCTCTCTCATAATCCTGGGACTAGATCTCCCACTTGCCACAGGTGGTGAGGAACAAGGGTGGGGAGGACATCTCTTCCTTGCCTACACCACCACATGGCTAATAAGTGGCTGGACCAGCTCTACCAAGCTCATGCTGTCGGGGCTAGCTCATTCACAACTCCTGCAACCAGGACCAGCTCTGCTGTGCTTCCTAAGGGAGGTATGGGGCCTGCTTTTCTGAATACTTCAGCTGGGGCCAGCTCTCCCATGATGCCCAGACAAGTGAGTGGAGCTAATTCTATACAGCCCTCAGACATCAACTTGGCCCCAGGTAGCAGCCCAGACCAGGGATATCTGCCTGGTCTTTGGGACCTACACATGACCCTTGGTGGCAGCATATGCCAAGACTTCACCATGGTCTTAGGATTTGCTGTTTATTCACACCAGTTGTTCCTCATAACCCTCGAGTCCCAATTCTGCCCTTCATTGTACACACATCATGCTTCTCTTTCTGTTCCATCTCCCCACACTTACTTGCTCATCTCTGTGGTGCCTGGTGCATCTGGGTGTCTAGGATTGTCTCAGTGGTGCTGTACCCTGACCATGTCATGTGGCACTGGGTAAGAGTCATCTCAAGCTTTGCTCCTTGCCTGGAACCAGTGGTGCCAGGCAGTCTGAAAGTCATTTCAGGTGTAGTCTATTCATCCAGGCCACATGGCACTAGACAGGGGTCATCTCAGGTGTGGTCTCACTTCCTGTGATTTGTAAGGCAGTTATTTCTTTGTTGTTTTATGCTTCAAACATCTCGATGAGCTTTCATAGATCAATTTGACTTTTATTGTTATTTGCTTTTAAAAAATGTTCACACTGTGTTAACACAGAGGGTCATTATCTTCCAACATTAGATTTAGAGGCTTATTTAATTTAATACCCACAGTAGCTCTGTGATGGAACCATTGGTATTTCTGTATTATAACCAAAGAAGTGGAGCATCAGAGAAGTTGAGCAATGACATTCCTGTCTCACTCTATCCGTGGAAGCAGAAGAGGTTGGTTCACAATTTGGACTGGGAGAAATAATTACTATAATCTAGATCCCTGGGAGCAGGCCTACTGCCAGAGAGAAATAAACATAAAGGAGACACTGGGAAACATCACTTTATAGAATTTCTGCTTTCACGTTTTTTTGTCTGTAAGTAAAAGATGTCAAAGTAAATTGAAAGCAGATACTAACGCTGTACAGAGGCTGCCATTTCATATGTGTTCTGTTGGTCCTGGTGAAATCTAAATTTGGAAATAAAACCAAGACTATAAATTTATGTAAAGGTTAATGATCCTTTCTGGTGAAGGCAGCAGTCATTTCAAATAGTGTTTCCATTCAATTCTGTTCTGATGACTCCACCATTCTCTCTTCTGGAAAGATGACTGCCGTTTCCTTTTCAGTAGAAGTTTATTTTAAATCAAGAGTCCTTTTAATATGAAAAGTTCAGGGACTGTAAGACGTTAATAAATCAGGGAATATTCTTTTGCATTTCACCAAGCATCTGTATTTTAAAAGATTAGCACATAAGCTACCCAGCATTATTGTTTCTTTCCCATTCTGTTCTGCAGAACTGCTATTGCCCAGGGAAGAGAACATGCCTTTTCAGCAGCTGCCAAGCACTTACTGTCTCCTAAAGCTTGTCCAGTAATAGCCAGTGTTTCACTTGTGTTTGAAGCCAAAGCAGAGGCTGATTGAGCCAACATGGATTATGCTTCCTGGCAGCTCCATTCCAAGGAGCCAGAGAATGGATAGTCATCCACAATGTAGCTCAGGTAGATTCATGCTGCCTGGAATAGGGCACCTGATAAATTGGTTTGTTAAGTGTTGAATTTCCATTTTTTTTTCAAACAAGTGGCAGCCACCAAAAGAAGGCTTGAAATGCCAAAATGGAAAAATCCAGCTAGTAGCAAGTATAAGATGTACTTTCAGGAAGTGAGCGACTGCAGTTTGATGTCTAGGAGTTAACCAGAATGCTCACTCCTCAGCTATAGTAAATGCTTGAGAATTTCCTTTGACCAGATTGTATTTGATATGTTTTGTGTGGACTGGGCATGTTTATCAAGAAACAGGACAGGTCCACCTTACCTCTGAGCTCCCTTAAATCTCAAGTAAACAGCTATGGCAGGTGGATAATTTGCTTCTTGAGCTTTGTAGTTGATTCAGAATATTGAGGCTCCTGAATCTCTTTCATTTAGAAATTGTTAGTATTCTGACTACTCCTCTGTGGTAATCACTTGGAAACTATTTTTCATCTTTGATGATACCTGTTTTTCAGATAACAATGAATAAACACTTAGAGTTGAGGTTTTTTTAAAATTAAAATTAATTATTTTTAAAGTAATAAAATTAATTTAACATTACTGTCACACCCCAAACATATCTGCACTGCTTTGTGTTTACTGTTGGTAGGCAAATTCTCCAAATGAAATTATAAAACAAATGAACTAACAATTCATTTGGAAAGGCTAACTACCCACCTGCCTTCATACCAACTTGGATAAGACCCTTTCTGTGTGAAATGTGCATGGTCTGGCTGTTTCTCACATAAACAATTACAAAACTAAGTGGTTGCCAACAAGTGCAGCCAACTTGCTCCCAGCGTGTTATTCTTTTTACAGAACTATACTAACCTGCATGACTCTCTTAAGAATAAGGAGTCAAATCATGCTTCTAGAAGGTTTCCCCTCTGATCTTCATACCTCTTAACCCAACTCAGAAGGGCTGGTACTGCAAATTGTAAAAAAAAAAAAAAAAAAAAAAAAAATTTTAAAAATAACATGGCTGACTGATGATTATGCTTTAGTTCACGTGCTATGTTTAGTTGAGAAAAACTTGATCAAATGTAACAGACCTGAGCTGCCCCACCTTAGGGGCAAAACTGTAACAGCCCGCTCTGTTCCGCAGGCCCGGGTTTAGCAAGAGAGAGAGTCGGGGGAAGAAGGGGAAGAGACGCAAAGAATAGAGACAAGCCAGAGGATCTGTAGTAAAGTCTTCTTTACTGTCTCCACCATACACACACCACTACACCTACTACTACTCCACCCCCACTACAAGGAAATCCTGGGTATTTATAGGCTTTTGCCACGTGCCTTGTAGGCACATGGATACCACGTGCCTTGCAGGTGTGGATATGACATAAGCCTTACAGGTGTGGACAGCACGTGCACCTTACAGGCATGTATGGCGTGGATAGTACGTGCACCGCATGCCTTGTAGGCGTGGATACCACGTGCTCCTTGCAGCTGTGGGCACTAAACAGCAAAACAACCTATGTGGGATATCAGAGTGTGCTTCAGCTGTTGTAGGCTGTTGAAAACCAAGTCTCATGTCAGGGTATATGGCTCAAGATGGCTGCAAAGCTGATAGCTGCTTTCTAGCTGCTTTCTGCTTAAAGTCGGCTCCCAACAATCAAATATCCTTTTCTAGAAAGGAGAGGTGATACATTTGGCTATGTAAAATACAGAGTTTTGTTCAAACCATCTACGTGTTATTTAGGGCAGAGGTAGAAGAAATTAGCTCTCTTAGTCTGTACCTCTACTATGTATATCTGTATGCATCATCATTTTATAGTGAGAGCTTTTCATGACGTTCTCTTCAAAGCTATTGTCCCCAAATGTGCATCATAGAGTGCCGATGAGTAATTCTAATAAAGGTTTCATGGTTCGGGAGCTTTGAGTCCTGAAGGCTGTGATAGGATGCAGAAGTTTCCTAATCCATTTGAACATGGAACCCTTATGATGAGGAGAATCTGCCAAAGCCAGTGTTCTATGTGGCCATGTTGGGAAGCGATGTTTTACTTAGGGGACTTTCTTTTGGTTTATTGGGCAGCAGTAAGACCAAATAATAAGACGTTCCTCAAGTCAGAGGTTCAAACATCCTCAGCTCCTCTCTCTTCCCCAGTCTCCGTTTTGGTTCTTTGTATTGAACCATGGCTTACCAAGTTGTGACTTAGAGACATTTACTGTAGAGACAATATCTCTCTGAGGAGATCCAAACTCAGAGATCTGCAGAATATGTCCTTACCACTAAGACAAGCTGCCATGTGTACTGTGCTAGGATGAATGATCCCCCGGTATCGTTTTTTATCACCAGATAATGCAGCACAGGTGATTCTCAGTGGGAACACGATATTACGCTTTAGTTCACTCTGATTCTGCTATGATGTCTGTAAGACACAGCAGGATGTACTATGCTCACCATAAGCAACTTACATTCCTTAATGCCTTGAACAGGATGATTGGTTTTGGTTCACACTACATAATCCTAAATCATTCTAGAGAAAAAAAAAACCCTAAAGTTCCAGGATTTGGGAGAACATAAGTATGAAAATGCTGAAGTGTAGGATTTTAGTAAACACAGATGAACTAGTTTGCTAAGGCTTAGATAACAGTACCACACACTGACTGGCTTTTAACTCCAGAAACTCCTGTCTCCATTACAGAGGATAGAAGTTGGAAATCAAACTATTTGCAGTGTCCATTTTTATTAAGAGCTTCCTCAGGTTTTTTGATAATTGTCTTATTATTGTATCTTTTCATGACTTATTCTTTCTGTGAGTCTGTGTCCTAATTGTCAAGACAGATCCATATGCTCATGCCCCATCCTAATGACCTCAGTTAATATTAATCACTTCTTTAAAACACATTTTCAAGGAGATTAGGACTTATCACCTAAATTTGAGGTAACTAGTGTTCAGGTGTTTGTATTTCTTGAGTCAAAAATGTACTAGGGACATTTCAAAAACAAGGAATTATTGCAAAATTTCACACCCCAAGATTACGTTCAATGGTGTTTAACACTCACCATCAGCTTCTCTAGATTTTAACAGATGTGATGATCTGTACAAAGGTTAACTTTTGATTGTGTTGTGTTTAATACATATTCAAGGTAAGAGATTGTTTATATCCATGACTTAGAGTCTCTTAACTGTTTTCAAATCAGAGCATGTATAGAAGTTAATAATCTGTCTCTTTGCACTAAGACCAATGCTAATGGTTGCATGGCCACCCTTGGCTACGCTGAGATATGAGGAAATCATTATCTTAATACTCCTACAATTTTTTCTTTACCAACACTGACGCTGTTGGTCATAGAATATGGATACAACTACTAAAGATTTACATGGCACTGAGAAACTTGAGGGAATCAGAGGCAGGTCACAGTGTCTTGACTTGAAAAGAACCTTTGGTATAACATTTCAGTAATTTACCAACCTTGCTATAACTGTTGTTGTTTTTCCTTAACAATGGGATTTATTATTGGTATTGTTAATTGTCTAGTGTCTTCTTTATATTGACCTACTTACTTTTGAAAACCTAGGTGTAAGCATGTATCTATATAAAATTATTTTGATTTAGTGTATGTTGAAAACATCCCTTGACTTCTAAAATCATGTATACTATTCTGTACCTGTTCTCTCCCATCATTCATCAGTGTAATATACAGGACTTGGAGGGTCTGGGGATGACAGAGCCAGTAGAAGAAATCCAGATCTCCGAGTGACTCAAAGGAATGTGATACATACAAGAAATAAACCTCATGGTAAGTCACTGAGGCATTTATATTGTAGAAATGCATTTTCTTTATTTGGACTTTAATAGTTTTTGTTTTTGTTTTAATTTAGTGTTTTCCGTAAATCTACTAGAATTGTATTTTCAGCAGTCTATCCTATAAGTACTCGGTCTCTGAGGTCTTTTGCATTTACAATAAATGTCTTATGTAAACATTTACATTTACTGCTGTCACAAAGACGGAACAAAGGCAAGAGTAGTTACATAGGGTAGAGGCTTGCAAGTTCCAATTACCCTCACCTATACTCTGTTTAGAAACCCTAGGTTCCTAATTTTGGGTGAATTCTCATCTTTGTAATTCAGAGTAAATTTTTAGTGATTGGTACTTTGGAATAGATAAGACCCACCCTTGGCTATGGATTTAGATCATTTCAAAAGTCACTATCAGAAAGAAAAAGTAAAACTCAATTGTATAATCTACACCTGCATAATGCAGAAGGTTGAATATCATTAAAAACAAAGTCTTTTCTCTTTTCCATTATCAAGATTTTTAAAAATGGCTTTAAATTTTAGTATTCTTTGGCTGGCTGTTAGAGAAGGCTATTTTGAGGGTGAAAGGGTTGTGATGATGTGTGTGTTAGTTTCCAGTTTGTTTGCGGGTGATTACTGGATATAGACATCCTGGGAGTGGGGACACAATAAGTATGGGCCAATGTAAACAATTTGGGTTAAAGTAAATATGGTAATGGAACATTCAGATTGAAGTGGAATCAATTCATTCAATGATATTTTCAAAGTCCGGTACGACTGCAACCATTTTGTTAGGTTACTGTAAATCAAAGGTATGGACTGAAGTACCTCCCTCATGGGACTCACAGATGATGTGCACATACAAAGAATACAGAGAATGTGTGTTGTCTTCCTGACCATAGCAGAGCACCCTGTGCTTTGTACATCAGTGTGTTCTCTCAGGACAGCATTGACACATCCCTCACTGAGCACAGTGGCTTTTCTCCTGCTACTGTTCACACCTCTCCCTACCCACAACTACTTCAAGCTGCTTGCCTTGGAGATCTCTCTATGATTCTGAGCTCTATGTTTCTTGTTCCTTTGGGCTTTAGTGCCCAATGGTTTGCTAAGTGACAAATTCATTTTATCAGCCTGATTGCCACAACTGGCTAATCTTGAAAACTGTTAGACTTCCTTTGAGTAAACTTCACATGCAAATAAGGCCAGGCTATCAAACCTCAGAGCAATCCTCTGTGACATACTTCCTCTAGCAAGGATCTGCCTCCAAAAGGTTCCATATTCTCTGTAAAGACCACTACTAGCTGGAGATAAAGTGCTTAAACACATGGTCCTATGGGGGAACATTTGTTATTAAACCACGATAAAAACTTGAATATAAATATATATATCATTAAATTTGTCCTTAAAATGAACTAAATAATTTTCTTGACGTGTGTGTGTGTGTGTGTGTGTGTGTGTGTGTGTGTGTGTGTGTGTAGGTGTGAAGAGGGCTTGGATGGTACTTGAAGAATTAAGAATAAGAATTCCTGTGGCTGGAGAGAGTTCTGTGGGTCAAGTACCTGTCTCACCAGTATGAGAACACAAGTTCAGATCCCAGCACTATTTAAAAAAGCCAAACATGGCAGAGTTTATCTATAATCCCAGCACTGGGGAGGCAGAGACAAGAAAAGTCCCAAGTATTTGCTGTCTGGCCAGTCTAGCCAAGAAGTGAGCTCCAGAGACTTAATAAGACGTATCATCTCAAAAAATAAAGTGCAGAGCAATAGAAGAAGACATCTGGCACAGACCTCTGTCCTTTGCATGCATGCACACATGTGCATTCGTGTCTTAGTTTGGGTTTTATTGCTATGAAGAGACACTATGACCATGGCAACTCTTATAAAAGAAAATGTTTAATTGGGGCTGGCTTACAGATTCAGAAGCTTCTGTTATGGTGGAAAGCATGGTGTTCTGCAGGCAGACACGGTGCTGGAGAAAGCTGAGAGTTCTATTTCTGGATTGAAGGCAGCAGGCAAAGAACTGTATGCCTTCAAGTCCAGGCTTAAGCATCTGAGACCTCAAAGCCCGCCCACACAGATACAACAAGGTTATATCTACTTCAAGAAGACTACACCTCCTAAGAGTGCCAAGCATTCAAACGAATGAGTTTACAGAAGCCATTCCTATTCAAACCCCACAAGTTGCACACCACCCTCTCAAACTCACATACAAATATACACAGAAAGACAAACATGTAAAAAGAATTCCTATTTAATATTTCATATCCTAAATCCTTTCATTCCCATTTAGGTCTTTTTTCAGTTGACTAAAATTTCTTTCCATTGTATCAAATACTCAGTACCATTCAATATAATGTTTGAAGTGAAAAATACAAAAAGTAACTTGAATTTAGTATCATTATGCATCTTTTTATATACTATGTCTCAATTTTTCTATTTTAGCTAGAGAATTAAAGGCAGAAACCTTTTGATATATATTGTCAACTCTGTTTCATATGAGGAGTGGACCACACCAGATTCTTTCTTGACCACATGATGTAAACTATGTATTCAAGTGCTCATTACCATTGAAAGACAGCTATGCTCAGTACTGTACCATCAACATGGTACCATCTCAGCAGCACTGAAAATTAACCTATTCTCTTGTTGATAATCTGGGAGGTTAAAATGATCTTCCATTAATCTGTCAGTTTCATGATAATGAGTGGTGTCTCGAAATGACTTTAAAAACAATTGATTTGCATAATGCACTTCTATTGCTAAGATATAATGCCACCTCTGTTTTCTAGTTTTCTTTCTCAGTCTTGATCTATGTTGCTCACCCGTGGACTCACTTGTCACTTTCTGTTGTCATAACAACGGACATAATTACAAACTTCCCTAGGGGTCTAACAGGAAACACAGGAGGCAGGCTACATTCAAGGAACAGAATGTCCAACTAACTTATTTGTAAAAGGGAAAGCAATAAATGGTAGAATCTCTCTTCTATATTACTTTTTATTTCCATTTTTATTATCATTGTCAAGAAGTTTTGCTCATTCTCAATTTCTTAAAAGAACAACCGTTTTAGAACTTTTTTATATAAGTGCATAATATTTGGAATTTGTGATTAGTTACAGCCCCAAAGCAAAATAATATAAAATATGTTCTTCCTGGAACAAATGTTAATTGGCCTTCTTGAAACAAATGCTGTTTGCTGGTTACCGCTCAACTGTCAACAGAAAATATATTTTGTTTACATGAAGCCCTTTGGCCACTCTAAAGAAATGGATTTAGAAACTATCATATAACACCAAGCTTCTCTTAAGGTTAGGAGCAGTTATGGCTGCAAAAGAGCTCATTAGAAACTGATTATTCCCTGGGATGGCAGGAAGCCACTGCTGCTGGTCTTAGCATGGTTCAGGGTTGTGTTGCATAAGACGAAAATTACCATAACTCCACTCTCTATTCTTTTTGGAGATGTAGATGGGCCCTAAAATTTCTAAAATGAAAATGCTTCATCTATTGTGTGTTTTTCTTTAATTAATCCCCTTGAGGATAGTCACAGAAGGAGCTAGAAAACTTCTTGTAAATCAGGGCCTTTCATTCCAAATATTTTCTGTAGATGTGAGGATTTGGAGCGTTTATTTCTTTTAGTAAGATTCAGGCAATACGTGGCACTGTAATTAGATGATGCAAATATCTTTTGTTCTTCCACGCTAATCAGGGCTTGTCAGAACTCTAAGGAGGCATGAAAAAGCCAACCAGTCTGTCCTGTGCCCTTTTTACTAGACTTCCTTGAAACATAACGCTTTATCTAGGCTAACAATTTCTGCAGTGCCTTGATAAGACAAAAGCTTTGGTTCCATGGAGGAAAATGCTAAGGAAACCTCCTCTCCTCCTCCTGTCAGTGCTGCCTAAAACTCCCCAAAGATTCTCTTCTCTAAACAACTACAGTGTTTCAGGTTACAAGCAATGCTTTTTCCTTGGTAGTATATGCTCTTAAAATAAAATGCTTTTGCTTGTTTGTGCTCTGGGGAAGATAGTTGAGGTGACTTTTCATTTATTTTTGTTGTTATTGTTTAGAATAAGCATAGAAGGCCCAGAGTCCAGTCTTAAGAAACTTGTCTTTGCCATTTGCCCTTTAATAACATGTTTGTTTGTTTTTAGATTTTTTTCCATAAACTCTTTTATAAATGGAAAAAGTACCACTCATCCTATCTACTTGATAGAATTTTTGTTGGAGTCAAATAACATAACAGTAAAAGTATTCTACAGTCTGTCATATTAGACAACTCTATTGCTATGGTTTAAATTAACAAAAATATAATTTTAGAAGACTCTCTCCCTGTTATTTATTACTGCTTAAAATTTTGCTGTTTTGAAGGTAGTTGCAAAATCATTTTTACTTTATCAATTTCTCTAAAACATGTATTTGGAGTGACTCAGTTGTTGAAATGTTTGGTGTCCAACCGTGAGAATCTGAGTTTTGATCCCCAACACACAATTAAAAAGATGAGCATCATGGTACATGTCTTTAAAGCTAGCACTGGAGAAGTAGAGACAGGTAGATCTCTGGGGCTTCCTGGCCAGTGAGGCTGGCTGAAGTATCATGCTCCAGGCTCAGTGAGACATCATGTCTCCAAAAAATTAGGTGGAGAGTGATGGAGAAAAGATGAATGAACATACACTTCAACATGCACAAACATACAAATAAATATACAAACACACATACATTCATACACATAAATACATAGACACATAGGAAAGAGACATTTAAGAGCTAGAAAAGAGAGATAAGCAGAAATTCTATTAAAGGTTACTCCTAGGAGCTTGGGATGTAACTTAGCTGGTAGAATACATGCTTGCCTCTCATACAAAGAGACCTTGGTTCAATACACACATGTAGTCCCAGCCCTAGGGTGATGGGGGCAGAAGGAACAGGACCTGAATAGTCTTGGTGACATGGAGAGCTTAAGGCCAGCCTTATGTATATGATACCCAGTCTCAAAATAACAATATTTTATTGACTATGTATGATAATTTTGAGGGGGTTATGAAATCAATGATTTTAATGGTGCTACCAATGTAGACAAGACAGAGGCTTTTTTATTTCACTAGGTTACTTTTAGATCTTCTCCTTTGCAAAGAGTGAAAACTGTTCACAAAATTTTATTTTGAACATGACCAAAGCTATCTCATCAGTCCTTATGTTTAATGACTTCAGTCTGCCCTTGTGGGAAGGTGAGTAGCTGTCTGTCTTACAAAAGAGAAATCCCATTTATTATGATAACTGTGTCCCACCATCCAGCTGGTTCATTGCCAGCTTTCCACCACTTGATGGAGGCTGAACTATACTAATAGTTTTGTGCACTGAACAGTGAGACTTTGAGTTCCTTACAATGATTCATGTGTAACAGCTGCGGCCCACACTCGTTAATAACATCTGACTTTCCACAGAGCCACACAGCTTCCTTCCCTCGCAGCTTATCTTTTGAGAAAATGTCAACTTTCCAGTTTTCTGGATGACCATGTGAACGTTAGTGAAACACCATTATTCAGAGTAGATTGGGTTGTTAGGGAAATAAAAAGTACTGCTTTAAATGTCTTACTGAGATTCACATTTAAAAAAAATTGGAGTTTTTTAAGTTTTCAGGGAAATTATTCATGTCTTCGTTTGTCTTGTTCTGGAACTACATCTTCTTAATTATGGCCTAAATAATTCAGAGTGGACTTCAATGATCTTATAAATAATTATGAATACAGTTTTTTTATTTGTTCAAATGTCTTTATCTCATAGAATTTGTCACAGAGGAAATGACAATTGGTACAAATCAAGAATCAAGAAAGCAAAACTACAGATTCTTATTGGTGACTGTGTGTTCAAAATTAAATTTATTGATATTATAGAGTTACATGTATCCTTGAACAAATGTTTAAAATATGCCTTTGGTATAAACATTTCATCAGAATGGTCTCAAATTTTGTAACAACAACAAAGAAACCTGGTTGAACATAGAAATGGAAGCGATGAAAGTGTTTAATTAGTTTTAAAGAAATAAAACATGAACTTATGTTAATAGTTTCAAATAACTCATCCATAACTTTTGACAGGTAATTAGACTTAGGAGAAAGTTTGAAAATGCCTTTCCATTGGTTCTTCTGGTTTTGGATGAGGTTCCTGTGCATGGTCTTCTCTGCTGCAACTCACACGTGAACTTGACCTGTGGTAGGGAGAGTATACCATCCTCTAGCTGCAGTCAGATGTCTGTATTTATGTATTAGTATCATTGTTAGCTTTGGTGGAGGATGCTGTGTGATGAGTCTCTTAAATATCATTTTTATTTCTTTCTTCCATGGCTTTCAGTGCCTAGGTTAAGTCCAAAACATTTCCCAGATGTTGATTCCAGGTAAATTAATAGCCTTCTGAAAGACTTGGACTCCAAACTAAGTCAATGGAATAAAAATGTGAATTTCAGTTTTTTTTCCATTGGTTATGTTGGTAGCATGGATCTAAGCTTCTGGCTGCTGACTGAGTACCTTTCTCCAATGGCAGGGGCAGCATCCTCACATATAGTAGCAGTGTAGCAATTCAGGGGCTGGACATTGTTTGGCTATTTTACCTAGAGTTTAATCTACCTTGGTCTCCAGATTATCCATTAATGTTTAAGCCATAGAACAGCCAGTGGTACACAAGTACCTTGGTCTGCAATGGAATTTTAATCAATGAAATTTCTATTGAAGAGCGTGTTGATTATCCACTCATGATGAAGGAAACTATTGACATTTCATAATGTTTTGATTTGTCATTAGACTTGCAATTTTTATTCAAACATTAGTAGCAAATAAAAAAGATTTCCGAAAGGCCTTCTAGAGACACAAATATTGGGAGACAAAGGAAAATATGTTTATAGTCTAATATTTTTATATAGAAAACAATCACAATAATTTTATTATATATTTTAATAACCACACATTAGAAGAGCTAATAAGAGGAGTTAATGATATCAGTAATTCAGCAACAATATATTTGAATAAGGTACAATTCTATCACTCTGTCTTCCTTTTATATTTAGGCAACAATCCCTTAATGAAACCATCTCTATCTCTTCCATGATTGATTCTGAAATCCCTAAACACACACACACACACACACACACACACACACACACACACACACACAATCTCTCAATATGTGCGTGTATGCATGCATGCACATGCACACATACATGCATATACACATACACATACACACATTCTCCCTCCCCACCTTCCATGATGGTTTGAATGAGAGTGGAACTTTTTGGTGGAAGGATTAGGAGGTATAGCCTTGTTAGAGGAAGTCACTGGGAGTGGGTTTTGAGGTTATAATATACCATTGACATTTCCAGTTAACTCTCTTTCTGGCTCATGCTTTCTTGAGCAGGTGTACATTCTCAGCTACTAAAGTTACTTCTCAAGCATCATGCCCATGCCTGCAGCTATGCTCTCCACCTTGATGGTCATAGACTTTAATCCTCTGGAGCCATAAGCCCCAAATTAAATGCTTTCTATTATAAATTGCCTTGATCATGGTATCTTGTCACAGCAATTAAAGTAACTAAGACGTTCACTTCTGATAGGAAGAGGTGGTAATCAGTATTGCTGTGGTACATTTTATTGAATGTAGCATTTACCATTTTATCACTGTAGACATAGGACAAGTGAGAGTGTTGTGAGGGTTGCTGAAACCAGCCCCCATCTTGAAACAACAACCACCATTTCCAGTTAGCTTTCTCTCAGTCTCATGGTTGTTGCCTCAAGATATGAGCTCTAAGCTACTGCTCCAGTGTTATTCCTGTTTGCTGCTATTCTCCCCCAACATTATGGTCATGAACTTACCTTCTAAAACTATAATCTCCCATTAAGTACTTTCTTCTATAAGTTGCCTTGGTTGTTGTATATTGTCAAGGTAATTAAGACACACACTGCAGGCACATGCACAGTCCCTACTTAATATGTCTATACATCTTTGTATTAATTCTTTGGTTGAATGCATTCCATTGATTTGTTCAATATATCTTCCATTCTTGATAATGAGTTGATACAAGTGGTAAAAATATATTTTATTAATATCTAGAATATTTTAAATGTCAAAAATATTGCTAAACCGAATAGTAAAATATAGGGACTATTGAACAAGAGTTCTAGAAACCTCTTGTCACACTAATCTGTGACTATAAACTCCCCTGCTCCTGTCTGGTAACTCAAAACAGCAACCAATATTTTCCCATGGTTCCATGAAGGGGAAGCAAGTCTTGTGTACCTTGTGCTGGTTGGCTGGTTGATTGAACGTAGCATCACATACATACATGGTTAGCAGTTATTGCTTGTTTTCATGTGGGTAAGAGATAATGGTAAACACTATTTTCTCAAGGCTTATCTTTGGAATTTTCATAACTCTAATTTTATTTCAGTTTGTTGGTCAAACATATTGTCTACATAGTCTAGGTCTAACAAAGGAAGGAAAACGGATCCCATTTTTTTTTTTGAGATCTGTTACATCATATTGTGAAAGAGGGATGGGAGATGTTAGTCTGTCTTTGCTAACATTATGCATCACACTCCAACTTCTTCTTACTGTCCTTAGATGTAAAACAGTCTTTTCAGGGCTAAATTTTCTCATTTCCTATTGAAATTTGAACTAGCTTTTGATCACTCCCCCCTTTCACTTGGAATTTTATCACCCTTTTCATCCCAGGTTTCTATGAATATCAAGTTACATTTTGACTTGTCCCCAAAATAAGTGAGGTTATTAAATATACCAGTACTGGTATTCCTAGGAGCTTTTAATAGAAACAATGTATTAACTATTTTTCTTGTTGCTCAGACAAAAGACCTAACAGAAGACAAAAGACCTAAATATTAAGGGAGGAATATTTATTTTAGCTCATAGTTTCAGAGGGCTTGATATATAGCATTCATGGTAGCAAGAAAATGTGATACCTCTTTACATAGTAGTTAGACCAAGAAGCAGAAATGGGTACAACCATTTAAGGCCTGCCTATACTGAGGTACTTCCTGAAGCCAGGTCATATATTCCAAATATTTCATCACCTACCAAAACTCCAAACTCCACTTCCGTTTGGGGACCAGGAGTTCAAACACATGTGCGTTTGGAGGGGGTATTTAAATTTCAATTTATACCATTCTTCTCTTGGCCTTTATAGACTAATAGCCATCTCATAATGCAAAATATATGCAGTCCAGCTTCAAAATTCTCCTTAATCTTAACAGTTTCAATCTTGTTCAAAAGCTCCAATTCTCTTCTAAGACCCTAGGTAAACCCTTAACAGTGAGTCCCTGTAAAATGGAAAAGAAAGTTATATTCTTCTACTATACATTGGAATAAGCATTCCCATTCTAAAAGGGAGGAATTTGAACATAGCAGGGAAACATGAGGCAAAACCATCAAGTTCTGCAGCCACTTCAAGCTGGGATCCTTTGGACCACGGCTACAGCAGTCTTAGTATACTACACTGCTGAACCAGGGAAAATATTTTCTTTGGTGTCCTTGTTTAAGAAAGAAACTCCAGAGTTTTTCTCTATTTGTTCAGTGTTTTCTTAGGGACATTTTTTCAAATGAAAATCTTCTAAATTACTTTGCATTTGTATACTTTGGGGGCATCAATAAGAAAGATAAATGCATTGAATTTCTCAGAAGCTTATTTTTAGTGGTAGTACTGTTTACATTTCCAGGTGGAATATTATCTTCCCTTAATTCATTTGAAAAACATATTTTTTTAACCTACATGTGTTTGTGTATGTTTTGTGAGTATGTAGAATTGAGTGCTTCATAACCAGGAAAAGAACTTGGATTCCTGAAGGTAGATTATTGAAGTATTTTTAGCTGCCTCATGTAGGTGCTAGGCACCAAACTTGGGTCCTCTGCAAGAACAGAATATGTTTTTAACTTCTGAGTTATCTCTCTAGCCCCCTCCCCTTGACTCTTGAAAGAGCACATAATATAGGCCCAAGAAAAACAGCTTACTCCATTTCTTTAACAGTCTTACCTTGAATGTGTTCAAACATAATAGCCAGCTAGGAATCTCACCTAAGAAATGTTGATGGGAGTAAAAACAAATATACTGGATTGAAAAAAAAATATAACTGGATTGAAATTTGAAATATTATTAAGGTTTAAAACATGATCATAAACAAGGAAGGTTGGTAACACAGCCCTAATGTGGAGTGTTGGTTGAGTACATCACTGAATGAAGAGAAAGATGCCATCTTGGACATTGCAGGTGCCATCTTAAGTAGGTCAATCTGCATTCTGGGACTCAGTTTTTATTCATGTGAAATATGCAGGGCCAAGAACTAGAATGAACTAATCTGAGAAGTGCATTTACCTCTCAAATGGCTTAGAAGACAGCATGGAGTGAGAAAGTAAAGACACTTTCTGTGTCTTGAGCAACTCCAGTTGTGGTAGATACTGTTTCTGTTTTTAGTTGGACTAAACTATAAACATTTCAGTCCCTGTGCTATATGTAGAATATGTGGAACAGGAAATAGAGTTGATTGAAGCAAAATGAGATAATTAATATTTATATCTGTGAAGCTTTTAGCATAGTGCCTTACAGAGCTCAGTAAGTTAGCTAATTTGAGCCATTGGAGAATCATTTTAGAGTGTGTCATAGCTTTCAAAATTTAAAATGTTTCTTCTCATTATAACAGTATCTAAAAATGTATCACCACATTATGGCTGTAATTTACCCCCCAAGTTCATGTGTTATAACCTTAATTCCAATGAACAGTAATGAAAAGTAGTTTGACATTTAAGGGGTCATTAGGTAACTTTCCTGATAATCAGTGAGTTCTCTTGTTCACTCTCCTGGGACTGGATCAGTTGATAAACAGTGGTAAAACAGAGAGATTAAGTTACTTCATCTTCACCTTGAGTTGAAGGTCTCCTGTTAGTGCCTCTTATCATTCAAACCTACTTAGGTATGTAGATAAAGGAACAATCTTCCAGGGTTAAGTCTGCAGGAAAGTAGCAAATTGAAGTTAGCATGAATTCAGTCCGTATGCCTTATGGGACTCAATCACTGATCCTTCCAGCAGCACCCTGCAGGATATGGCTTCCCCACTTCCTATAGCCTCTTGTGTTCCCCTTCCTTATAATTCACTAAATTTCAGCCTCATTTGGAGCTTCTGTTTTATGGAAAGAATTATGCTTTCTCTTGTCTTAGTGCGTTCACACGTACCTTGTCCTTTGTGTGATGAGTTCATGCTCAGATTTTTATCTCCTTGAATCTTAGTGATTCCCTAACACATAGCTTAAAGGACATTTCCTTGAAGCTGGAGAGATGGCTCGGTGGTTAAGAGCACTTGCTGCTCCTTCAGAAGAGTAGAGTTCTGTTTCTAGCATGTAAGTTCAGTAGCTCAAAATTTTCCAGCTTCAGGGAATCTAACACCATCTTTTGGCCTCTACACATGCACACACACACACACACACACACACACACACACACACACACACACCTAACAAATCTTAAAAGGAAAAGTAGTTCCTGAAGAAAGTGTTAGTAGACTTCCTGGATAGATTAGATCCCCGTGGAATGTTCTTCACTATAACACATGTTGCTGCAATTTAATATTTACATTTTTTTCTTTTCTAGTGTTAAAGTTCAGACCCAGGGCCTTGTACTTTCTAGGCAAGAACCTATCATTAAATTAAATCCCCTGCCCCCTGCTTATTTCTTCATAGAATATTGTATCCTTGGCTCTGAACATGAAGATTTTTGTCACCTTATCTGCCATGGGTATCCTCTTTCTGTGCATATAAATACCAAAACCCAGTAGACATTGGTGGATCAAAGAATGAATAAATGAATAAGTATTTTTTTGTGTTTTATATAAGCATGCAAAACGATTTTATATGACTCCTTAACTATTACACTGATAAAAATATGGGAAAGAGTAATCTTTAATTGCTTTTCTTCCCTTCTTTATATTTCTTTCATGTTTTATGAATAGAGGAAGAGGGAGAGAGGCAGAGAGGAAAGGAGATGAGGATGTGTGTGTAACAACAAACCAGGATTTAGAAACAAAACACATTTTTCAAATGCTAGTTGGTTGTATTTGCTCATGTTTGTCATCTCAATACTTGGCGCCTAAGGCAGGAAGAATGCTGTGAGTTCAAGGATATCCTGGGCTCCTTAATGAGGTCCAGGGATGTCTAGGTTATAATATGAGATGCTATTTCTAAAACAAAAACAAAATGTAAAACCAAACCAAACAAACAGAAGCAGAGCAACTCCCTACCTTCCACCCCCCCCCAAAAAAATACACCCTCAGTGCTAACAGAACATAGGCACAAACTGGTGGTGGAGCTGTTTCAACTAGGTCATACTTTCTGTGGTTTTCAGCATTGCAACCAATGCAGGGCCTTTGGGGATACTTCAAACAAACAATAACGAGTTTACCTGGCCATTCAACTACTTAATAAGCCTTTATCAGCAGCCTTTGGTGTGACAAGCACTACCTACAAAGGTGCAGCCTTTTTAAAGAAATATTGTCATTGAATACTCTGTCTCCCCCCAAGTATAGGGATGAATGGCATTTTACTTTAAATATAAGACATTTTTACGTTCACAGTTGTTTGAAAATGACTAAATAACATTTTTAATAAGAAAAATATGTAGGCCACTTATAGTTGCCCAGCCAAATTTTAATTGTTAGTTGAAGAAAGAGGTTCTTTGGGGGGTGGGGTGGGCTGCAAAGACAGCTAGAGGCTCACACAAAGAATGTTTCTTTCATCTGAGCCCTTATATGTCAACATTTCATTTAAATTTCACCTATTGTGTTCACAACTAGTCAGTTAACTTTTCAAGTCAGTTAAAAAATTACAAGTAAGACATAATGAATAGGCATTTTATAGAATTAAATTTTTTGTCTAGGTATTCTTTGGCATAGGTGCTACCAAACAATGAAAATATTGACTGAAGCTCATGATAGGCAATGAATTAATTCCCTGAGAGATGTTTGAAAAAAAATCTCTCCTTTAGTACAGAGATAGGCTTACAAAAAGCATATAGAATTAACTATACACAAAAGTGTGAATTGACAAGATGTCCCAGAATGTTTATAGAAATAACTACTTGGCTCATGTTGCTTAAAAACTTAATTATCTCTCTTGAAGACTGTGCCTAAAAATACTTAAACTGTCTTTCTATAATCATTTGCCTTTCACACATCAGACTAAATCTTATAGCATGCAAACTTAGATCTGTGCTGAGTGTGCCCCAAATATTTTCCTAAGAGTCTTTTCCTAAGTGAATGTTTCAAGATTCCTCCGTTAGCCAGAACCCTGATTTCAATAAAGTCCAATGAAAATCTAATTATGTTTTCTAGTTAGTTCAAAGTTGCTTATAATTCTTCAGTGTTTAGTTTGTAGCTTCAAATTTACTCTCTATGTGTAAATCATAAACCAAAGAGCCAGCAGAGACCTTGTAGGGGCATTTGGCTAGACTATTACTCCAGATGTGCACAAACCTGACTTACTAAAGATTCTGATCTTGTAGAGCCAAAAGGATCACAGCCTTGCTGAGTGGTGCTTAGTTATCCTTACAGTGGATATACTCCTCTTTCTTGGGAGTTTAACCCACTTTGTTTCCCTTCTTGTCCCTTAAGCCCAGTAATACCTGTTCAGTTTTTGACCCACATTCACTTTGTAGGTTATTCTTCTTCTTCACCTTGAAAGCACTCAAATCTTCCATGTAAGAATAAAAAAGAGGAAAAATTCCCAAACTTCTTTAGCCTTTTCTTGTAGAACTTATTTTCTTCCAGAATTCTTTTTGTCTCTTCCCGATTTACACTGCTAAAGAGCTCTGAAGATGGTCACAGCCAAGAAGAACAGATTTCTTTATATTTATTTTGAAAATCTCTATTGAGAATCCATTCTATTCTTAGTCTGTGTTCTGCAATTAAGAGGCAACATTGAATAGGAGAAAGTCTTTTCCCTAAAGGAGCTGACTGATGTGGCTGGAAGACAGAAATGAAAGCAGATAATGCCTAAGGAGCAAGTATGACATCAAATGGACAGAAAGTCCATCTTCCCAGCCTTGGGAATGAGCCTGTCCTTGTTTCAATTCTATTGCTCGGATAAAATAGTCTAACAAAAGCAACTTAAGAAAGAGTCTGTTTATCTTAGCTTACAGTTCCAGGTTATATATAATCCATCACTGTAGGTAAGCCATAGTAGCAGGAGTTTGAAACCGCTGGTTATACTGCATCTATAACCTAGAAGTAGAGAAGAACACATTAATGTACGTATGCTTATGCTCAGCTCATTTCCTCTGTGCTTACACAGTTCAGGACCCACTGCCTAAGGAATGGTAGCACTCACAGGGGAAGGTTCACCTCCATTAACCTAGTCAAGACAATCCTCTAAAGACCTGTTCAGGCCAACCAGATCTAGATAATCCCTCTAACCACACTCTTCCCAAGTGATTTTAGATTGTGCCAAGCTGACCATTAAAATTAACCATCCATGGGCCCTTTCAGATAGCAAAGTCCTACATGGAGAAGGACTACAGGGCTGCAAATGACCATGGCCACATCACACACATAGTCAGCTCACTGTTCTTCCAAACACACCTTATCTGGAAGTGTCCTTGGGACTTTTCAGCAATCTACCACAACCAGACACTTAGAAAATATAGTCTCTTAGTTTGGTTTCATGTTGTCAGGTATCTCTGGAAGTATTTCCTCATGGCACAATACTTCCTACCTTCTCAACCACTTTACAAGGGACCTTAAATAGCAAACTCTGCTCTCACTAGGTGAACAGTAGTCTTTTAAAGTTCCAGACTCTGTTGCTCTGTCTCCAATAAATCCATTACCTGAATACCCCCCTTCTCCCCTTCTCTCTCTTTCCTCTTATTCATTCCCTAAAACATAACAATTAGTACATGTTAGAATCTCCCAAGATGAAACAGTTTTTTCTTGTTACAATTTTACAGTTGATTTAAGACTCCATTGCATTAATTATAGAATAGGGTATGGTGTCCATCTTGAAAGTCTGTGAGAAGACATATTCATGTTTTCTGATTCTAGTGACACAACCGCAGATTAAGTAAATTTGTGAAGTAACTTATTTTGGCTCATAGTTGGGGTTAAAACACAAGGAACAATGTGTGGGAATGTCCTTGCTGGCAGAATTCAAGGGTATGCACAGTATCTCATAGCAAGAAGCAAGTATGTACATGCATATATGTCTGGCTGTCCTTTCTCTCCCAATAAAACTACCAGTGCTCAGTCATGGGACTTTTTGTCCTAGTAACTGTTTCTAGTCTCAAAGGCCTTTCATTTAAATACCAGCCAGATTCAAGTTTCTGTAGTTTAGAACCTCATGATGGCATTAAATTTCAGTATTTCAAGATTTGGGGACATAGAAACTACATCCAAACCATGGTAAAGGCATAGAAAATAGTCTGTAAGCATAATGTGTATTTGGAGAAGATATGCTTTATTCACTTTCTGAACTTAGGAACTGATAAGACCCATTGGGCCAACTTTCTTTATTTTGTTTCCATGTACATCCAACCTCTTCATGTATTCCCTACTTTCTTGTCTGCTTTTTGATTCACTATTTACAGAAAGACTTTTTTTTAAAGTCACATAATAATAATAATAATGGTGAAATTGTCAATGTTTTCCTTGTACTTCTGTCAGTGTCAAAGAACTCCACTTCTTTGCTCAGTACTTGTCAGTGTGTTTTCCATACTTTTGGGTTCCAGATCTTTCACATTTTCTTCTTCTTCTCCTTCTTCTTCTTCTCCTCCTTCTTCTTCTTCTCCTTCTCCTTCTCCTTCTCCTTCTCCTTCTCCTTCTCCTTCTCCTTCTCCTTCTCCTTCTCCTTCTCCTTCTCCTCCTCCTTCTTCTTCTTCATCATCATCATCATCATCATCAATGTGGATATCTTACAAGAAAAACTCAAGCATACTTAAACTAATTTAGCATGACATGACAGTGTTGCTTTTGTTGAGGGATTAATTTGTGTATGCAATGCACAGAAATACCTTTCGATTATCTCATCATTTTTTAATGTGCTCTCCACTTCTTGCTTTTTCTGTTTCTCTTTAACTTTTTCTTGCTATTACAGTTTTCATTTTAAGAAAAAAAACTTTCTATTGATTCTTTGTGAATTTCACATCATGTACCCCAATCCCACTCATCTCCCTGTCCCTTTGAATCTGCCCTTGTAACTGCTTCACCCCCAAAGAAAGTAAAATAAGATAGAATAAAAATATCTTGTCATGGTAGCTGTACAGTGTCACAGTGTGTCACATCTTTACTTACAAATGTTATAGCAATGAGTCATTGGTGGTTTTGAGGTTTCTGCTTTCTACACTATCTATACTGGATCCTGACTGGAACTCCTCTCTGATACCCTGCTGTTTCCCTGTCATGGAGATCCTACAGCTTTGGATCTTCAGGACAGTACCTTTTATGCACTCCAGCAGATCATAGGTGGAGTAGATGTTGGGGTGGGCCATTCAAAGCCCTGATCTGGGCCCGGGAGGGAGCTGAGTTGTCCAGCCCGGCAGCTCTCCTATATCCACACTACCAGGTCAAGCACTCCACAGCTGACAAAGAGCAGGATCACCTCTCTTGCTTTCATGTCCTCTGACCAGATCATCTACACCCCTGCCACCCGGATCAGTTCTACTGTGCTGCCTAGGCGAAGTGCAGGGTCCACTCAGGTGAAGTGCAGGGCCTACTCTCCTAAGTATGGTGACTAGTGAAAGGCAGAGACAGCTCAGCACAATGCCTCAGATGATAGACCATACTAGGGATACCTGCATGGCCTTTGGTGGTAACACGGGCCTTGGTCATCCACACAGATCCCGGCTGCCATAGGACCATGAATCCAGACATGGCCCATAGCAGCAGCATGGGCCTAGATATCTCAGGTGGCAGTGCAGACCACTCAAATCAGCATGTCCCCCCGCCTTCCCCCAAAGCAGCACAACCCTCAGATATCCATACAGTCTCCAGTGGCAGCCAAGACCACAGATATCACTTGGCCTTTGGTGGTAACTATGGCTTTGCTTTCTGTTCCATCTCGCTGCCCGGGTACTCCATTTTCCCACCTCTTCATCCCACATTCGTCCGTTGTCCACTGTAGTGATGCTCAGAGCAGGAGCTTGGGTGTATTTTATCTTGCTATTATCATTTTTAACTTTAATGATTTTTTTTCCCCATCAGATATTTTAAAACTTGGACTGGCAAAATGGACCAGCGAGCGTGGGCATTTTCCCCAATACGCATGACAATCAACCTAAGTTTGATCCTCGGAGCCACTTGTGGAAAAAGAGTATCAGCTCCACAAAGTCGTCCTCGACCTCCACATGTACACTGTAGAACAAGAGCCCCTACCTCCTAATAGTAAGTAAAACAAGTTAATAAATTAAAAAAAAAAAAAACACAAGCATTTAAACTTTTGGGGTAATTTTACTGTGTTTTGGTATTACAGTTCGAGTTTTGATTGCTCTTCTTCATTGTCATGATTATGCATTTCAAAATTTCTGGAAAAGTTTTAGGCTTTATCTCTTGTATATATACTTTACACTAATTCCTACTACATGTACTGACCTAATCTATCTCTTATTTTTATAGGATTCTTTTTATGAAATGTATTGGGGATAATTCTTCAGATTTATCTTCTATTTAGTAATTTTTTCCACAGATTTTAAGTTTTCTCTTCCAGTTACCTGGGTATGTCGATTAAATTCTGTCAATCGTATTCTCTACTAGTGATCTTTCAGGAAACGGGTCAGAAAATTCAGATAGTGTGGTAAGAATTCTTATAAGGATTTTATTCAAATGGCACATGAGGTCAATGTGGCAGTTATGAGTACTCTGGAGAGACAGTTTGTTGTCTCATTGAAAACCTAGGCCCTCCTAACCTCTTGTGTGGCCAGGCTGAACACAGGCAAGATTCCTTGACTTCTCATTGTGGGCCTCAGACACCACTACTTCTTCACTTTTCTGTGATTGGAAAGATCTCTGACATTTCTGACTTTGACCAATCATTGAGCTTTATCACCCATCTACCTCTGCTTGCTGTGTTGTTAAAGGAAGCTCAAGTGTCCTGGACTAGACAGAAACAACATGTGAGAGTGAAAACACAAACAAAACGAAACGAAACTCCTCCTGGTCAAGAGTATAGAATCTTTGGCCTGAGTGAAGATGTATCATCCAGCTGGACAAGCTCAACCTCCTGGCCAAGGGACCAATTCCTGGCCAAGAAAATACCCCAGAACAGCAGCTTCACTGTAAGCATGCTCGGGAGACAGGAAAAATAGTTTTTCCTTTAATGAGATACTGTAATTCTCCTTCCCAGATTCTCTCCCCTAATGCTGTCATTTGTAGACTGCAGCCACACAGCTTTGTAAGTCACCATAATTTTCTGAAATATTCAGAAAAATGTAACTTCTCCTTTTCTTCTTTTTCTCTCCTCTAAACATTCTCTCAGCATTCTGGATTCCTCAACATTTCAGGATTCCTTATTGCTTCTCCAGGACTTCCCTTCCTGCCACGTGGCCATTTGTCTGCTATGTGTCTAACTCCATGTCAGGTTACATGGCAGCTCTATTTTTTTTTTTTTTTTTTTTTTTTTTCATTTCCCTTTGTTCAGCTGCTGGGTTTTACAGCTTGCCTGTCCTGGGAGGGTTTCTAGTAAACTTTATGAAATTGTCCTTGAGTTTTTGTTTGAGTTCATTCTTAAATATTTTTAATAATAATAGTAAGAGCCCCAGAAAGTGAGCCCCTATCTCTCTTATATCAAATATGCCTTTAGTACTTGGCTTACCTACCATATTGTGGTCTAACCAGGTACAGGTTCCACAAATCCAGTTCTAGTTTCTCTTGTTTTTAAAATTTAGCCTTAAAAAGTATCATCACACATTGTGATTTTTTTTTTTTTACATCCCAGTTTTGACAGTTCTGGCTATCTGGTGCTGATAGAAAAGTTTGGAACTGATGTCCCAGTTTAATATGCTACTTCCTGTGCAAGTCATTACTTCTTACTGATTTGTGTTTCCTTGGTGGGTGGCTCTGTTGCAAACTGACGTCATTACACCCTCCCGGCAATGACTCAGCTAGTCAGAGGTTAAAGAGAGAATTATCTTCCTTCTGCTTGCAGCTTAGCTTTTAAAAGAAATAATTTCATCTCTTGACTAAGACAAAAAAAAAGTCTATTTATATATTTTACAAGCAGAGATGTTATCTGGTAGGATTTTATTTCTTTTTAAAAATTGTTTAAAATTTCATTTATGCTTATGTTTATGCCATGATATTATATCAATTTCAATATTTGATTTCTATTTCTGTTTATAGTTTATATTTTTAGAACATTGTCAACATGTGTCTGGGGGAGTTTATCAGATCATTCTTATCTGACAAGCCAATTCTCAAGATTCTGCCTTGTCACTTGGGCCACTAACACAAGCATTTAACAAGTGGTGGCAAGCTTAAATGCCTCACAGTGTCCCAGCTTTGCCTCTAACAAATTTTCTGTTTTTCAGGTTAATTATTACCCTCTGTTTTAGTGCTGACTTGTCAAATTCAATTGAGTTAACTTTTCTGAGTCAAAATTAGCAACTTGCTTTGCCTGGAATGTGGACACTTAGGAGGTTTTGGTTGGATGGTAACAGAATTAAGCTATATTATGTAGGTGTTTTCATGATCTCACCCAGAGTACAAAAGATTACTTGAGATTTCACAGTTCTGTCATCCCCAGGCCTGAATATGTTGGTATCCTAGAAACCCTGTGTAGGATATGAGGATGAAGGATCCCTCTGGACACAAGGATCTTGTAATTTGGTAACATGAGGCTCAAGTACAAACTTTTGTTTGCATCAGTGTCTTTGTCTAACTTACGTTTTTTTGTACATAGTCTACTGAATGATCAGTTCTGAACATAGGAGATCAAGTTTCATGGAAGAGATACCAATTTGGGTTCTGTGGGGAAGACAAAGAGCTACTTGGTGACAAATTACACTCCTACTCACAGTGCTTGAATAGTTCTTTTGATTAACTTTTACTTTGTGTATTTGTGTTTATGGCCATGCTGGTTATGCCAGCTTGATACAAACCTATAAATATCTGGGAAGAAGGGATCTCCACTGAGTAATGTCATGTAAGCAACTCCCCTTCGTAGTGTCTGCTTTAGTTCCTGCCTTCAGGTTCCCGATTCGAGTTCCTATATTGGTTTCTCCTGATGGCTTGTGACCTCAGAGATATGTCAACCAAATAAAACTTCCTCATCCTCAAGTTGCTTTTGGTCATGGTATTTTTATCATAGAAATTGAAATCCTAATTAAGATAGTTACTTATCTTAGAATATAGTACTTAACAATTTAGCCACAAAGGCTTTGTATAAATAAGTTACCCTTAGCTTCAAATATTTTCTCAGTTTTATTCACTCCAAATGTTCATCCCAAACAGAATAGGTTTCTTCATAACCATTTATGAATATGTGGTGGAATCATGAAAAGCAAGACACCTGTCCTTTCCTTCCCTATCTTTCCTTTTCCCTTCTCTGTAGAGACCTAAAATTCCAGAACCTATCACTTATAATGACTGCAATTAGGACTGTATCTGAGTTGGGTCTAGTGGTATGGACTTTTAGTTCTACTTGGGAGGTTGAGTTAGGCAGGTCACAAGTTCAAGTCTTGTTCAGGTTACAGAATGAGTTAGAGGCCAGCCCAGACAATTTAGTGAGATACTGCTTCAAAATAGAAAGTAAAACTGGGCTGGTTATACAGTTCAGTTATCAAGTGATTGCCTAACATATATGAGGATTTAAATTCTATCCTATACCCCAGATTGAAATAAATATACAGCAATTAAAAACAAAACAGAAAGCCTACAACTAGCTTGGCAGAAAATAGATATATTCTAAAGAGATACTGTGCCTTTCAATCTGACTATCACACTAGTGAAGCAATGGACCCCAAAGAAATGAGAATTCCCCCAGGAATCTGAAAGAAAGAAAACTCAAGCCAGAGAAAATTAGTGTTTCCCCTCTTTTTACACAGTTCTAACAACTTGTCAGATCACCTCATAGGATGAGAGTGAAGCCCAAACACTGATGGGTCCATAGTGGTTGGGACCACACCTTAATGGAACTGCCTGCAAGTATATCCTTGGCCCTCTATTTAAAGTTTAATCTCACTTCAGGATCTCTTTGTTCTTCTTTTTGATGAAGCTGCACCAAATAGATCTGTCTTTTCTGCTTTCTAATCAAATTTGGTTCTTTTAATTGGTTTATTGAAGATGGATGGGCAGACCTAGTTTGGGACATAGGTTTTGAGCCTCTAGGTTTGGTAACAAAATACCAAAAATCTTTTGGATATAGATTTCAGCTCAACTCTTTCTTTCTTTCTTTTTTCTTTCTTTCTTTTTTTATTCTTTCTTTCTGTCTTTCTTTCTAAAGATTTATTTATTTATTTATTTCATGTATATGAGTACACTATAGCTGTCATCACACATACCAGAAGAGGGCGTCAGATCCTATTACAGATGGTTGTGAGCCATCATGTTGTTGCTGGGAATTGAACTCAGGATCCTCTGGAAGAGCAGTCAGTGCTCTTAACCACTGAGCTATCTTTCCAGCCTCAACTCTTTCTTATTCTGGTTATATTATCTATCAGAAAATTTACCTTAAATATTATACTTTGTACGTGTAATCAATACTTTGGCAGTGGGGATATATAGATAATTAGTCTGTGAGTTCCTTCTTTAAATTGGCAAGCCTTGAGATTCTGTAATATAATTACAAAAAAGTAATGGTTTGTGACTTGAAGTGATATCATTTCAGTTATCAGATTAGTTAAGATTGTGTGTCTAGCCTACACAAATGTGTAGAGGAATACAGAGAAGGTACTGGTTTCTACTATCAGATGGTGTATCCACAGAGTAGAACTCCAGAAAGCATATTAATTGGCTTTTTCTCTCTCAGTGACACAAATATAGGCCAGATCAGACCAGATTCAAAGCAGATAAATGGCAGGTTTATTAGGCACTCCTCCAAAGAACATGGCCAGGGAAGTTGAGTGCCCCGGCTAAGACAAGGAGGCTTTATAGACCTTAGGTGAGGGGGGATTATGTGTCAGATATAGACTAGGATTGTGCTCATATATGGTCAAAACTGAGACCCCGGGCAGACACTCTTAGGTGGAAACACTCTTGGTGGAAACACAAAGGTGAGAGGTGATAACATGTCAGTCAGGAGTTTGCTCTGTGCAGCCAAGATTGAGAGAAGACAGGGTTTCCCAGCTAATTCCAGGGGCAAGCAGGGGTTCCAATCAAACATGGATGAAGACCCTGTAGGTCCCCTTGCTCCAGAAGGTCGATATCAGACTATAGGAATTATTCTGAGTCTCCTTTGAAGTAGACAACAACAGGGAGTTGCTGTTTATATCCCAGTCAAAAGGAAAGATTCTATGGTTTCAGAAAGGCTCCACACTTTTGAATAAATTCCTAGTGTTTGTTATGGTTGACCTGAGGTTTCTGACATTGCCACAGTCTCCTTGGAAGCAAACACAAGGCTGAGTACTGTAGCCTGCCTTCTACCTCTCACTACTAGAAGCTTCCAGTACCCACTAAATTGACATTTGTCAAACCAGCCTGATGAGCTCAGTATCTTGGTTTTGTAGTTGTGTGCATTCTTGTCTGCTTTCCTATCGTGTAACAGTTTCCTCTGAGAGTGAAACATTTTATCCTTCAGGGAAGGTCCTGAAACAAGAAGGTAAACCACTCAAAATAGCTCCAGGAAGTCCCTGAAACTGACCAGAATCTCTAGACATCTCATTGCTAGGGAAAGTAAAAAGCTGAGTCTCAGTGAAGTGAAACTGAGCTGCCAAGATTCTCAAACAAGCTTGGCTTCAAAAATGACTCTGAAACCAAACCAACTGCCTAGAAGAAGCAAAAGCCAGCAGATCTGCTGGAAGAGGTTTGGACCAGAGTTACTTGGAAAGGACACTATCCAAGCTGTTGAACTACCTGCAGGCTGTATAGCATGCTCTAGGGTTCCCAGCTGGGAATAGCTTTGGTGATGCCACTATCTCAGTCATTTCTGCTACTGTAAAGTAACCCCTCACCCATATTCCTATAAGTAACCCCAGTAAAACTCATTGGTTCACAAAGTTTGACTTTGGTGGTATACATACTTTGGTCTGTTATAGATTTCCGATCTGGACTGAGTAGATGTAGATTTATGTGTTGTGTCTTTCCAGAAAAAGTTTTGTCACACAATTTCTACTTATCATGAACTTTTAAGAGCTGGAAGACAGTTTGCAGTTGGCATATAACAGCCCTGTTACGGCACAGCATGTAATGAACTTGCAAAACAAAAACAAACAAACAAACAAACAAACAAAACCTTACACAGCTGATCTGATTTATTTTTTCTAATCAGAAAGAAATTGAACAAAATGATTAGAAACAAGTAAACAAACAACAATAAACCAAAACCGAAAAATAGCAGACTAGCATTTCTCCTGTCCTTAGTCACAGCTCCTGTATTTATTCTTTCCGTTGATCTACAGGCACTAACCAGATCAGCCCAGGCTCCCATTGTCACACATTAGGTATGTGATTTGTAAAACAGAAATCCTGTTAAGCTCACTGTTCCTTGGAGATTAAATATAGCCATATTTTTATGTTATAACCAGCATAGCCGCTGTGTGCGCTTCATCCATAAGCCACGATATTATTAATTTTTGTGCGTAGGCACTCTCTTCAACGGCCACATATTTTTTTCTCAAATCTCACTGTGCTTTGTAGCAACTGTGTAAGTAAACCTTTGTTCTGAAAAAAACCACCCATTGAGTAGGAGTGTGAATTCAAATGCCGAGGGCACCATGGCATCCTACAATTATTCAGCTCAGTGAGCTCTGTGTGACATCACACTTTTGTTAAGTATATTAGGCAAAAGGGGAAAAAGGCCACACTTGCCTCTAAGTACTGAATGAGCCTTTGTTTCCTTCTGTTTAAGTGCTCCCTCCCCCAACCAAGGCAGAAGAGCATTTCTTAGCATGTTGAACTTAGGTTACATAAAAGTGAGTCTGATTAACTCAAGTTTGGCTTTTTTAACTTGCTTCTTTCTCAGAGATTTTCCTCTGCTTCATTTGCTTTTTCTAGAATGTAACCCTCTCTATAATATTTTCCATTTTTTTTCAAAATTTATGACATTTTTCACTTGAAAATACATCACCCTTTTTTAGTCCCTAAAGTCTCACCTTCTTTCAGCATGAACACTAGAGTCTGAAGTTTATTCAGACATCTAAATCAGACAGGGGAAAGATTTGAGGTATATTTTATCTTGACACAGGAGTGACTCCGTGGTTCTGAATGTGTGTAACCAGAGAAGTTATATGCTTTCAGAATACAGTAGAAGGACAAGAGTAAGAGAAGAAGAAGAAGAAGAAGAAGAAGAAGAAGAAGAAGAAGAAGAAGAAGAAGAAGAAGAAGAAGAAGAAGAGAGAAGAATTGGTCACAAGCAAATCTAAAATGTTGCATGAAATCCTACAGTCATAGAATAATTCTCATTTGCTAGATGCCTGCTTTATGGACTGACTGAAGCAGCAGATGTATGTCTATGATCCACTGGATGAGACAGGAGTCCCCACTAGATAGGACAGGCCTGTGACAGATCAGGAGCTAACTAGATCACCTGCTTAGCTGAGCAGAGAAGCAGCACACAAAGCATGTGCCTGCCCTCCTTGCTGGCTTGGCCTTCAATGTGATAAAAAAAAAATGACCAGTTTTAATAAAGACAACCTTGGCTTCCATCCAGTTCCTGCCATAAGCCCAGAGGGCAGGACAGCATGGTAGTATTCCTCCTGGAGTCTCCTCCACTTTCTAAAAGTGAGTTCTTTCTCACTTCCCTTGATTAGTCTGTTACTCTGCTTTCCTCCTGTCTGTTTCCCTTTTCTTCTTGGGTATGAGACACTGAATTCATAAGCCGTTGGCTTGGAGTAGCACCTTAGCTCCCAGAGTTAAACTCACAAGAGATGAGAAAGGCTCTATAATTCTCAAAGAACCCTCATCACAGGGGAAGAACTGGACCTTCTACCTCTCCTAGTTAGCAGGGAACAGTTCTTGGTTGCACCAACTCTGTAGATCTGTAGGCTTTGTGCATCTCAAAAATCTGTCTAGAGGTCAACCTGGTGGCCTCTATAATCTTTGAATCAATTGAGGTTCATTTCCCTTGGTTCCTTTCCTTTTCCCTTTCCTTTTCTCTTTCCCTTTCCCTTTCCTTCCCTCCTTCCCTCCTTCCCTCCTTCCCTCCTTTCCTTCCCCTCCCCTCCCCTCCCCTCCCTTCCCTTCCCTTCCTTTCCTTTTCTTTCTGTTCTCTTCTTCTTTTCTTCTCTTTTCTTCTCTTCTCTTTTTTGAAAACGGCATACTTTCCACCAAATGGTTCCAATTGTAGCAGTTTGTTAATCAAAACCATTAGACAGTTTTTCTTCATTTTGTACTTTCTGCCCTCTTTAGTTAAACTTGGTACTTTATGGCAATTATTGGTTTCCATGGCTATTAAAATCCATTGGTCTTCTTCTTGGTGCCTTTGTGAAATGGTTAGCTTAATTCCCTTCTAAATAAACTTTCTTACTGTTTTCAGTATTAGATAAGCTGAGAAGTCAGCAAATCCTCATATTCTGGACCCTGGACTCAAGAATTCCTTCAATCCCCTTCTCAATGGTCCTATTTTATTATAAGAAATTAGAAGGAGCTAAGGTAGTTTCTGAATACTATTTAGAATCTGTTTCAGCTAAATACCCCAATTCATTGCTAAGACCCTCTGAATTCTTGGCCATTTGTGATGAGGATGGTCTTTTCTCCTGTTTTGAATAATGCGTTTATCATTGTATTCTGTGATTTAACCAGAAGTGACCTTTATATATCCATTTTTAGCATATACCTTAGGACTCAGGACTCTCCTGCTTTCTATTATTAAGGTCTAATACCTCTCCTCCATATGGAAGGATTTATAAGTGTAATATTCCACTCCTGGTACTAAAATCCACATTAGTCAGTACTCTTCTCAGAAACTTAGCCAATAGAATTTCATTTCATTTCTTTTTTTTTTTTTAAGATTTATTTATATATGTGAGGATACTATTGCTCTCTTCAGACACATCAGAAAAGTGCATCTGATCTCATTACAAATGGTCATGAGCCACCATACAGGAATTGAGCTCTGGAAGAGCAGCTAGTGCTCTTAAGTTCTGAGCCACCTCTCCAGCCCTCACCAATAAAATTTCTAATTATTTACATTGTTAATCTATTTTAGATAGAGATTTATTATAAGGAATTGGCTTATGTGATTTTTGAGGCTGAGGATTTCTGATACCTGCTGTCAGAAAACTGTAAACTAAAGTATGTCAGTGTATATTTTTAGTTAACACAGTGACCAAGACAGCTGGTATATTTCACTCCAAGATCTAGCACTATATTCTGTGTTTTTCTTGAGTCCCAAGGTAGGGAAAGATTACCATCCCAGTTCAAGCAGTCTCAAAGAAGTACCCTTGAACTCTACCTTTGTTCTGTTGGATCTGATTGAATAAAGCACACCTAGTTACACTCAAACTAGACACAGACCAAGCAATTGCAAGCAGATGGGTGTGAAACAGCAATGTGCCCTTTGTCGTCTAGCTCTGTTGTATCTGGTAATGTATAATTACATAAATATACAACTAGAAAAAGCAGAACAATTTTGTGGGTGAAGGAAGTGTGATAAAAGTGCCTCTCTAAAAGAACTGACTGTAAGAAATATGGAATATGTTGATGATGTACAAGCTATGTTTTCTTTGCAGTTCTTATAAAGAGAAAAATGTAGATGCAATAAATTGATGTTATCAAGTAGAACCATTGCTTTTTCATCATAAAAACAAAATGTCTTTTAAAGATTTTTGTTTGTGTTTATAGCTGTATCTGAATTTATCAAGCCAATGAATGATAAAATAAATAGACTTTAACATAATTGGTTGCTTTTCTGTGTCTATCTTCATTTTTATTCACTCCATGGGTTAGATTCCTCTGGCTAGGCACAGTAGAAATACAGATTGGGATTCTCTCCCTTGTCCTGTTTACTATATGTGGTACTTAAACAAGTCCCTTAGACTTCCTGAGCCTCCTCTCCTTGGTTACTTCACAACTGTGTGACAAATGGTTTTATAAAAGCATTTATCAAATGATGAGAAAGAAAAATGAGATCTTATTATCTATGAAAAATATCAAGAGTTGATTTGTATAGCACAGAAGAGCAATATCACCTAGCAGATATAGAGTTGACTTTATGCCCTAGTTTTACAATTCAGTTCCTTTGAAAATTTTATTTTCTTTATATCTTTGCTTTTAGTAAGTTAGGTTTTCTTAAAACCAGCTTTAATTATATTCACGCAAATACAATTTGCCTACAGATTTGATCTATTGCTAAGTATCATCCTTTAATATGAAGTGACATTTATTTTAATTGCTTCATAGACTTCAAAGTGTTTGTCCAATTAGGACAATCTGATGGTCATTAGGGCCTGGCTGTGTTATAGGGCTTCAAAAGTTCACAGCCAACCATGAGGGTTGATATTTACACTGGTAATAAGATCTGTTTGTGGCTCAGTTAGACTTCAAATTCGAGAGAACCTTAGGGCACTTTCTTGAGGACCTGAGTTTGATCCTTGAGGCCCACATGGTGTGGCAAGTTGCTCTCTGTTCTCTAGTCAGCTTTGGAAAGTCATGAGTTAGTTGTTTGCCTTCACTTAATTCTTGCAGTATAACATCCTGGTGGATATAGTTTATGTAGAGAGCATGTCTGCTAACTACTTAATTATTCTACATTGAGCCAAGCATACTAAAGACAAGGAGTGAGGTTTCTAGGGCTGGTCATCTCTCAGTGACCTGGAGACTCCTACCAGGTGTCACCACCCAGAGGTTCCTACCGTCTCCTAGTCATGCTACACCGAGACCTTGACATTGAGTTTGGGGGCATATTACCCAGACTCAAACTACAGCAGTGACTTTAACAAAAAGGCAGAGGCTATAAAGATACAACAACATGTTAATAACCGGAAATTCTGTATAGTGATCTAAATCATGGGAATTCAGAAGTGTTGGATGATGGGGCTGGTGAAACGACCCACAGGGTAAACTATAGGAACGTTCTGGAATCCGTATTGTAGTAGGAGAGAACTGACTCCTGAAGTTGTCCTTGATCTCTACACATGTGGCATTATGGTTTATACACACACACACACACACACACACACACACACACACACACACACAAACACACACACACACACACACACACACACACACACACACACACACACACGAGACAGAGATGAAAAGCTTTTTGAAGAATTATTAGTTATAACTCCAAGCACTAAATATAAAAATAATATTATAAAACAAAATAAAAAGCCTGTATCTCCCACAAATTTCAATGATCATTCCATGTCAGTGTCAGAACCAAGTTGGGAGATTTTCATTAAGACATGCCCCATAAGCAGCACTTCTGGTTTTATTTAATGTAGCTTCATGATATGTGGCTGACTGTCAGTAAAGAGGGAAATTATCATTCTTTTTAACTCTCCTTTTTTTTTTTGAACAATCAATTAAAGTTTTATTATTGCCTAGAAAACCATTACAGCAGTAACAGCACAGTACGCCTCTCTACTTTGCAGTACAGAAATACATTTTTCCAAGAGTCACTCTGGTGGAGTCTCAACAGTCTGTCTCCTCATCTTCTTCTCTGGAAGCTTCCTTTCTTAATTATTGTTTCTTGAAGAGCCTGGGCCATGAAGAGTTTGCCTAAGTTTTGGGCAGTGAACTCCTTGATATTCTGGCAGTAAGTGTTAATCTGGCCTGCAATGAGTAGTGAATTCATCCTGGCAGGAACCTGGAGGGCTTGAAGAGTCCTCTTCAGGGAGCAAGGGCTCGCTTCGACTCTGTCGCTGCATACTCTCCTGATGGCGACGCTGCTGATACTGATACTTTTGCTGCTGCTGTTTGCTGGTGTTTCTCATGTATGTGTTGTACTTGATTATGTCCTGGCTCATTTCATCCACCTGGTCCATCAGCAACTGAAGATTCTTCACCAAATGCTAATTCCAATAGGCACTTCTTCAAACATATGCTCAAAGGTGATGTTTGCATTTTTCAATGCTTCAGGAGAAAAATCCTTCTCTTTACAAATTTCCATCAATTTAGGAGTCGGTCTTTATGCCTTCAGTGATGCCTTGGGCAGTTTTTATGGGATCAGATTCTTCAATGGCGTGCTGGTAACTGAACTGAGAATCTAGAAGTACCCGGGTAACGAAGGAGCCATAATATGTGGGCTGATACCAGTCCAAGTGGAAGTGATCAGTGTTGACGTGGGAAGGCTGAGCATCATCTCCATCTGATATTGCACTTCACCAAAGTCAGCATCATCCTCTGTGTGCTTGATAATCTCTAGTTGATCTTCTACAACCAGACCCAGAAGCACTTCTAGAACAACCTCAGTTCCTTGTCCTTCTTGATAATGTTTGATTATCTTTAATACTACTAGGCTTTCGATCTGCACCTGCTTCACGGCAGAATCTCCAGAGCCGCCTTTGCCTTTGCCCTGCCCCACCAGCCAAGCTGGAAGAGGTGGCGGTGGAGCCAGTGCCTTTCTTGTGCAACGCCATGGTTTCAGCTAGACTGGGGGGGGGGGAGATGCCTGAGGCACTGGAAGCAGAACTACCTTAAATCTCCTTTATATTAAGAAGCGTTCCATGTAAATGTTTGTGATTCTGATTTATTATAATTTAGGAATATTGAGGGTGAGGTGTTGAATCTACATAAACCTTTAATCTGTGTCTAGTAAATTACTTTCACAGTGGAAATACAAAATATGTATATTCATGCTTAAAATGGAATCAAGCATATTACCTCATTGTACTCTCAGACCACATTGTTTCAGGGTCAAGAAAGTTACAAGACTGAAGAGTAAAGTGATAAAAAGATAAAGATAAAGAGTAAATGCTCTGGCATTTCCCTAGATGGCAATAGGTTCATTTGACTGTTGTGGAGTGGTTCTCTACTTTCCTGATCTTGTGCCACCTGACTTCTGCTATTAGAGTTAGAGTCTAATAGCAGACTCTATTAATGGCAGGCTGTCAAACCAGACCAAACTATTATTTCCTTTGCCTTCTACAATAACCTATAGAACACATATCTTTATTACCTTTTGCCAGTCAGAGATATTAGGTTTAGATATGCGTTAAGAGCTAACAAATGGAAACTGCTGTAGTCAGGTACCAGCATCCATAAGCAACTGTGTCAGTGTTTAACACTCCCTTGTCTTCTCTCTTGAGACTCAGTGATAGCCCTATTCTTGTGAGAAAATGCTGTGGTGCTGTTTTATTCTCATTGCACAGGTACAGAATCTTGAGACCCCGAAGTGTAATGTCTGACATTGTTCCCTCCCATGGCAGAGCTAAAACCCCAGCAACATGCATGTGTCCCATAGCCACTAGTCAGGACATGTTTACATCTGTCCTGCCTTTATCTTTTGTCTGGAAGAAAGGATTAGATCTTATTTATTTTGCTTCTTTATATCCTAGACTATTGCTTGAGTAGAAATGAAACTTCTTTTTGCTTCCTATAGTAAAACATTTTAAAATAAAAAGATATTTATTATTGCTTAAAATTATGAGGAAAGAAAAATTATGAAACAGAAATCACAAGCAGATTAGACACTTCATTCTGATAAAAGTAATAATTTATAGCATTAATGATTAGTTAATCACATTCTTGTACAAAAGCTTGAGCTGTTATATGGAACAACATAGAGAAAGGATTTCTGTGAGCTATTTGGTTAATTTATTTACTGTCTGTTTAGGTTCTTTTTTTATGTCTACTAAAAGGCGATAACATTGTCTTTTAACTTGCTCGATAGCAGTATTATGAAAGTTACTGAGTAAAATAGGAATAGGAAAGAAATCAGAAAGCAATTTTAATTTAACCAATGAAGCATGAAATGGAAAAAAATTCAAATAACCTAAAAGCAATTATACTGGATCATTAGGGAGCTTATTTAAACACAGCACACTTATATAGCATGTTCTTCACAGTGTCATCTCCTTAACCATTACATGATATTTAAGCCCATTGTAATAGACAGTAACACATGTTTATAAAACTCTCAAGAAGATGAAGAAAGATTGAAATATTGTAGAAGCACTTTAGCTATCAGCATTTACTTCTCTGATGAAATCTACTCTTTAGAAACGGTCCAAAAACTAAGAAGTTTGCAAATACAAACCATATGCTTCAAAAAGAGAATTAACAGAGTCTACCTGCTTGTAGAGAGCCGCGGTGAGTGGTGACAGCATTTGCCATTACAAGATGGCGCTGGCATCTGGTGCTCCCATGGGTAGACAAAGTAAATTGTGCATGTGCAAGTGGTGAAAGCGCACCAAGTCACTGCCCAACCCGGGGCATCATACGGGGTTATGGGCAAGCAGCCAATCTAAAGTGAAGATGCCGCTTTAGGGTGTTTATAAGCAGTGCCTCTCTGGGGCTTGGGGTCTTCCTCCCATCATCGTAATAAACGTCTTGCTGCAGAAGGATCCTGGTGTGTCCGCCTGCGTTCTTGCCTGTAGGAAGCCACATAACTCGTGACAGCATCCGCTATTGGAACATAGCGCTTGCAAAACCGCGCATGTGCAGTGGCAGGGGAACATGGGAATTGAGCAAGCAGCCAATCAGAATTGTCCACCCCAAGGGGTATATAAGGCGGGGCCAGGTTCAACTCGGTCTCTCTCTCCTTCATGCATGGGAAATAAACACGTGTTGCGGAAGAATCCTGTGTGTCGTGTGAGTTTCTGCTGGCGGGAAGATCGTGCGGATTACACTTGCCGAGACGATTGCGCGGGGCACACCTGCTCACATTTCTGCACTCATAAAACAAGTACACTAGGTCTGTCTGAGTTAATTTTCTATTGCCGTGACAAAATATCATAACCTAGGTAACTTATAAAGGAAAACATTTAATTTGATTTATGGCAGCAGTTTTTAACCTGTAGGTTGCAACACCTTTGGAGTTGAACAAGCCTTTTACAGGGTTTGCCTAAGACATTATGATTCATAACAGTAGAAAAATTATAGTTATAGTAGCAATGGTTGAGATCACCACAACATGAAGAACTGTATTAAGGGGTCACAACATTAGGAAGGTTGAGAACAACCTGACTTATGGTTTCAAAGGTTTAAAGTCTATCGTGGTAGAGGGAAAGGATTGTGAGAGCTCACATGTCGATCCGTGACTATAAGGTAGAAAGAGAGAGAACTGGGGATCACAGGAGTCTATTAAAACCTCAAGGCCTGTCCCAAGTAATATATCTTCTCTAAGAAGGCCAAACTCCTAACCCTTCCCAAATAGTTTCACCAAGCTGTGACAGATTCTGGTGCTGTATCAAACACATTCAGTAAGTCAGGCCAAGTGATACTTATTTAAATCTTCCAGAAATGAGCTACATGGTCCACTCATAGCCAGTTGTAGGGCTTCATTAAATCATAAAGGTCCAGGATGTCTCATCCTAAGATAAGCTGAATAGATGGGTAACTGAAAATACTTGAAACATAACCAAGTAACTAAATTCAAAAGAGGCATATGTCGATGTTTAAACTTAGCTGGCAGTATGTTTATTTATAAAAAGAGGAATCAGGATAAGTCACTTTGCATACTAACCTTCCTTTCTGAGAGCAAACTTCTCCCTATTCACCAACTTGAAGTGGCAACCATTTCAAGTCACTTGAGATTGCTTTCTGACCAGTACCAGAGCTCAGATGCTGATTAGAAAGTCAGTTCTTAGACACAGAGTCAGATAAGACAGGACTGGACAATTCAGTGACTAGTTCATATGTATTTTGATAAAGCACAGTTTACTGGTTTTAGTCCATAGCCCAAAACAATTAGATCCTAGATTCAGTGTGTTTCCTTTACAGACCAGGGTGAATAGTCATAAATTTTATGTTTCTGACTTATTTCATGTGCTTTAGTCTACTTTCTCCTTTTAGACAAGTTTCTCTGAAGTCTATGAATATCTTTTGTGTAATTTCAGCTCAAGTTCTAATGTTTTGCTTCTGTGTTTTCAATTGTTGTTGTTATGTGTTGAGACAGGTATATTTTATATAAAACGAGACTCTTGGCATGTGTTGGATCTTGTGACCTCACTACTTTTATTCAGAGTTGGAAAGTGACTTTCAGGAACAGAAACAGAAATAACAAATTTTATGTCACGTGGTCACTCTGCTCACTAGGTTATGGACCCCAGCAGAACCCATTGGTTGATTATTGGTTCTGATTTAGATTCTGATCAGTTTGAGGGGGGAGGTGGGAAAAGCCAAGAATTAGTGATGGTGCCATGGTGTCAGGAGATGGTGATGACTGTGACAGAATCCACATGTTGCCCTGTCATGTGTAAAGCAATAATGAGGACTCATTAACCACACACGCAGATCACATTTCTAGATAATAGTGGCATTCAGATAATTTTGCATCTGCTTGAATTAAATGATTAGCACTATGCTCAAAATTGTTGTTCTAGGAAGGGGGAATGTCGCAGAATTGCAGAGCTGTGAGAACCATATTAGAAACCCTTAGTGTTATTCTGAATATTTTTATGTTTATGACTGTGATCAGTAAAATCACAAATATGCTAATTAAAGTAAGTGTCTTTAGAAAAATAAAGATATTTAGTTCACTGCATTTGGTCATGTGCTTTTTGAAAAAGAATGTTCTTTCTTTGATAATTACAGAGGCAGAATCAGAGCCAACAAGGAACTTGGTACTTACAAGGTCAATACTAGTTGATATGTTTCCAAAAATCTGTACAAGAAAAGAGGTTTCAATATTTTATTGAGCAAAAATATACAAACTGCTCTCTTGGGGTCTGAGAGTCCTTGACCAGGGAGAATGATTCCATGGTGGAAGGATCTGAACTTAGCTTTCCTGCCAACATCACATTTTGAGATCTAGGATACCTCAGAGGACTGCTAGGAGGAATGCTGTATTTGCGGACCACCAGCTGGGGCAGATGATGGAAGACAAGCCTGTCGAGCTAGGCTGGAAATGTCATGAGATAGGTAGGTATGTATTTCCCTCAGACTGTGCTAAGCATATCATGATAGAGGAGTTGCAAGGAAAGTTACTATGTGGTAAGAGCTACAACTGCCAACTTGAGCTCAAATGTTTCCAAAAACAGTCTCACTTATCAGAGCACATGAAAAGGCTTCTATAGTTCATTGAGCAAAATAATACATATTTATTTAGTGAGCCATCAGACTGATGTGGAGGGGGAGTTCTGGAGAGGGATTGTTTATTTTCTTTAAGAGTCTCTGGTTTCCACTAACTCATGAGCAGACTTAATGTGAAGTTGAGCAGATACAGGGCCATATTCATCATTGGCCAAATGCTGCACCTTCAGGCATTTCAAGTTCATTACCCTGTGTGCTCTGTGATCCCATGAGACCAATGGTAAAAGCTACCCACGGAATTCTCCTGCAGTTACTCATTTGCATGGATATTCATCTGAAAATAATGTATTCAGTAGTTAGTTTTTGAGAATTGCCCTGCTTAGATTTCTGATGAGACTGAGGAAAAGCAGTCCAAAGTCTTAATAAAGATGATTAAAAATCTCTTGGTATCTTATCTTTCCCCTTCATTTTGATCGTAATTCCAGTGTTCAATGTCTTCTTTAGTTTGGAGTGGTTCAGAAAACCTCATTGCCGTCTCTCGTACTTTGACATTTAGATCTCTGAAATCTATTGTATTTTTTTTCAACTAGCATTTCTCTAGCATCTACTTCATGTCAAGCCTTTACTAGAAGATAAAAATAATATGGAAATTAAAAGATAAAGGAAAAAATATGGGTAGATGAGAATATCGTAAAAATATTGTAAAAAAAAGTATTGTGAGGGTAGGCGAGAAGGCATAGCCACATAAGAAAACAGCTTTAGCTAGGTGGTAGAAATGCTGGTTCTGAAAGATGGTTGTCAGTTTGATAGACAGAAAAGGCTAGATCAGTGATTTTTGATCTATGGATCATGATCCTTTTAAGGGTTGAAGGATCCTTTTGCAGCAGTTGTCTAAGATGATTGGAAAATATAGATATTTACATTATGATTCATAACAGTAGAAAATTACAGTTATGAAGTAGCAACGAAGATAATTTTATGGTAGTGGAGTCACCACATCATGAGGAGTTGTATTAAAAGGGTCACAGTTTGAAGTTCATTACCCTATGTGCTCTGTGATCCCATGAGACCAATGGTAAAAGCTACCCACAGAATTCTTCTGCAGTTACTCCTGCAGTTACAGTTTGGAGGTTGAAAATCACTTGTCTAAAGAACACTGATCAGTCCAGCAATCACACGGGTTCAAATTCTATCAAGGACCTAGGACATTCTGTGAGGAGAGAGTAGATGAGAAGACCCCCAACACCTACAGAAAACAAGACTTATTGTCCTAGAGTATGTAGTATGAAAGGAAGAACTAGCCAAATGGAGTCTGTCATGAAAGCTCTGATTTTCATGGTGAAGGCTTAGGATTTTATTCTATTGATGAAAAAGAGGCTACTGAAGTTGTAAAGATGAGACATGCAATGATCAGCCCTGTTTTGACTTATGTGAGGATAAAATGGAGTTTGGAGGAATCCTGGCAAAAGGTAGAGACCAGACTCCATTGCAGGACTACTGTGAGATGTGCTACACTTCTGAGAAGTGACTGATAAGCATGTAGAATTGGTAGGACCTGGTTGGTTCAGCAGTTTGTAGGCTCTTGTTCAGTACAGGAGGCATTTTAGATGTTGAGGGCATGAAAGTTAAAAGCAAAGTTTCTGCTTCTATGAAGCTTGCATTCTAGTGAGAGAAATAAGAAGAAAGTCCACCAATATGCACATTCATAACAGATTATGTGACATTAAGTGCTCTGAAAAAAAATAAAGCATGTGACTTTAGACCTTGAAACTTTGGCTTTCAGCCCATGGAACCCTGCTTTTTTGGCCATGGAAGAAAGCCAGTCTAATAAGATGGAAGGATCAGAGGAATAGGAAATGGGTCCCCAGCCAATATTCAGTACAGTCTGCTGGGATAGAGTCGGGGGCACCTAAACTGAACCTTCTGCTGAAAGCAGCCATGTGAGTGAGCCCAGGGAAGGCCAGAAGACAACCTGCCTAACCAACTCAGCACCATGAGAAATCACAGATCTCGTTGCTAGTGGCCATAGTGTTTGAGAAACTTATAAACAGAAATCATGAATTGGAGAGAGCTATCACTCAAGAATAATTTGGGGTTGCTAGTGCTTGATACAATTTGGTTAAGCCAACTAAGAGACAGACCTCAAGGGAGAAAAACATTTAGAGCAATTCTGAATTTGAAAGTTTTGGGTCACTCAAGACTGAAGCAAACTTTTATTATTATTATTTTGGGGTATTAATCCTGAAAGGTCAAATTTAAGAGACTATAAATCTGTCCTTTAATATTTGAGGGCTGGGAAGATGGCCCAGTAAGCAAAATTTTTGCTGCATAACCATGAAAACCTGAGTTCATATTAGAGCAGCCAACCAAACACCAGGCCTGGAAGCATGTGCCTATGATTCCAGCACTGAAGAGATGGAGACAGAAAATTACTGTGACTTACTGGACAGCCAGTCTAGCTGGAAAGTTTCAAGTTCAGTAACAGACCCTGTCTCAAAAAATAAGGTGGAAGAGGATCTGGAGAGATGACTCAGTTATAAAGAACATTTGTCCTCTTTCAGAGGACCCAGAATTTGTTCCCAGCACTCACATGGTAGCTTATGTTTGCTTATAATTCCAATTCCAGGTATTTCATATGTGATGCATGTACATACATGCAGGAAAGCACTCAAATATAAAATAAAAATAAAGACATATTAAAAATAAGGTGGGAAGTGACTCCTTCCTTTTGCTTCCACTTCCCATCATCTGAAGTTACAGGTTATATTAGTGGTTACTTTTGACTTCAAATGTATCAGAATTAATGAATTAACTCATTGAAGCCTATACTGCCCAAGTTATTTTTAAATATTCTATGTGTATGTTTGTATACATGATCCTGTCATGTATGTACATGTGTATGAGCATGTATGTGGAGGTTAGAAGTCTTCCTATATGTTTTTATCACTTCCCCCCTAACCCCCTATTCCATGCCACCTTCTCTGCTTCTATGAGGTTGTTCCCCTAACCACCCACCCACTCCCGCCTCCCAGTCCTCTCATTTCCCTATAGTGAGGCATCAAGCCTTCACAAGACAAAGGGTCTCTTCTCCCATTGGTGCCCAACAAGGCCATCTGGAGCCATGGGTCCCTCCATGTGTACTCCTTTGTTGGTGGTTTAGTCCCTGAGAGCTCTGGGGGGTCTGATTGGTTGATACTGTTGTTCTTCCTATGGGGTTGCAATCCCCTTCAACTCCTTCAGTCCTTTCTCTAACTCCTCCATTGGGGACCCCATGCTCAGTCCAATGGTTGGCAGCAAGCATCCGTCTCTGTATTAAAACAGGCCATTTTCAAAGAGCTTCTAATAAGCTAAGAAGGAAAGAGACCTGTCTGTACCCAGCATGCCCAAGGGTCTAGGATTCAAGGGAAAAAAAAAAAGCCTCTCATTTATTTTGAAAAGTGAAGAGAAATTCTTGTTTTTATAGGCTACAATGTAAAATATTTACTGATAAAAATTCTTGATTAACATTTTTCTTCTCCCCCTAGAAACTGTAATTCAGTACATTAATTATAATTGTAACATGACTGTGGTTATTTGCCTTATTTAATAAGAATATTTCATATTGTAGTAACAGAAGTTGAAGAAATTAACTCAGAGCGATGAGTATATCATTACTACCAACTCCCACCAGTCTGAATATATGCTCTGAATCTCAGAGCATCTGTATGAATCGCAATAGTTATACTAAATATGAAGGGCCTGCCCCTCCAACAAAAGAGGGAGAGCTTTCTTCCAGTGTGGAGTACTTCTCTAGGTCACAGCTTTATTCCCAGGAACAAGTGGAGTGCCTGAGCATGGCATTGTCTTGTATTTCCAACGTGATTGAACACAGGGATGGACAATGACTGCAGGGTATGGATGTAGGAAAGAATGGAGGCAGAGGTCTTTTTCTTTAGATGCTGCCTGATCCTTCAACCTTTCTTTCACAGGGACAGTGTCAATAACCATATTACTCTGATTATGATTCAATACCAGAGTTCCAACAAAGAGCCGAGTCTTCTGTTATATCCATGGGCCTTTTGATAGTGTCAGGTGTTACCTAGTACCATATAAGTCACTCAGTTAAATTTGAATTTCAGGTTACACCAAACCTGTATATAAATAAATAGAAACTAATGATTTACACTTATTTGGAATTAAATTTTATTTCACTTCCTCAATTTACATTTGCTAAATCTGGCAGTTGTAGTTAAGGTCATTTCCTGTACTCGGCTAGGAAGACTGCTGCAGAAATCATCTCTAAATTCATGATTCTCTCCTGCTTAGAGGGGCTGGTCTGAGTTCTATTAGCTGTAGGGGTGATATAAAGTGTGGAATGTGGGAGCAGGAGCTGACCTCCGACCCCATCCCCTTCTGTGGCTCCCATTTTTTCCTTCTTGGCTTTATTTGGTCTTATGACCAAATCATAAGTCATTTTGAAGATATCCATGACTGATAAGCTTAAAATCTTGCCCCTACTAGGGATGCTTACACTGTAGACAAGTACCAGCAAAATAATGGTTTATAATTGAAATTTGATTTTTTTCTAAGTTGATATTAAAAGCAGTTATAGTGGTAAAATCACTGTTGTTCTCTTGAAATTAAGGATTTGAGTTTTGACTACTCTGCCTATCCTTTCATTTGGGTAGATATATTTTTGTGTTTAGGCCCCAGAATCCTGGACAATGGTTAGGAGAAAAGGACTACTCTGAGGTTTTCAAGACTCTTTACTTAGAGTGAGTTAACAGAAAAAAAGAGAGCTCCATCTAATTTTAAAATACACATAGGAAAGACCTTATTTTTGTGAAGTGTTCATTGTATAAAGTGTTCTCAGATATTATTCCTGGAAAAAGCAAGTGAGTGGATCATAGTAACAGAAATGATGGTACGTGGCTTGTCCTAAGAAGGCAAGGAACCTGGAAATGACAGAGTCGTGACTCAAAAATTAGGTTTTGGTTTGTTGCTTTTTTTTTTTTTTTTTTTTTAAAGAGCCAACCCACTTTCTATCACATCATGCTGTCCAGGCACTCTTCAGTCCCCTTCATGGGAAGCCCCAAGCTCCCTTCAAAGCTGTTGGATGTGAGTTTTGGTTATGGTTGCTGTAAATCCTCTGTGGTTAAGGGTCTTTTGATTGCAAAGTTTTGGGAAAAAGCAATAATGCCAGATCACTTTAGTGACACAGATGGGAAATGATTCACAATCATACACCATTGAGCAACTCAGTCTATGCACAGGGTTTTCTTGTCAGGAAGTGGATTGTTCTTCATTCATGATTGAGGCCATAGTGAAGGAAAGATATGATACCAGCACTCAGATATGTGTCTAAGGCTGGGTGAAGGTCACCTAAAGGGGAAGTGATGATATAGGGGACTTTATCTTTGTTGCCCCGTCACTGTCCATCTTAGACAACCTGTTCTTTTATATCTAGAGGGTCTGGTTATAAGTAATTAGGAAGATTTCTTTATTGCTGTGCTGTCTTTTGAGTACTGAGAATGGAATTACTTCCTGACACATGGAATTTTTAATATTGAGCATATGAAAAAGGATTGAGTTGAATTCTAAATAGGAGCATCTGAATAGTGAAGTGTATTGGCAAGCAATGTATCTTGGGAAACCACATAATTAGAAAAAGGCAACTGTATAGAAAACTTCACTATTTTATATTAAGTTTAGTATTATACAATTAATAACTTGAACTCATGACTTAAAGGTTATAGGTGCATGGCTAAAATCAATTAGCAATACTGAGTGTGTTGGCCTTACCTGTAATCCAAGTACCCAAGAAGCTGAGGCAGGAGAATACTGAGTTTGAGGCTAGCATGAGTAACATAACAAGACCCTATTTCATAAACAGACATCAAAAGAGAACTTTAACATATTATTGAAAATGTTACAAATAGTTGATAAATATTGGGATCAATATATTCGGTCAGTTAGAAAGGAAAGCAATATATAATTATCCACATGTGAAATGGGAATTCAAGTGTTAAGATAGTCTTTGTCTTCATAAAATAAATTACTAAGGAAAGTAGAATCATATGGAACTTAGAGCAGAAAAAACTAAGTTTGAATTTTAATGCTGAATTTCATGACACAAAATCTCCTGGAGATATTAGGATGTGCTACTGTGGAATGAACTAGAAGATTGTCTAATTAGACCAGTTTTGGAAATAGACAGACCTTCCTTTTGTTCTGATACTACGTCAGTTTGTTTCATTGCTGTACCTCATTTATTTTCTCTGTAAAATGGGAAGATTAATAGACCAACAAGCTATTCTTCAGATTTTCTGATAGATAAGATGCTATTTAAAGCAACATAGAAAATTGATAATCAAGATTCAGTGGTGCTTATAACTCTTCTGTTTTTCTTTTTTCTTTTAAAAGATATACTGCAAATAATTCTGACTAAATAAAATTAAGTGTTTGTAGCTTCCAGATCTAAGTCCTGACTTCTAGCAATGAAATAAGACTAAAAATGATACTAAATTGAGACAAGTATGGTTTTTAAATCTGGTTTTGCCATGCTGTGTGTGTATAGGGAATGAGGAAACAAACATTTCTATATGAGCTATTTGGAAGGAATAAATTCATGGGCCATAAGTGAATTAGAAGACAAAGCTGTCATGTCCACTCTACATTTGGACTCAAAACATACGTTTGAATTCCTCAACATCAGCATACATATTTAATGTCATTATTTTTTAATAATATATATTGCTATATACATACATATATACCATATTATTATGTATACTAAAATTTGATTTATTAACATATGACACATGGTAATACGTAACTGTTCTCAGTTCTTTAAATGCCCTACTTTAAAAGAAACAGCAAAGAGACTGGAAAGGAGGGTGTTAGGGATGGAAGATGTCGTTGTATGGCATCTTGGGATATTTTGAAGATTTGCTTCTCTGTGAGATGGGAGAATCACAGAATGGTTTGAGAGGAAGAGTGGTATGATTTGACATATTTTAGCAGGCAGTGAACAAAAGGCCAGTGTAGTTGGGACATTCGTAATAATCTGATGTACAGTGTACAGTTATGTGTCTCTGGATCAGGTGCCAGCATCTGAGTAGTAATAGAGTCTGTATTTACTTTGGAGAGAAAGAATAATAGCATTCCCATTACAATAAGTATAAAAGTAAAAGAGAAATGAGGGCTAAGTACAAGACTACTGCCTCAAGGAATTCAGTAAAAGAGACCACACTGACTGGGAAGAAGAAGCCCCGAGGAGCATTCCAGGGAGAAAGAGGGAATAGGTTTGTGATTAGACTTATTCACTATGACATCCTTATTCGGTCCTTCAAGTTGAAGGAAAGGGGCAGGTAGATGAGTTTAATGTGAGGCTCAGAATTGGTTGTAAAAATTTGTTTGCTAATCAAACAAGGCTCAAAACTGGATGGTGTCTCTTAATGAGAGGAAAGTCTTGAGACAAGTATTCCCTCTTGTATAGAAGCCGGGAAGAATAGAAAAGGCCTCTGAGTGAGGTGGGGGAGAAGAAGCAACATCAAGTGGGATTTTCATCCTAGATACCAAGTAGAAAAAAAGTGCTTCATAAAGTGAGGCGAACTTCCTCCCTCAAGAGTTGCTTGTTGGGGAAATGATTACTTAGTCAGGCCATGTACAAATGATAGGCAGTCTGACAAATTATTTCAGTGGGACATGGAGCAAATCAGGTTTATCTTTTAACATCACATGGCCTATAGGTAGAGTACACTGTAAGGTTCACACATTGTCTATTTAACTTTAAAAAGTGACAAATCAAGATTGCAAATAGCAGACATCAAACAACCATAGCTAATGATTAGAGAGAAAGTCCAAGAAAATAGCAGAGATATTGGTCTAAAGTAGTCTAGCCACTGAACCAATGCCAGCAACCCCATCATCCTCATCAAAGTTGTCAAGAGAGGGGAAGGGCTAGTTGCTACATTCTATCACCATACTGAGAAATATTCCACAGTCTGGCAGTTTTCTGTAGATGCAGTGGGGTCTGACCTTCACAGAAACACATCTAGAGCAAACATTCCAACTAGATAACAAAACCAACTGAACTGTGAGGTCAGGTTGGTCTAGGGGCAGAACTGTCTCTAAATCCATCAAATGGAGGAAGCTATGATACTCACAGAGAGTGGGCTGGAGTGCACCCTTACACTCAAATATAAAGAGGGCATCGCTCACTACATGTCTACATCAAGACAGTGACATGCTAGAGTTTGATATTATATACAATTGTATTAATATCTTCAAGTTGTGTTTAGCATGGTCTAATATCTGCATTTATATATGTTTTTATGAATATGTATAAGTTTATACGTTCAGCAACTCTAGAATGTTGGATATGTACTCAAAATGTTTAAGAGATAGTTTACAAAATGAAACTTGTGATAATACCTGAGTTGTGTTTTTTTTTTTTATTTTCATGTTTGGTTTGATTTTAAAACTTAATATACATTATTCTTAGGATTAGAAAAAAAAGCTTTAGCCAAATGGAAAAGGGGGGGGCACGGGATAGGGGTTTTCTGGGGAAGGGAAATGGGGAAAGTGATTGGCATCTGAAATGTAAATAAAATATCCAATAAAAAAATATATATATATAATTAACCTTATTTTAAAAAAAAGAAATGTAAATAAAATATCCAATAAAAAATTTAAAAAAGTTTAAAACAAACAAAAAAACAAAACAAAACAAAAAGAAAAAAAGCTTTAGGGAAGAAAAAAATGACACATAGGTGTTTGTACACAAAGTCATAATGTATGACCTTTCTACATATTTAAATCAGATTAGCAGACTTGGGAAGTACATGTATATAATTTTATTCCTCTTAATGAAAGCTGAGTTATCTGCTTTTAATATAAAAGGACAACAAGACACCCTTCTCTTTAATGTCTAAAATCTATGACAAGGCTCCTTTCCAAGTTTCTTCTCAAATCCTTGTTATTTTTCCTATGGTTGTTTACTGAAGACTGTAGGAAGTTCTTGTTCCACAAATTAGTAGAGTCTTGTGCTTTCCAGGGCCATTTCTGATAGCAACTCTTATCCTGTTGCCTCTCTGCATCCTGCTGCACCTTTCTGTATTCAGTCTTTAATTTTAATATCAAACAGACACTGGCTGTGATTTTATTATAGCTTTCATGAGGCCTATGATATTCAGGACCTGTGTCACAGATTCAAATATACAAACTACACCTCAGTCGATCACTGCTCTGGGATAGGCTTCTGCAGAGAATATCCCCTACTAGCCATGACTTATGTATTGTCTTACACATTGCCAGAATGCCAAACAAGAGGGATGTCTCAGATAACTTCTTGTTTTACTTTTTGCTTGTTTTTCAGGGGGACTCCAAACTTTCCTGCATTCTGCCTAATTATTATGCCCTTGTAGGACTCAGATAAACACTTCAAAACAAAAACTTTATTAAATTAAAACATTGACAACTTCTTTAATGTATGTAATGATTCTTATCACTATAGTGCCTTGAATCTCTCTCATCACCCTTACCTAACCCTCCCCCACCCATAGAGGTCCCTTTTCAACATTTCTGCCTTTTTGTTTTATTTTGTGACCAACTATGTTTAAATAAGACTGTCTGGGTATTCATGGGTTTGGGATGATCCATTAGAGCCTGGTAAGTTTATTTATTAGTGGATATGCAACTGAAGATAATGACAGCCTCTCTCCTAGAATACATTGGTAGCAAATAGTTGCATCAAGGAAGGGTAGAGTACCATGTCTTCTTGATGTGTGGTCAACTATTGATAGGTCTATTTTTGTGGTGTAGGCCCAGTGCAAGCAGCTGGAGTTACTGTGTGATTATGGTTGCAACGATTGTGTCATTCTTACAATATAGTATTTGGCAGCTCTTTTGCCAATCTTTTACCTCTTACATTCTCTCTTTACCTATGTTTTCTGAGCCACAAAGGAAGGAGTGGCATAAATATCTTGCTTAGAACTAAATACTCAATGATCTTATTCTTACCACCTTGACCAACCATAATTCACTTCATTAGCCACCATTCATTGCCAAGTCTAGCTTCTGTGGTAAGACTGAGGGTAGCATTTGTCTATGTATATAAATATAAATATTTAGAATGTTGGTTAGCACCTTGTCAATTTAGTAAAACAAATTATCATTTAGGGCCTGAGACCTCTTTAGCCATGTGTTTTTGACTGGATTTAAGTACCAGGTATAAACTCCCTCATAGTCCAATTATTGACTACTTGGCGACCTCCATCGTAGTTGTGCTACTACTGCTCCAGTGAACACATCTTGCCTTCCAACTTAATATTGTAGTTCATAGTTTGCCTCCTCTAATTGCCTGTTGCTGTCTCAGATCTGTTTTACACCTCAGCGTGTCCAGGTACATTGCTCACTGTATCACAGTCATATCAGGACTGGACTAGAGGGAGTGAAGTTTGGCTGGGCAGGCAGATTAGTCAGGATCTCGGTATGCAAGAGTGAGGGAGAAACAGCCTTCTCTGGAGGCAGTTTTCAGTAAAACAGCTCTCGTTATTGGGGGTGGGGGAAACAAGGGCTATATAAACCTTGGGGAGTGGGTACGGGTTTTGGGGTGAATGTGCATCATTAGCTGGGTTGAGTTGATAGGAGTGCTTCATTTGCATGAAGAGGAATTCCAGGTGCTTTCTGGATATGTCTATATAAGGAGACAGAAAGTTTATCCTGAGACTTGGCCACCAGGCTATATGACCCCTCCTCAAGGGTAGCAGAGGTGGGGTCATAAGGCTTCTGTGAACTGGAACATGCAGACACAGAGCAAGAAGGAAGCAGTCCTAGTCCTGCCAGTCTCAGGACAAGATTTTAGGATGTGAACATGTTTTGACCTCACTTTTGTTCAGAACCAGCTCCCTCAGTCTCATGGCTTTCCAGCCCTACAACCTGTATAACACATTCCAGCAGTATGAAAGCCAGCAAGAAAGAAGCTTCAACTTAATTACAACTTTAATTCTCTATACCTTGTAATGAAGATGTACTCTCAATCACTATTTCTCAGCTCTACTCTTTGGATCAAGGTATTAATCTCTGGTTACAGAAAGTATTTCCTTATTATGTTAGTGAAGACTTGTTTGAGCTTAATTTCTGTGTGATTAACAAATAATTATGTCTAATTTAATGTTTTTTTTCTAATATAAGAGCATAGGACAGACTGTACAGTAATTGCTTAGAAATTTAAAAACATAAAATGTCATGCACAAATAGACACACACACTCATTCTGATTAAATGTCTGATTTGGATTAATGTAAGGGAAAGATTGTATGTTCGAGAGTCTGTAGACCCAGGGTATAGAACTGGTCACCATTGTCTTTCATGAGAGCCTACAGTACTCACTGACCCATGCTACCTTGGGGTTCCCTTTTTCACAGTTGTATTTCTATCCCACTTTGATCAGACACAATTACTATGCTTGCTTGTCTTTTCCAGACCTTATAGCAAGGACCATGTTAGAGTTAGAGTCCTAGTTCAGAACTCCAGAAGTATTTTGCATATTGGCATTCTAGAAGCCTATTTCCACATCAGCTGCCATGCCTATATCTAATGGATGGTAAGCTCCCATAGAACCTTCTAGTCCCCAGCAGATATTTTCCACCATCTTTGGGAAAGGCCATTCAAATAAAAAGTTCTATTCCTGGATATTTTCTCTTTGTCAAGAAAATTCCTGGGATTTGATATTTGTCTGAATTCTAATTAGACTTGCCTTTTTTCAAGCCTCCAGTCCCCAAAGCAGAGGAGATAGTTGAATTCGACCTCCCATTGAATCTCCAGTAAGAACTTAAAAGACAAATACTCAGTGCAAAAAACAAGGGCTGTTTTTTCCCCCCAGAGACAACATATTAAGAAAGTGCAGTCCTCTTGTACACATGTCTTGGATAGAACTCCAGACCTAAAAATAACTCTGACAGGATTTGGCTGTGGAGCATCTGATTCCCTTCTGGGCCTGGCTTATTTCAGAAGTCACCTCATTAGCTTTGCTCAATGCTATCTTGGCCATCCAACGATGGTACCAGCTGTACTTGAGTTACTTTTACACTTTCCTAATTAAAATGATTTAATAACAAAATATTGTAAGACAGAAGGTGTACTATGATAGATTGTTGTTCCCCATCTCCTCATCTAGCCATTCTTTCAGTTTGCACTTTTCAAATGACAAGTTATAGACAGGGCTAAGAAATCTCCATCATCAGCAATGACCACTATTTCAGATATGTTGGTTATATATGTTTATTATTATTATTACATGTCCCATGTGTCCATTAGCACCAGGGATTTTGTCTTAGTGTTTATATAAGCAATAAGAACAAATGTTAAATTTAATCATCTCTTCATAAACCATGTTGGATACATATTCATAAAATTCAATTAAAATATATGATTATATATAGATTATATGTAAAGCATAATATTCAATTAAAATAGAAAACTTTCTTAATTGAAAGAAGGAGGGTAAAATAATCAATCTTTTTTTTCCCATTGCATAGTAAATAATACATCCAGTTAATGAGACCAGACCATATTGGTACTACCTGTTTTTGAAAAATAAATGAAAACAGACATGAAATTACATTTGTTTTCAAATTTTTCAAACTTGAATGTGAAAAAAAAAATCAACGTATCTTCCAGAAATACCAAGATGGTTGGAGAGACGGTTCAGTGTCAGGTGTGCATTCTGTTCTTGCAGAAGACTTGGGTTTGGTTCTTAGCATGCTCATCTGGCTAATTACAACTGCTTGTAACTCCTGCTCCAGGACTATTTGATGCCTCTGGCCTCTGCAGGTATCAGCACTCATAATGAACATACTCCTGTCTCACAGTCACATAGTTAAAAATAATACAGGTAAACACACGACAAGAAATAGTATAAAAAAAATACAGCTTTTCCTTCCTGTGAAATCACATGGTTAAAATATGAAGACAATTGTGAGCATCATGAAAACAGGTGCCTAACTTAGCAAACATAAATTTGAGTTTGGGAACTCCAAAGGGCACATTTAGAATACCTATTAGCATGTAGAAGTTTGAATTTGCTTCCTGGTCTGGGTAGGTAGCTAACACAAAAATACTAACTTGGCTATTAGGGTCATTGTATTACTGTCAAACATATAAACATTTTGATAATGTAAAATGCAGATGAAATGATGGTGCAATGATTTGGATGTATCTGTATGGAAAAGAAAGATACAACCATTGGTTTGAATTGATTCTTCTACTTTATTATTCTTTTTTTTCCCAATTTCAAAGTTTGTGTGTATTTCCTATGTAAAATAAGGAAAATAGAGAAAACCATGAGGAGAAAAATTGCCCATTGCAGCTATTATCACTTTCAGTTGATATGTTGAGGGCAGCCTCCGACACAGTTCATCTATAACTTCATTTTATGTCATAATTTGAAGTTATAAAATACATCATTATAATTAAAAATTTTAGGCAACAGGCATATATACACATGAAAAGTCTCCTATTCTAGAGGTTTGGGGGTACCTTGATGGTAAAGAAATTACCTACCACTTGTGAGGGTTCCCTTTCCAGCACTGTCTTTCCCAAATTGTCTTTCACTCGTAACACTATTTGACAAAAATCTTCTTTTCATTATTTCAACAAAGCATGTATTGTATTCCTCAGATACTTTCCATATGAGCTTTTAAAAGCAACTTCTGCGGTAGCTAGATTCATCAATGTCCTCCAATGAAGTGTGCCTATTAGAACTAACTCTGAAGTCCTTGTCCATGCTGGCCGAGCATAACCAAGCATCTTAAGTTGGCCATTGAACAGAAACTCACTTGATACAAGCATAGTTTGATATGAATGTGCAATTGTGACATAGTTGAGCTGGTCTAGACTTCTTGATGAGGGGAATCTGCACAGAAGAGAATTAAGGTTGCACTGCATCACAGCCACCTGATAAATTGAGTCAGATCTTGAGTGGTTCTGTTCCAGGCCAGCTGCCAGCTAAATTATATGCTCAACCAACACCCCAAGCATCAGTCCAGAAAGTCTGGAGGCATGATAAAGACTGACCTTAACCTGAAGTGATTTGTTACTTATATGACAACATCTAAAGCAATAGTATCAGCTTATTTTTATCTTTCTTAGTCTTTTAGTTTCTGCTTAGTGTTTATTTTTGTAAATATGTAACCATTTACTAAATTAGTTCTCTCCTCATGGACATGTTCGGTTATTTGTATGAGTAACATAGAAATGGGCAATATTCTTAGCATCAACACTATCAAATACCTTAATTAATAAATATTTTGTAGTCCTCTGAGTATTTTTTTGAAAAAAAATCTATTTATTTTCATTTTATGTGTATGCAGATGTATATCTATGCATCACTTATGTACCATGTGGTTACTGGGAATTGAACACAGGTCCTTTGGAAAAACAGCCATTACTCTTAACAGTTGAGCTGTACCATCTCTCCAGTCCCCTCTGACTAATTCTAAACGTAAGACCTTAAAAAATACCTTTGATCAAAGTTTGGCATTTTTGGGGGTGACTGATAGATACTGCTATGTAGAGGGAGATTCTGAGGTTAAAACCCAGCTTTCCCAATTGATTCATGATTGCCAATAAAGAAGGCCAGGGCCAATTGCTGAGCCAAGGGTCTAATAGGACTTCTGGGTCCCAGGAGAAAAAAGGGAGATGCAAGGAAGGAGAGAGGCTTTTTCTGCCATGCTTTGGGGGAAGAAGGACACAGCTATCATGTAATGTTAGCTAGGGCCTGCAGCCTCTGCTTCACGAAGTAGGCCAAAGATGTTTGGCAGGGGCTGGTGGAACAAGCCACTAAGTTTAGGGCTGGAGAAGAAATGGAGATAATAAACCGGTAATGGCACACCTTTCCAGGTGGGAGTTATCTGTGCCCAGCAATTGTGCCATGGAAGGCAAGCTGTAAAGTGACAAGCTGTGTGTGTGTGTGTGTGTGTGTGTGTGTGTGTGTGTGCGTGTGCGTGCGTGCGTGCGTGCGTGCGTGCGTGTGTGTGTGTGTGTGTGTGTGTGTGTCCTTTATCCGTGGATCAAGCCCTTGGGTTAGGGCTGATGGTCCATCACAGAGCTAAGCCAGAAGGAACAAAAGGGAGCTGGGAGGGGCTTGTAGCACCGCTGTGGTCCCAGGCAAAGGTGGTAGAGTGATTTTTTAAAACTGCACGCAACATTGTTAAATTTACCCTCAGTAAGAGGTAAAATATCTTCATTCTTCATGATGAGTTGTAGAGAGCCGCGGCGAGCAGTGACAGCATTCGTCATTACAAGATGGCGCTGGCATCTGGTGCTCCCATGGGTAAACAAGTAAATTGCACATGTGCAAGTGGTGAAAGTGCGCCAAGTCACTGCCCAGCCAGGGGCATCATACAGGGTTATGAGCAAGCAGCCAATCAGATACGTCCATGCCACCCTAGGGTGTATATAAAGCAGTGCCATCTTGGGGCTCTCTCTCTTCCTCCTTTCATCGTAATAAACGCTTGCTGCAGGAGGATCCTGGTGCCCGCGTGCGTTCTTGCTGGCGAGACGATTGCGCGGGCCACAATGAGTGCTCAAGTTCATTTCTGATTCTCCGCTAATACTGTGACCGAAGGTAATTTTGGAGAAGAAATGGGTTGTTTGTTTGTTTGTTTTTGTTTTGTTTTTGGGTTTGTTTTGTTTTGTTTTTGTTTTTTGGCTTACAGGTTATAGTTCATTATTGAAAGAAGCCAAGGCAGGAACTTAAAGCAGGAGCTTGAAGCAGAATTAAAAAAAGAACTCCATTTATATTCTAAGCCCAACTGTCCAGGGATAGCACTGCTCACAGTGAGCTTGGCCCTCCTATACCACTTAGCAATTAAGAAAATTCCTCACAGACATGAACACAGGCTAGCTTGCTCTGGATAATTGTTCAGTTGAAGTTCTCTTTTCCTAGGTGACTCTAGATTTGTGTTAGGTTGACACCTGAAGCTAACTATGAAAGCACGCGCACGGGCACACACACACACACACACACACACACACACACACATACACACACACACCCTTTAGAGACTCTGTTGGAGAAATGTAAAATGACTGTACTTTCTCAATGCCATTGTGTCTCCTGGTGCCGAGTTGGGGGAAATAAAGGTGGTGGCCACAGAATCCTTTGTCATATATACAATAAATTCTTTGGTATCTGGACTCAGATGACTGGTTGTGGAATCCCCAGTATTCTGGAAATATTTAGAACATCAAGAAAGTTTTACAGTGGATTGGGCCCTTTCTTACTTCCTTTAAAGTACTTCCTAATATGACTGAATCACCAAGATGGATTTCTGACCCACTTAGAAAGAAAACCATGGCTTATATCTCTACAAGCTGAAGAGTTAACCCTTCACCATTCCTCCTGAAGAAGGAAATGGTAGAGAGCAAAATAGTCCAGTGGATACAAGATGAGTTATGAATCCATATTGTTTTAGAATAAGTTCTAACATCTTGGACAAAAGATATATTATTTTTTCATTTGTTATGAAAATCAAGTGAGACACTTATGTAGTGCCTGGTACATGGGGACTCAGTCACATCCTGTTTTGTTTCTTTCCATAATTTCTGTATCATCTTAATGAATTATATAATTATAGAATTGAATGGTTACATATAAAAACAGACTGAATGCCAGACATATAAACAAACTCAAGTAATGGCAGAATCCTGGTTTTTCCTGACTAATCATTAAAATAATCTTTGGGAAAAACTAGTTATCATCTTCTCTGAGTCTCACCTGAGTAAGCTCTTTTCCAAGGCTAAAGACTTTTCTGTCTTCTGTAGCTACTCAGTTGGTGACTCCCTTTCTACTGAAACAGAAGCTAGTATATGTCTTAGAAAATGTGACTTTTGTTTACAAATTACTGTTTGTGATGATTTCCATTTAAAAAGAAACTGGAAAGATTTAAATTTGTATAAATTTAGAGTTTAGGGGTCTTTTGAGATGATTTATAAACCCATTGCTGCTACTGGACTTGGAGAAAGTCTCTGGAGCTTACTTCATAAAGAGACTGAATTGATTCGCTGTGAATCTACCCCTTCTCTGCCATCATTTGCTTATAGAGACTTCCTCCTCTAGCCATCTCACTTTCCTCAGCTCTCCTCAATGTGCAGTTGTCTTAAAACCACTGGGAAAATACTTAAGACACTCAGGCTTCCCACCATAGAAGCCCCAGTGTTAGTGTCACAGTACAGTCCTTGTTCTTCTTCTGCACTGCTCTTGTGCTTTTATTTCCATTGCAAATGCTTGACTTTAGTTATTTGTCTCCTAATGAAAATCATGGATAAATGGAAGTTTAAGAACTTAAACTCTAGCCAGCAAAGCAGGTAGGTGAACTGCAGACCTTAACTTTTCCCTCCATTGTTCAGAGTGCAATCACCCAATCTCATTCTCACCTTTGTGGCAGACCACCTGTTGTGGTCTCTTATCATTCTCTGACCCATTACCAGGGGATTAAACAGTTCCTGGTGGAACATCCTACTGTCTTCCCTCCTGTGGACTTCCTTAGCCCAGACTCCTAACCCATCCACATTCCTGAGAATCAGCTCCTAATACCTAGAAATACATTTTATCTGGAACATATAATGTCCACACCTACCAGGATCCCAGAAGAGTTTCATAACAGACAACACACAGTCACCACACTTTCCTAAGAACCAAAGAAAGCAACAGAAATCAAGGGACAAAACATCCAATCAACAAAACAAGACCAGGTATCAGCACCTAGAATTACAATCATCCCAAACACAAATGCATTTACATTACATACCAATGTAAAAATAAAATCAGAAACAACCAGAAAAATATATCTACCCTAAAACCCAGCAAGTGTACTACAAAAGCCTGGAGTATTTTAACATATCTGATGCACATTAAAAAAAAAAACCTTAAAATAGCCTCAGTGAATATGATAGAGATTCTTAAAGAGGAAATGAATAGGTCCATAAAGAAATCAATGAAAATACAACACAAACAATGGAAGAAAATGAATAAGATAGTTAAGACCCGAAAATGGAAAGAGACTCAATAATCAATAAAAAAAGATCAAACTGAAGGAAATCTGGAAATGAAAATTTTAGGCACTCAAACAGGAACATCAGATGTAAGCCTCACCAACAGAATATGAGAGACAAAAATGAAAATCTCATGCGTTGAAGACATAATAGAAGAAATAGCTCAGTCAAAGAAAATGTTAAATCTACAAATATTTTGACATAAAATAACCAGAAAATTTGGGACATGCTGAAAATACCAAACTTAAGACTAATAAGAGTAGAAGAAGGAGAAGAAACCAATGTTAAAGACCCAGAAAATATTTTTAACAAATCCTAGGAGAAATTTTCCCTAACTTAAAGAAAGAGATGCCTACCAAGGTATTGCAAGCACACAGAACACCAAGTAGATAGACCGGAAATAAAAACCAGACCACTAAATGTACAGAACAACAAAAAAGAATATTAAATTCTGCAAGGGAAACAAGACCAAGGAACATATTTTAGCAGACCTGTTAGCATAACACCAGACTTTTCAATGGAGCCTCTAAAAGCCAGAAGGGCTTGTTCAGATACTCTACAGACTCTGAGAGAGCACAGATTACTATATCTAGCAAAACTTTCAATCACAACAAATGGAGTAATCACATTTCATGATAAGACAAATTTAAGGAGAAGTTATCCACAAATCCAACCTTACAGAATACACTAGAAGGAAAACTCCACATCCAAGAAAACACAAGAAATAAATAAACCCAGACAAATAAAAAAAAGGGATACCTCCTCTCATCCATACCCACCCACACAACAACAAAATAACAGGAATCAGTATACACTGACCATTGATATCTCTTAATACCAATGATTTCAATTCCCCAATAAAAGGACATAAACTAACAGAATTGATGCAAAACCAGTATCCATTCTTCTGCTGCATGCAAAAAATACACCTTAACATCAAGGATAAATATCCCTTCACTAGAATAAAAGGCTAATAAAAGGAATTCCAAGCAAACAGACCTAAGATGCAAGCTGTTGTAGCCATTTTAATATCTGACGAAATAGACTTCAAACCAAAGCTAATCAGAAGAGATAGGGAAATACATTGCATAACCATCAAAGGAAAAACCCATGAAGAGGACGTTGCAGTTCTTAACATCTATGTGCCAAACACAGGATCACCCAATTTTATAAAAGAAACACTAGTATAACTTAAATCATATATTAACCCTCACAAACTGATAGAGGGAGATTTCAATACCCCGTTGTCACCAAATAGACAGGTCATCCAGACAAAAACTAAACAGAGAAATACTAGAGCTAATAAAAGTTATAAATCAAGTGAACCTAATCGATATTTACAGAACATTTCACCCAAACACAAAAGAAAATATTTTTTTTTTCTTGGCATAAAACTCTCATAGAACTTTCTCCAAAAATGACCACATACTTGGACACAAAGTCTCAACAGATACAAGAAAACTGAAATAATACCCAGCCTACTCTCTGACTACCATGGAATAAAACTAGATATCAACAGCAACTGAACAACTCACTGCTGAATGAAAAAAATGGGTCAAAACAAAAATAAAGAAATGTAAGACTTTCTAGAATTGGATGAAAATTAATACACAGCATTCCCACGCTTCTAAGGCAATGAAGATTATTCTAAGTCAAGTTCATACCACTAAGTTCCTACATAAAAACAACAACAAAACTAGAAAGATCTCATACTAGTAACTTAATAGCATACTTGGAAACTCTAGAACAGAAGGAAGAAATCACACCCATAAGGAGTAAACAACAAGAAATAATCAAAGTCAGGGCAGAGATTAAGAAACAAAGAAAACACTACAAAGAGTCAACAAAACAGAGAAGTTGGTGCTTTGAAAGTCGATAAGATAGACAAACCCCAATCAAAACTAACTAAAAAGCAGAATGAGAATATCCAAATTAGCAAAATCAGAAATGAAAACAGGGACATTACAGACACTGAGGAAATTGAGAGAATTACAAGGACATACTTTTAAAACCTATAATCCACTAGAGTGGAAAATCTAAAAGAAATGGTTCATTTTCTTGATACATTTCACTTACTAAAGTTAATACTAGATAAGGAACTTAAACAAATCTAAAATAACTAGTGAAATAAAAGCAGTCATTAAAAGTTTCCCAACCAAAATAGCCCAGGGCAGATGATTGTAGTGTAGAATTTTACTAGACTTTCAAAGAAGAGTTAATGCCAAAATTCAAATTATTCCACAAAATAGAAACAGAAGGAATATTTTCCAATTTGTTCTATGAGGTTACAGTTATCCTGACACCCAAACCACATAAAGACCCAGCAAAGAAAAGAGAATTACAGACCATTTTTTTCTTGTGAATATAGATGCAAAAATTCTCAATAAAATACTTGAATACCAAATCTGAAAAAAAAGAGCATTCACCATGATCAAGTAGGTTTCATCCCAGAAATGAAAGGATGGTTCATCTCATTAGATGCAGAAGAGGCCTTTGACAAAATCCAATATTACTTCATGATAAAAGTTTTGGAGGGATTAGGAATACAATCTCAACCAAATAAAGATAGTTTAACAGAAGCTCATAGCCAACATCAAATTACATGGAGAGATGGATGGTGGTGCTGCAATAGGAAGACCAGGTTGAGAGGGAGAAGAGAAGAAGGACTTTGAAGGGAATATGTGAAGAGACAGCTAAAATTAAGGGGCATTTGAGAGATAGTATGAAAACCTAATACAATAAAAGCTTCCTAAATATATGCATATACAACAGTGATCTAAATGACATCATCAAATAATAGGAGAGATGAAACCCCAATTACTCATCTCTTGTCACCAAATGAAGCTTCCAGTTCTTGGTACTGAGTTACATCTAATTGAGTTTTTGGGCAAAGGGAAACCATGGAAATTCCCAGGCTGTTGCCAAGACATAGGTTGTTCTCCACAAACTTAAGTCAAGGCCCATCATTGAAGACAGCACCTATACAACTCACTGACCATGGAAAGGCAAGCTGGTGACTACATAGACCCTTTACCCCAATGTTCTCGTATCTTTGATACAGGGAGGTACTCTATATGCTACCTAGAGAAACAGACACCAACCCAGCTGTAAACCCTTTGGTATACAATGATATAGTGCCTGTAAGATACACTAGGGCAATGGTGGCATAAAGCTTGTGGGAGTAACCAACCAATATATGATTTGGTTTAAGGTCTACTCCACGAGATGGAACCCTTCTATACACCACACTGTTTGGATGACCAAGACTCTGAGACTAGATAGCCAGCTCAGTGACCTGTGGTAAAACCAAACACTATTATTCTAAAAACAAACAAACAATAAATCCTCAGCAATAAAATGACTCCTAATGACATTCTGTCATAATCATAGATCAGTGCTTTGCTGACCCATCATCAGAAAAGCTTTCTTCTGTAGCAGATGGGAACAAATGCAGAGACACACAGCCAGACATTATGCAGAGAGAGAGATTTTGGAATACTCAGTCCTGAACAGTGTGTCTCCAACAAATCCTTCTCTTCAGGGATCAGGGAACCTGGTAGAAGAGGAGGCAGAAAGTCTAAGAGACAGATGATGGATGGCACCAGAGAAGAAGGCCCTCTCACTCAACATTATGAATATACATAGGAACTCACAGTGACTGAGGCAACATGAACAGGGCCTCTATAGGTCTACATGAGTTCCTTTGCATATATATATTATGGCTACCAGTGTAGTGTTTTTTATGGGATTCTTGGGTGTGCAGACTAGTTGGGTCTTGTGCTTCCTTTTGGGATATTTTTCTTCTAGCTTTTTGTTTGTTTGTTTTGTTTTTGTTTGTTTGTTTTGTTTTTGTTTGTTTGTTTTGTCCAATTCTGATGGAATAGTTTTTGGTTTTTTTATTATGCTTTATTTTGTTATATATTATTATTATCCCTTAGAAGTCTGTTTTCTAATGTGAGACATAAAGGGAGTGGATTTAGATGGGAGAGGTGGTGGAGAGGAACTGGGAGGAGCAGAGGTAGGAGAAATAGTAATCATGATATATCCTGTGAGAAAAATATCTATTTGAATGTAAGGAAAAATAAATACAGTTAAGCTTGTTTTGTTTGGACAGATCTGAAAATAACTGAATTGGGTTAAATGACCTTTTCCTTTACAGGTCATTTAACAACACCAGGATTGCAGGACACACTGACAAAAGCCAGGGAGGAAGTGAGAAAACAACAGAGAACAGTAAATACAATCTCAATCATTTGATTTTCCCCCAAATTCTGGAAACCTAAACAAGCCCTACTGGACTTATCATAAACAAAGAAAAAATGTATGTGAGCATCACAAACAAACGCTTTCCCATGTCCTTGTACTCTGGCTGGGATAACACTTTGATCTAAGCATTACAATGTCCCTTATTATCTTTGCATTTTATTTGAGTAGCCAATTCCATACCTCCCACTTTGATGAAAATTCTGTGGATGAAGCTAATTGTGACATATAATGAAAACAAAGTGAAAAGAAGGGAGCTGAGGAGAGGGCACTGTGGGTGGGGCATTCATCACTAACTCTAACAACCAGATTCAGTTCCCAGAGCCCATAGGGTAGAAGGAGAGCACCAACATGTTGCTATGACTTGCTTTTCCACTCTAAACAAAGAAACAAATAATGTAAACATGACTTGCAGGCGGTTTATCCAGCAAAGCAATGACAGAACTTTCCACTTATTACCAAAAGAGCAATTACTTTGGAAAAAAATCATACTGGAAACTGTAAGCCCCCAAAACAGTTTCGGGAAATGAACCACACATAGAAGGTCAATATTAGTGCCACGTCTCCTGATAACATGGGAGCTTATTGATGAATATAACTTTCTCAGATGTTTCTATAGAGAAGCTCAGAGCACCACAGAGCCAAGATGGTTAAAGTTTTAAGACTCAGGTTTGTTCTCACAGACCTCTTGTATTTTTTTTTTTCAATGAAAGCCTGACCTTATCCACTCTGCTCAGCTTTAACAGCATCAATAAGTGTTTTATAATTTACAGACTAATATGAGTCATCTAACTATCTGGCAACGTGTCTAGCAAATATGTAGTGAGCGAATGCTATAAATGTTAATCCCTTAGAAAGAAGTTTATAATTAGGGTGGCTACAAATTAATCTTGAGAGTTCTTGTGTAGGTAAAATGTATGTTTTTTAAAAAATATTTGTTTTGCTTCATTTTAAAAACATTATTGCTTACTATAAGCTGTTAGTAAGTGGGTAATGGATGGAAAATATTTCTATAGGGAATCTTAACAAAATTTTTGAAGTAGATTTTTCTAAATTACATAATCATATAAATATGGGGTCGGTACTTTGTCCTGGAAAATATGACTGCTACATTGAACCATTAACAAAATGAAAAGGACATAGTTCAAATCAAGTATCCTTGGGATAAACTATTAGCTTGATGCTGTTCAATGAGAAAAGATATTATCTCCTCCCCTTATCCTCAAAGAAGGGGAAGCCCACCATGGGTACCAACCTGCCTTGGAATGTCAAGTCACAGAAGGATTAAGCACATGCTCTCCCACTGAAGCCAGTCAAGGCAGTCCAGCTAAAGGAAGGGGTATCCAAAGGCAAGAACAGAGTCAGAGACAGCTCTCGTTCCAATTGTTAGGAGACTCACATGAAGACCAAGCTGCACATCTGCTACCAATATATAGGGGGACTATACAGCCCCTGCATGCTCTTTTGTTCATGGCTTGGTCTCTGTGAGTCCCCATGGGTCCAGGTTAGTTGACTCTGTAGCTCTTCTTGTGGTGTCCTTGACCTCTCTGACTCCCTCAGTCCTTCTTCCACTCTCCAATAAGACTCCCCAAGGTCAGTTCAGTCAGACTTCTGGCCGTGTGTCTCCACATCTGCTTCCATCAGCTGCTGGATGAAGCTTCTCAGGAGACAGTTATGCTTGGCAGGATAGCAGAGTATCATTAATAGTGTCATGGGTTAGTTCTTGAGATGGGTATTAAATTTGGTGAGTCATTGGTTGGCTATTCCCTCAATTTCTGCTCCATCTTTATTCCTGCACATCTTGTAGGCAAGATAAATTTTGGGTCAAAGGTTTTGTGGGTGGGTTGGTGGCCCCCCTCCCTTCAGTGGAAGTCTCCCTGGCTATAGGAGATGGCCACTTCAGTCTCCATATCCCCATCTGGGGGGAGTCTCGACTAGGATCACCCTCATAGGCTCCCAGGATCCTGAAAGCCTCCATTGTCCCAGGTGTTTGACTTGTCCCAGAGAACCCCCCAAATGATTTCTCTTCTTTCTTTCAACCCTCTCGCACCTCACTCCTTATACCTTATCCTAATCCCAGTTTCCCTTTTTACCTCCTCTCCCACCCTGCTCCCTCCCTCTATTCACCTCCAGTATCTACTTTATTTACCTTCTCAGTGGCATTCAAACACCCTCCCTTGGGCCTTCCTTATTACTTAGCTTCTTTGGATATGTAGGATGGTTACCTGTACTTTATGGCTAATGTCCACGTATAAGTGGACATTATCATTGTGTTTTTCTGGGTCTGTGTTACCTCACTCAGGATGATTTTTTTTCAAGTTCCATTGATTTGCCTAAGATCTTCACCAACCCTACATCTAACAGAGGGCTAATTTTCAAAATATATAAAGAACTCAAGTAATTAGACACCAACAAACCAAATAACCCAATTTAGAAATGAGGTACAGAACTAAGCAGAGCATTCTCAGCAAAGGAATCCCCAATGGTCAAGAAGCATTTAAAGAAATGATGAATGTCCTTAGTCAACAGGGAAATGTAATTCAAAACCACTCTGAAATTCTATCTTAATACCTGTGAGAATGGCTAAGATCAAAAACTCAGGATGTGGAACAAGGGGAACACTCCTCCATTGCTGGTGGGAGTACAAACTAGTATAACCACTTTGGAAATCAATTTGTCAGTTTCTCAGAAAATGGTGAATAGTTCTAACCCATGACGGAGCTATACCACTCCTGAGCATATACCCAAAAGATGCCCCACTATATCACAAGGAGACTTGCTCAACTATGTTCATAGCAGCTTTATTCATAATAGACAGAAACTAGAAACAACATAGATGTTCCTCAACCAAAGAATAGATAAAGAAAATGTGGTATATTTATACAATAGAAAATTATTCAGCTATTAAAAACAAAGGCATGAAATTTGTTGCTATATCTTGACAGGCACCCTCTGCTAGCCCACAGGCCACTTCTGCCAAGAAAGCAGGAGGGCTGACTGTAGATCTTCCCCTCTCTTGTTTCTCCAGATCCAATCCCAAGTTGTAAAGCAGACCCTCTAGGGTGACCTCTCTTTACTGTCTAAGCTTATTCCAAGGAGACTAAAGAAGCAGATTGTGATTGAACACTCTGCTCTCCTCTTTCCTGTGAACTTCAGATTCTAGCTTATCCCATTTTTTAAAGTGTCAGTTCACAGTACCCAGAAACACATTTTACCTTGAGCTCTCAGTGGCCACACCTACCACGTCCACAAAAAGTTTCCCACAGGGCAATACAAGTGGTCACACTTTCCTAAAATCCAGACAGGAAACAGAAACCAAGGAACAAAACACCCACCCAACAAAGAGAAAACAGAGATTAGTGCCTAGACCTATAATCATCCCAATACCAGATACCTAGATGCCAACATAAATCACAATCAATAATAGTGAGAGCAATATATCTCCAACAGAGATCAGTAATCCTGCCACAGCAGGCCTTGAATGTTCCAGTACAGCTAAAGCACATGAAAAAGACCCTAAAACACCCTACATGAAGATGGTAGAGGTTCTTAAAGAGGAAGTGAATAAACCCCTTGAAGCAATCCAGGAAAACACAAAGAGTAGAGGGAAATGAATGAAACCCATAAAGAAATCCAGGAAAGCACAAACAAATAGTAGAAAGAAATGATTAAAACTGCTCAGTACCTACCTGGAAGTAGAATCAGTAAAGAAAACCCAAACTGAGGGAATTTTTGGAAATGAAAAACTTATAAATTTGAATGGGAGCTACAGAGGCAACTTCGTCAACTGAATATAAGAGACAAAAAAAAATCTCAGGCATTGAAGATATATACTAGAAGAAATGGATACACAAGTCAAAGAAAACGTTAAATCAAAAAACTCCAGACATAAAATAACCAAGAAATCTGAGACACTATAAAAAGACAAAATCTCTGAATAATACTAGTTGGCTAATAATAAGGAAGGTAATGTAACCGAGCTCGGGGGCTCAGAAAATATTTTCAACAAAATCACTGAAGTACAAATTTCCCAAACTAAGTAAGGAAAAAGTTTCTTTGTGGTAGGATTGAGCATCCTTTTGGTATACTTCCAAGAGTGGAATAGCTGAGTCTTGGAGTAGATTTTAATTCTTGAGAATTTCATACACGAGTATGGGTTTGAGATAATTTCATCTTCCTTTCTCCAGTTTTACCTGTGTAGTATAAATAGGTGTCATCTTTTCATTCAGGTTAGTTTCTATACCTGATATTTCAAATAAAATTTAGAGTTGGCCTATGTAATTTTTTATTAGCAACACTTTGAGAAATCTTCCCAGAGAAGTATAAAGCCCATGCAATGCAGCCAACTGCATGTGAGTAAAGGCCTTTTGAACTTTTATCTTGAGTCTGTCTCTGAGTTTGGCAGCTGAAACTCTCAGGACTTGAGAGGTGCCTTTCTGAGATTTCTTTCTTTAATTTAACTAATTAATTAAGGTACAGGGATTGAATCTAGGCAAGCATGTAGCTCTACATCCTAATACGGATCTACATCCTCAACCCATTTATTGTCTTTTCAGAGTAGATATCTTTCCTAATTATAGACCTTAAAAATAGGAGAGCTACAAAAATAATTCTAGTTGAAGTAGAAGTAGTTATAACTTTTTCTCAGAATGCTCAATATATTTCTTAATTTGTAGCTGAATGATTTATTTAAGTCAGAGACAGAGACATATTGGAAACATATCCAGTCTCTACTTTGATGGCTAGGGACAAAGTCAGGCAGCACTAGACCATTTAATAACTGGGAAGATGCTTTGAATGACAGATAGCCTCCTTATCAGAATTGCTGTACAGTTATGGGGAGTTTTCATCTGGTCTTATGCTGAAAGGGGATTTGAAGATGTCTAATAAAACAGACTCTACGTTGTAGGTAAAAAATGGCTGGGCAACCGCAGGGTCTCTCATGCCATGCTGTGTGTAGTTGGCTGAGAATGCCCTGGGTTCCTACAGCTGGAAGTTAGGCCTGGCTGTTCACTAAAGGCCTCTCCAAGATTCCTCACAGCGAGGCCCCAACACACGAGGAAGTCCTTGGGTTTCTGAAACCGGTTTATTGGCGTGGCGGATGGTGGATGGATCTGGATGTGTGCCCCCCAAAACCCAGGGCAGAACTGAGTTAAATAGGGAGGAGAAGAGGGGGGAGGGGCTGGGGAGGAATGCTTAATGCTCCACCCTCTGGCCTTCTGGTACCTCATTAGTATATAAATCTCTCTAGGGCCTGGGGCCTGTTTATCATGCCCACCTGTGTATGTGACTGAAGGGTGAAGGTAGAATGGAGATTAGACCTTATGTCAGGCCCAACACTACATAAAAGCAGAGTGGTCATATAAGGTATAAAACAGTTCTCTAAGATGAAAATTCTCTAAAGTTTAGTCTCACATGGAGCTCCTTAGGTAAAGATGAAAAGGCGTTTCTTCTCTAAAACCTTCCTATTACTCTTGTTGTATATCCAGAACTGCACAGCTGTTGGAAAAATAAACAACTCACTTGTGGCAAATTAAGGGTAATATTTGTTACATTAGTAACTTCTAGCTTCCATATAGAGGTATAAGCTCATATCAAAACTAGAATTAATATTCAGGTATCCAGTGCCAGCCATCTAGTACCCTTCCAACATAGAACACAGGATAAATCTTCAACCATCCTTCATCAAAAAGGAGTGTCTATTTTTCTAGTATTTGTTATATTAGAGAGCATAGGAAAATGAATATTTATAGACAAAATCATTGTTGACATACACAATTATCTTTCATTAAGCTTCAGGAAATCAAAGGCTATAGAACTGGTAAGTGACTCACTCCCTGAAACCATAACATCATCTGGTTTCAAAGTATCTGAATATATATACATATATATGTATATATATATATATATATATATATATATATATATATACATATAGATATATATATATACATACATATACACATATGTGTATATATACATATATAGACATTCAGTTATGCAATATACATATATATACACACATATTTATAAATAAATAAATTCAGGTTCCTCTGTTCCTCTTTACATAGGGCTTCTCTAGGACAATTATTATCCAGTCATCTTGATTTCTCCTTGTAAATTCAGCCCTAGCAACAGAAGTAGCTTCTCTACTTGTAGTTCTTGCCTGTATTCTTGTTCTTTTTGTGGTCAGAGTTCCCAAACAAGCTTTTGTTCTAATCTCATGAATTTGTGAATGTTGGGTGACATGCAATTATGTACTTTTACAGTTCCCAGTTGGAGGTACTATTTGTGAGTTGATGTAAGCTTTGGGTAGGCCACTGATGCTCAGTTCTCAGGAAGTATTTATTGTCCTGTGTCTTTCTTCTTCCTGGATGCTATGAGGTAAGCAACTTTGTTCTGTCACACCCTTCTGCTTTGACTTTCTGCCTCATTATGGCCCAGAAACATCTAGATGGATCTTACCATCAGTAGCTCCCTAGAAACTCCCTTCTTTGTAAGATATTTGAGTGATTTTACTATTATTCTTAAGACAAAGACTACAACATTAATTAGCTTTTCTTAGTCTTCCCATCCCTTTCTCTCTGTCTTCCAAAGTGCCGATCAGTGCTTGCCATTTAATTAAATATTTTTAAATGTTTTCTATCATACATGATATTATATTTACATCATCTCTACTTGTCCTCCCCACTCTAACTCCTATTGTGTTCTTCCTCCTCCTTCTCAAATTCAATACTTCTTTTTAATTATTATTTTTGCATACATACAACATGCTGACCCCATTTAGTGCTTCTGGTGTGTGTACAGCTGACCACTGAGGATTAGATAACCTAATTAGGGGCTCATTCCCAGAGAAAAGTTTATCTCCATCTCCCAGAAGCCATTGATTGCCTGGAATTCTTCACTTAGGTGTAGAAATGACTCCCATTCATATTGAAAGGTCAACTGGTATTATCATTTAGTTGGTCTTGTTTAGACAACTATCTTATTAAGATTCCATAAGACACCACTCCTGTCACATCTAGCTGGTTTCTTTGTTCTCTGGCTTATAATTTTTCTGCCTTCTCTTCTATGGTGTTCCCTCAGTCTTAGGTATAGAGGTTGTGTTATATGTGTACCAATTAACAATGAGCTCACCATGGGTATTTAGTCTTAGCATTTGGCCTGTTGTGGATCTCCGTAGTAGCCTCAGTTGCTTTTAAAAAATGCTTCTTTGGTGAACTCTGTGAACTATACTTTATATATAGGTATAAAGACAAGTACTTATAATACAGTTAGAAGCTATAAATTTAGAAAACTGGAAGTAGTAGGTTCTCCTCTAGAGCCTCCTCTTTTGCTTCAGGGAGTTGGCTTGTTTTATAGTACCAAGCATGGATTCACACCTATCTAGTGGGCCCTAAGTACAATTATATAACTCACCCCTAGGGATATCTTGTAGGCTGATCATTGTCCTGGCTCACAGGTTTTACAAAGGGGTAGAATTATTGACTGCTTTTCTCCCATGGCAGCTTATATTCTAATACCATGAGAGCTAGTCCTTAGAGAGGAGACTTCTAGTTCAATTTCATATCAATTCCTCAAAGTTAAAGTGTGTGCTGTTGACAGCAATGAGTCTTACATTCAAGTGCAAAGTCAGTGGTATAGTGGTGTGCATAAGTGTCTTCCACAGCAGCTTTCTTAATATCCACTGTCCACTTCAAGTGTACGATCTGTGCCTCATTTCTCTTCAAGGGCCACCAGACACCAGGAAGAACTTCTGATCTCTTTTCAATTCTTCTCAAGGAGTTACTTCTCACCTCTTTAACCTTCTGTCAGCTCCCAGCTAGAAGCTGTGATGAGATTTGAGAGGTGAATCTCTGGTACTCATCAAAGTCATGATTTCACCTGTAGTCACGTGATTTTGACAAAACACATAATCTCTGGCACCTTTTCCCATTTTATGTCACATTTCCTATATAAAGCATGGTGGTTTTCATGGTGACTTTTTTTTTTCCTTTAACTAAGGAATAAACGACTGAGTGATTGTACTTGGATGTACAGTAGCCTGGTTCCTAGGCCTGGTTTTGACTACCTTGTTACAGAGTCACTCTGATGCACAAGTGGTGTAATGTTGTGCTCTTATCAAGGGTCCTGTAATAAACATCTCCATGAAATATGTTATGTTTCCTGTGGGCTTTGTGAGAATTTGTTTCCGTTCTATTATTCATTTTTAATACCAACTAATGAAAAATAATTTATTTTCATTCTGTTTTGGAATAACTTTGCTTTCATAAAGTAGCTTATTTTCTGTTCTGCAGTAGGCACTAGGGGATCTGCCGAAATCTATCACAGCCATCAGGATGAAATCACATACATACTGCCTGCTGACCACTTGCAATTAGAGCTCCCTTCTATCCACTCTTTCTCGTGTTCTCCTGAAACCAATGTGATCCAATGCCATTCCACTTTCAGGAAGAGCCATGATGACCAATCTGAGTCTGAGGTGAAAGAATAAACATTTGTGTTATCCAACTAAAAAAACTTTGCAGAGCCAATCCCAACTTCAGCTCCATCCATAGAGAAGCCTTTGTTTCCTATTCTCACTGCCTCTCTCCTTTCTGACCATCTGGCCGGCCATGCCACCATAGTTGGTAAGCCCAAGAAACCTGATCAGGAAACATCCCCAACACAAATTCTGCCTATACATTTATTTCCTAGAGCATGTGATTTATGACATGCTTCTACAAAAACAAAAACTTAGTGATCATATACCCCTTTACTCTACCTGAAGCTAAGAGCCCCATGGGATAGATTTCACAATTTTTTTTTTAAATCTACAGATTTGATACGTGTTTCCTATTTGTATGTCTATCTGTTTGGGTGCTCTTTCTTCACACTGTAATATAATCATATTGACATATTCTTACTTTGATGTGTTTCAGTCTATTTACAGAAAAAGACAGGATTTCATTGAACAAGCAGAACAAATGCATGAGAATACAGGCTTAGATACACCACTAAGTATGGCGACTTTTTACTTAGGGCATGCTAAAATTTTTTGTACTAAGAGGAGATAAATGTGCCCCAGTACTAAGAATTTATGTCATTATTCTCCAGTGTTCTGCTGCATGTATGTGCCCGTGAAAGAGAGAGAGAGAGAGAGAGAGAGAAAGAGAGAGAGAGAGAGAGAGAGAGGGAGAGAGAGGAGAGCAGTTCCTGCTGCTTGAAGAGAAATCCATACAGAAAAAAATTATGAAAGCATCTGCTTTTTCCTTTGAATTCACTGCCTGACTAAGAACAAGCAGGGAGAATAGCAAAGCAAGCTGGCTAATGGGAAATTCAGAAGGCAGATGGTCCATGCATTAGTCAGTTTTCCACACTATCCCTCTGTGAGACAGTGGTCTGTAAATTACCTTCATGATGGCTTGCTTCTCAGCATTGCAGGGCATTTGTCTCCCGAGAAATGAAGCAGCGTGCAGTGGTAAATTGCCCTGTGAAGTGGCTATGACTCTTCTTTTCAGTTCCTTATTTTTCAAACTCTTGTAACCAAAGTTACCAGGCACGGAAATAGCATGAAAATTAGATAAGAGGACATTTCAGTTGTTCAGTTCATTTTACGTGAATATCATAGGTTATCATTTTTGGCAAGGAAAAAACAAGACTTTCGACATAACATTTTGCTTGGGTTTCGGGATTTATGGCTGTGCTAACATTTCTGATGAATAGTTCCTTGATCCTGTATCAAAGACATTTACAATTTCTGAACTTATCTCTTTTGAAATTTCATTAAAAAAATAAAATCAGAAGCATAAGCTTTTTTTTTTTTTTTTTTTTTTGATAACGCTGTCACAAATGCCAAGGTATATTTTCCTGCAGTTAAAGTGTTTTTAGAGAACACTAAACTCCTTGATAAGAAAACTCTTGCATAGCTTCTGGCATATTTGACACGGTGCCTTTTTAAATCAGTGCAAAACTACTTTTCACACAAGATTCATACATGACATTTAACATAGGTTTCAGAGACCATTTATTTTTATTTTTAATTGTCTTTAATTTTTTTTACAGTTCAGTTATTATCCTCCTCTTGGTCTGTCCTCCAAAAATTCCTCTCCCATTCCTCCTCCCCTGTCTCCAAGAGGATGTCCTGACCCCCACTCCCACCCCTCCACCAGAACTCCCCATTCCCTGATGCTTCAAGTCTCTGGAGGGTTAGATGCTTCTTTCTCACTGAGGCCAGACCAGGCAATCCTCTGATGTATGTGTCAGGGACCTCTTACCAGCTCGTGTATGCTACCTCTCAGTGTCTGAGAGATCTCCGGGGTCCAGGTTAATTGACACTACTTGTCTTCCTATGAGGTTGTTCTCCTCAACTTCTTCCAGCCTTTCCATAATTCAACCACAGGGGTCCCTGACTTCAGTCCATTGGTTGAGTGTAAATATCCACAACTGTTTTTGTCAGCTGCTTGTTGGGCCTCTCAGAAGGCAGCCATGCTAGACTCCTATTTGTAAGCACCCCATAGCATTAGTAATAATGTCAGACCTTGGAGCCTGGACTTGAGATGGATCCCAACTTGGGCTGGTCACTTTTAGACAGGGACAATTTTGAGTTAGAGATTTTTACTGTGAGATAGCAACCCCAACACTCTACTTGATGTTCTGTCTTTCTACTAGAGGTAGACTCTACAAGTTCCCTCTCCCCACTGTTGGGCATTTCATCTAAGGTCCCTCCCTTTGAGTCCTGAGAGTTTCTCACCTCATATCTGGTACATACTAGAGGGTTCCCCTGCCTCCTACCTCCTGAGGTTGCCTGTTTCCCTTCTTTCTGCTGATACTCAGGGCTTCACTCATGTTTTGACCACCCCCAATACCTGCTCATGTTCCCATTTGTCTCCCCTCCTCTCTCCCACCAAGGTCCATCCCTCCCTTTGCCCCTCATGATTGCTCTTTTGTCCCTTCCAAGTGAGATTGAAGCATCCTCACTTGGGCCTTTCAACTTGTTAACTTTCTTGGTTCTGTGGATTGTATCCTGGGTATTCTGTACTTTTTTGGTTAATATCCACTTATTAGTGAGTACATACCATGCATATGTCCTTTTGGGTCTGAGTTACATTACTATGGGTAATATTTTCTAGTTCCACCCATTTGCCTGCAAAACTCATAATGTCCTCGATGATTTTAATAGCTGAATGGTATTCCATTGTGAAAATGACCCACATTTTCTGTATCCATTCTTGCATTGAGGAACATCTGGGTTGCTTCTGTTTCTGGCTGTTATGAATAAGGTTGCTATGAACATAATTAAGCATGTGTCCTTGTGATAGGATGAAGCATCTTTTGGGTATATGCCCAGGAGTGGTATATCTTTCTGATGAACCTCGAAATTGATTTCCAGAGTGGTTGTACCAGTTTGCAGTCCCACCAACAATGGAGGAGTGTTCTTCTTTCTCCATATTCTTGCCAACATGTGCTGTCACCTGAGTTTTTGATCTTACCCATTCTGATTGGTGAAAGGTGAAATCTCTGGGTCACTTTGATTTGCATTTCCCCAATCACTAAGGACTTTTAACATTTCTTTAAGTGCTTCTCAGTCATTCAAGATTCCTCTGTTGTGAATTCTCTGTTTAATTCTATACCCCATGTTTTGATTGGGTTGTTTGGTTTTTTGGTGGTTAGCTTCTTGAGTTCTTTATATAATTTGGATAGTAGTCCTCTCTCAGATGTGTAACCAAATCGTTGGTGAAGATTTTTTTCCTAATCTATAGGTTGCCGATTTGTTCTATTGACTCTACTGTTTGCCTTACAGAAGTTTTCCAGTTTCATGAAGTCTCCTAAAAGTCCTGTGACCCTAGCTGTAGCAGACCTCCTGGGAAACCTTCAGACTGTGAGGCCTTCAGATGAGCAGACAAGCTGATGATCTGCCCCAGTGGGAGGCACAGACTGGAAAGGGGGTGGAGTAAGAGCAGTGGGGATGAAGGCTGGTGGGGGAGGGATGGGTCTAGAGTCTGCTGGGCTTCTTGGGGTTCCCAGATGCTGCAGTTGTTCTGGAATATCCCTTACCTGTTGCCCTGCCTGCAGCAGATGCCCTGGGAAGCCTTCAGACTGTGGCAGAAGGCCTCAGAGACTATTATCACAAGCAATTTACCTGGGTAGTATCTAAGTATTCTAGTACAGAAAAGAAATAAAGTTATTCTAAGGCTTGATAGACTGTTTACTAACTTGTTTGTTACTCTGTATTATTAATTCAATGGCAATTTTTATGATATATTATTACTTTCCTGCTGGTGTAATAAAATACTATAATCAGTACAACTTATAAAAGGAAAAGTTTATTTGGACTTATGATTTCATTGGGATAAAAGTCCACCATGATAGTATGGCAAGTTGCAGACATGACAGCAAGAATGGGAAGCTGAGACCTCTATCCTCAACTATAAGCAAGAAGAAGAGAGAACAACCTTGAAGTTGGATACAGTTATAAGCACTCAGAGCCTTATAAACTTCCTCAAATAGTGCTAAGGGAGTTAAGTTATGGTAATAATTGCTTTTAAGTAAGTTTTAAATAAGTTTCTTGAGGAATGTGAATCCCCCCAAAAGCCTATGAGATTTAGATAGTTGCTTGGTGATGTAAGACTAGTATTTAAAACACGAACAGGAGACATAAGCCCTGATATATAGCACCAGCCAGTTTCCTGGAAACATAGAAAAAATGATGGTATAGAACCCTGGCCTTTATTTATTTTTTAAGCAATAGTTTTTTAACATGACATAAAACCACTAGTAGTCTTAATACCAGAGGATGGAAAAGAAAAAAAGAGCCTAGAAAAACTTAGAAGAATTTTATTCATGGGTATGTGATTTCTATGAACAGGAATTTCTGGAAAAAAAGACATTTCTACAAAGGCTGATTGACAGATTAGAAGATCTTCAGTGATATGAAGAAGTTGGAATGTTGCAAGTTCATAGCTAAATTACCTTGGGTCATCTTTACCATCTTTAGCCTCATTCAAAATCTTTTATCACTTTTCTCTATACATGACCTAACATGTTTTGTGATAAATTAGGTAAATCCTTTGCAATGTATAAGCAGACCCCTAGTTTCTATCAACCAAAGGCCTTAGATGTATCTAACAGCATCTAAGGCCTATAACTGAGGTTTTGCTGATTTTGTTGTAACCTGTCTGCCTGATATAACCACCCATATGTTTGGAAAGTATTTAATTTTATGAACTTTTTTGTTTGGTCATTATAAAACTCATAAAATTGCTACCTTACTGGAACTTGGTATCTGAGGAAACCTGAGTCAATGTTCCTAAGCCATGCCTCATATTTGTCTCTATAATAAACCTTCTCTTTCATGCCTTTGAGATGAAACCTGTTTCTTTTGTCAACATTTCCATGCGTGAGGGTATGGCAAGGGGGAACACAATAGATTTTTATATAAACTTCATCAACTAATGTACAGCTTGCTATATACACTATTCTCACTTCAAACATGGGCTACAAATTCATGAGACCCTAGGCACCCTAAATTCTGACCAGCTGCCTATAAACTTAGGGGTGTTCACTACTTCTCAGGTATATTATAGGGACTCAGGAGAGCACTATATTTGTGATTGTGGTTGTTTTTATACTAGCAGGACATACACTAAAGCCAGCCAAAGAGAAAGGTGCATAGGGCAGGGTATCCTCACACTGCAGAAGAGCACAAAGATTACTGTGCAGCAGTAATTTTTACTATGTTGTGTTGTGTGGACTTGTAGTGTGACTTTATATCACATCAGTTTTATATATATAAAAGGGCTCCATAATATAAAAAGTAAATAAAAGAACATAGAAGTTTGATACATTTTAAATTTTTGCTATTTTAATAATTATATGAATGACATAATTTGCATATATACATTACATTGCATCATGTAAGGTATAGTTACATAAATTATTCTGGAACACAGTGCTGCTTGTATATAATGAAACTTCAAGGCAAAGAATTGTTAAGTCTACATTTCACTTGTAACATAAGTGCAGTTTGGAGAATTTGGATTTGGAAGTTTCAAGTATCCAATATTAACTTTTATTACAAAGCATTGCTTGAGTTATCAGGTTAGTATTGAGATATGGGAGGTCTTTGGATGACTCTATGTGATAGAGATAGACTGTCTTTTAAAGACAACTTCCATTTAAATTCAGGCTTTTCATCATTTGTATAAATCAATCCAAATTTTGATAGTTTATCAAGGTTAACATTTTGACTTATTTTGCATTAATGGCTTCCCTAAGTTCTATGTTCTACTGAAAAATTCAAAACTTAGTATTTTAAATCTATTATTAAGACAGTGATATTTAGTCACCGTGGTTCTATTTTAGTGTTAATTTTGAAAAAAAAAAAAACAAAAAACAAAAAACAAAAGAAAAGACAATCCTAGACAGAGCTTTAAAGTGCAAGATGTATAAGGGTCTTTCCCCCTTTCCTCTTCTCTGTCCTCCTTTTCTTTACTTTATCTCAATGCTGTGTTTATTGTAACAAAATTTTGTGTCTGGAGACTGTTTTTCTTCCTGATTGATATTTACACTTATTTTAAAAGCTATTAGTTTTTTACCCAGAGTCATCTTGTTCTAGTGAGTTCCAGCACATTATGAAAAACATTTGAGACATGATTCTACTAGGAAAGACTACTAAAGGTCTCTGCATATGCTTGAGTATGAATACTATGTTCCAGAAGCTTTAAAATGTTTCATAATTCATTTGTGCAATAATCAATTCCAGAATCTTCTGTTATTTATATTCTATGTATGCAGCTCTGGGAAACTCAGGAAAAGTGAGTATTGAGCCAAGCTCCTGGTCAAAGAGGTCTTATTCAATTCATGTCTTGTCATCAAGTGCAGTGTGAGTAGTAGCCAGATCAAGACCTGGGAAAGGGCCAGATAGATAAATGGAAATGTCACTTGAGATCAGGGCCTTGCCTAATCTTTACTACCCACAGAAGACATTATATTTTGGCAGTTCTCCAGAAAGCTTAGCAGTTTTGTTTCTGTCCTGACTTCAGAGCCCAGGGAGAAGACTGAGACATTGCTTTCTTAGAGTCATGATCTTTCTTTCCTGATATATCATCATCTTAACTGAATGTCCTTCTAAAAAGATCTTATGAGTGAATTTGGATTGATAAGCTAAGAATGACCAATAAAGCCAAGTGTGCACTTACCAGCCCAACAAAGGATATTGAAATGATAGTTTGGTTTAAAAGAAATGATTAATGATAGGATTTTATGAAGGCTTAAGGGAGAGCTATCATTTTTGAAGATGAAAAAATTATTATATAGTTAGCACAAGAAAACAGGAATATGGTTAGACCTCTAAAAATATGAATTGGTTATAATAATAAATTTCTTAAATGTATGAATACATTATAACTAGACAGAAGATAGGATTATTGGGTCAGGCTCCTGGGCAAAAAATTGCCTTACCCAATTATGTCTTGTCATTGAGTATATATAGTTTTGGTTGAATAGCTAAAAGAAAAACTTAAAGTATACCCTGAATTATACAGTGAGACTTTTTCAAGAGGGAGAGGGAGAGAGGGAGAGACAAACAGAGGGAGAGAGGGAGGGAGGGAGGGATGGAGGGAGGGAGGGAGGGACAGAGGGAGGGAGGAAGAGAGTGGGAGAGGGAGGGAGGGAGAGAGGGAGGGAAAGAGAAAGCTGGGATGGAGGAGAAGAGGAGGAGAAGGGGGAGAAGAGGAGGGGGAGAGGAAGAGGGGGAGAGGAGGAGAGGAGGAGAGGGGAGAGGGGGAGAGGGAGAGGGGGAGAGGGAGAGGGGGAGGGGAGAGGAGGGGGAGGGGGAGAGGGGGAGGGGGGGGGGGGGGAGAGGGAGAGGGGGAGGGAGGAGAAGGAGAGGGAGAGGGAGGAGAGGAAGGGAGGAGGACAAAGTAGAAAGGAGAGAGGAGAGGGGAGTGGGAGAGAAAGTATTTACTTGGTTTCAATTAAAGAGAACATATTTCAGCTTTATAACTTTATAGTTTATGATTTTTCACTTTCTGCCTAAAGAATAATCCATAGAACACCCTATGGACAAGGTTTTAGCACTGTACTGAGAAGCACAAAGGAAGCGTTGACTAGGTAAAGAACATTAACTCATGCAAGAAACATTTCTATGTTTGCATTAATCAGTTGTGGCTAAATTATTTTTTTTTAATTCTGCTATACTGCCAGTTATACTGTGTGTGTTGGGGGGTGTACACCTGTTATACATTACTTGGATGTTGGGATTCTGAACTCAGGACCTTATACACACACAGCAATTACTTTTATATCACCTTTCTAGCCCTGTGATAAGTCTTTAGTCTTGTACAACACTCAATTTCATCTTGAGGAATGAGGTCAATTAAACACATTTTAAGGAAAAGTAAAAAGAAATTTGTCTTCAAACGCTTAAGTACCATGACTGAAGTGCTGAGAGAAGGTCATTGACAGAAGAACAGGTCAGAATGGTCACCCTGGAGGGGACAACAGAAACGTCACCCCACCCCGGCAAGGGTTGACACTTCACACACATCAATTTGATTCATTCCAAAGACTCTACAACCCAGAAATTCATTCATGATTGGTCCCCAGAGCATTTTCTTTTACTAACTGCCATAGAAACTTTTGAATTCCATACCACCCTGAGGTCCCACTGTTATAGTAGGTACCTCTTGTCTTACTTCTCTCTGATGGGAGTTGCTTCCTAAGGTCTCCATCTCCCTCTTCTTTGGCGAGCAGCTGTGAAGAGTCAGGTCCACACTGATGCTAGAGCTCCTAGCAGGCAAGTCCCAGTTACCCTTCTTTACCATAAAGAACTTAATGTTATTGTTAGAATAAACAGAAATAAAAAGTTAACTATAGGAAGGAGAAATGTTTTTCGAAGTTTGATAAAAGGGCTCAAAATACAATATTAACATTGGGATTTCTTATACAAACTTGATGGACTCATTGAATTATGATCTGACTTTATTCTCTAGATTTTTTCTCAGGGAAAAAAAACAATTATTCATGTTAATTCTTCACTCCTCACATGTTATATGTTATATACTTGTGAGGTTGTTTTAAGTATCAAAAAGATCATATAGATAAAGTATATTGCAGAGTGCCTGAGGTGCAAAAAGTTTTCATAACATCTGATTTAACATATTATTATTTTAAACACTGACTTAGTCTGGAGTTTTTATAAGTGGTGGGTGTTTTAACATTATTACTTATTTTTTTACATTTTCTTATTTTATTTTATGTATATGATTGTTTTGCCTTGATGCATGTATATTCACCAAGTGCATGAAGTGCCCGGGGAGCTCAGAAGAGGGAACAGAATTTCCTGGAACTGGAGTTACGGATCATTGTGAACCACTATGTGAGTGCTGGGAACAAACCCTGCATCCTCTATGAGAGCAACAAGTAATTATCTTTGTTCTATATTTCAATCAATATCATTTGTTAGATGCAAGTAGTTTAATTCAAAGGAAATGCATGATTAATTACAGAACCATCTCTTTAGTCCCAACATCATTACTTTCTAAAGGTTGAACTGTCATAGAAAAAAATATCAAAGAAGTCTTGAATAAGGTCCAGGTAAAGAAAGGCAAATGATTAAGTGCCAGACATTTAGGCTAGACACCTCATATACAACTGTAATGTTAGATATTTCAATCACTATATAAAATATTTCTTATTTTAATTTTTATGTGATGAAGGAACTGATGCATAGACAGACTAAGGGGTTTTGTAATCATACAACTACCAATGTAATACTTATTTCTTAAGGAGTTCCAGTGAACACCAAAAATATATCTTAAGATTACTTTGAATAGTATTAAGTACCAACAGCACTTTAACTACTTTTATGATTACTTTATATTCAATAAAATATTAAGATATTTTGATATTAAGCGATCTCTCTCTTTTTATGTTTACTAGAGTTAGTGTACAATTTAACCTTGATTACTGAATTGACTTTTATTCAGTCTTATCTAATTTTTCTGTTATCAAGAAACTACAAACAAATGATATTTATGGAGAAGTGATCTGAGTGACAAATACATGGTGTAACAGAACAGAATTATTTGTGATAGAAGTAGTAAGCTGTCAGTAAAGAGGCAAGGGTTTGGAATCCAACTTTGTTTCATGTTAGAATCAACTTAATTTGTGTACATAAGAAGTACCTTGTGACGTTCCACTTATTGTTCAGATCGGGAAAACATTTCTTTTGTTTTTTCATTTGAGTTTTACTTTTATAACTTTATAATTAATTAATTAATTAATTAATTTACACCCCAAATGTTGTCCCCCTGGCCCCCTCTTGCAGAGTTTTCCCATCCCCACTTCCCTTTTCCTCTGAGAGAGTGCCTTCCCATCCCTCTTCCCTGAGGCTTCAAGTCTCTATAGGATTAGGTACATTCTCTTCCTTTGAGGCCTAATAAAGCAGTCCTCTACTACATATGTGCCTGGGGACTTGACTAGCCTGTGTATGCTCTTTGGTTGGTGGCTTAGTCGTTGGGAGCTCCCAAGAGTCCTGATTAGTTGACACTCTTGGTCTTCCTATGGGGTTGCCCTCCCCTTCAGATCTTTCCTTCCCTAACTCCTGGGAGCTTCCTTCATCTCAGGTCTCTGGGACATTCTAGAGGTTCCCCCTACTGCCTAACCCCCAGCAACTACATATTTCCATTTATTCTGCTGGCCCTTTGGGCCTCTCTTCTATCTCCCCCACCCCATACCTGATTCTGCCTTCTTTTCCCCTCCCACTCCTCTTTCCCACCCAGATCCCTTCCTCCCTCTGTCTCACGTGATTATTTCATTCCTCCATCTAAGTAGGATTTAAGCATCCTCACTTGGCCCTTCCTTCTTATTTAACTTCTTAGGGTCTGTGGGGTGTATCATGGGTATTCTGTACTTTTTTTTGGCTAATAGGCACTAAGTGAGTACATGCCATGTATGTCCTTTTGGATCTGGATTACCTCACTCAGGATATTTTCTAGTTCCATCATTTGCCTGAAAAATTCATGATATCCTGTTTTTAATAGTTGAATAGTATTCCATTGTATAAATGAACCATCTTTTCTGTAATCATTCTTGTACTGAAGGATATCTGGGTTGCTTCCAGTTTCTGGTTATTATGAATAAGGCTGCTATGAACATAATTGAGCACGTGTCCATGTGATATGGTAGAACATCTTTTGGGTATATGCCAAGGAGTGGTATAGATGGGTCTTCAAATAGAACAATTTCCAATTTTCTGAGGAACTGCCAGATTGATTTCCAGAGTGGTTGTACAAGTTTGCACTCTCACCAGTAATGCAGTTTTCCCCTTTCTTCACATGTGCCAGCATGTGCTGTTGCTTGAGTTTTTGATCTTAGCCATTCTTATTCGTATAAAGTGAGATCTCAGGATTGTTTTGATTTGCATTTCCCTGATGACTAAGGATATCAAACATTTGTTTAAGTGCTTCTCAGCCACTTGAGATTTCTGTTAAGAATTCTCTGTTTAGCTCTGTATCCTGTTTTTTAAATGGGTTATTTGTTTTTTTGGATTCTAACTTCTGATTTTTTATATATATATTTTTTCTAGATATTGGGTTCATGAAGATCTTCTCCCAATTTGTAGGCTGTCACTTTGTCCTATTGACAGTGTTCTTTGCCTTACAGAAACTGTTCTGTTTCTCTGTTCAGAAAATTTTCTGCTGTGCCAGTGCATTCAAGGCTGTTTCCCACTTTCTCTTCTATTAGATTCAGTGTATCTGGTTTTGTTTGGACTTGAGCTTTGTTCAGGGTTATAAATATGAATCAATTTGCATTCTTCTACATTCAGGCTAACAGTTAGACTGGCATCTTTTTTTGCAGATTCTCTCTTTTTCCAGTATATGGTTTTGGCTTCATTGTCAAAAATCAAGTATCCATAAGTATGTGGGTTTATTTCTGGGTCTTTGATTCTATTCCATTTGTCAACATGTCTGTCTTTGTACCAATAGTACACAGTTTTTACACTGTTGCTCTGTAATACAGCTCGAGGTCAGGGAGAATGATTCCTCCCAAAATTCTTTTACTGTACAGAATTGTTTGGGCTATCCTGGATTTTTTGGTTTTCTATATAAAGTTGAGAATTGCTTTTTCAATTTCTGTAAAGAAAATATGTTAGAATTTTGATGTGAATTGAATTGAATCTGTAGATTGGTTGCTTTTGGTAAGACAACCATTTTTACTGTGTTAATCGTACCCATCCATGAGCACAGGGGATCTTTTCATTTCTAAAGTCTTCTTCAATTTATTTTCTTCGGGGATTTGAAGTTCTTGTCCTACATGTCTTACGCTTGCTTGGTTAGAGACACAACAAGATATTCTATATAAATAACTTGTGGCTGTTCTGAGGGTATTGTTTCCTTAATTTCTTCCTCAGTCCATTTATGATTTGTATAAAGGAGGGTTACTGATTTCCTTGAGTTAATTTTATGTCCAGCCACTTTGCTGAAGTTGTTTATCAACTCCAGGAGTTCTTTGGTAGAATTTTTGGGGTTGCTTATGTATACTATCATAATGTCCACAAATAGTGATTGCTTGAAGCCTTCTATTCCAATTTGTATCCCCTTGATCTCCTTTAACTGTCTTATTGCTTTATCTAGAACTTCAAGTACTATATTGAACAGATAGGGAAAGAGTGGGCACCCTTGTCTTGTCCTGATTTTAGTTGGATTGCTCCAAGTTTCAGTATAAAATTTAATTTCATTGGTTTGTTGTATATTGCTTTCATTTTGTTTAAGTATGTGCCTTGAATCCCTGATCTCTCCAAGATGTTTAGCATAAAGAGGTATTGGATTTGTCAAAGGCTTTTTCAGCATCTAATAAGATGATCATGTGATTTTTTTCTTTGAGTTTGTTTATATAGTGAATTGCATTGATAGATTTTCATATATTGAACCATTCCTGCATCCCTGGAATGTAACCTACTTGATCATGGTGAATGATCTTTTTGATGTGTTCTTGAACTCTGTTTACAAGAATTTTTTTTTTTGAGTATGTTTGCCTCATAAGTAAAATTGGTCTAAAATTTTCTTTCTTTGTTAGGTCTTTGTGTGGTTTAGGTATCAGAGTGGCTGTGAGCTCATAGAATAAATTAGCTATTGTTCCTTCTGTTTCTCTTTTGTGGAATAATTTGAGGAGTACTGGTATTAGCTCTTCTTTGAAAGTCTGGATCTGATGATCTTTCGAATTTCCTCAGTTTCTGTTGTTATGTCTCCCTTTTTCAGTTCTCATTTTATTACTTTGGATACTGTCTCTGTGCCCTTTGGTTCGTCTGGCTAAAGGTTTATCTATCTTCTTGTTTTCTCAAAGAACCAGCTCTTTTTTTGTTTATACTTTGTATATAGTTCTTTTTGTCCCTTCTTGGTTGGTTTTAGCCCTGAGTTTGATTATTTCCTGCTGTCTACTCCTCTTAGGTGTATTTGCTTCTTTTTGTTCTAGAGCTTTCAGGTCTGCTGTCAAGTTGCTAGTGTATGCTCTGCTCCACTGTGTTTATAGCAGCCTTATTTATAATAGCCAGAAGCTGGAAAGAACCCAAATATTCTTCAACAGGGGAGTGGATACAGAAAATGTGGTACATTTACACAATTGAGTACTACTCGGCTATTAAAAACAATGACTTCATGAAATTCTTAGACAAATGGATGGAACTAGAAAATATCCTGAGTGAGGTAACCCAATCACAAAAGAACACACATGGTATGCACTCACTGATAAATGGATATTGGCCCAAAAGCTCGTAATACCCAAGATACAACTCACAGACCACATAAAGTTCATGAAGAAGGAAGACCTTCTTATAAGGAGTAACAAAATACTCACAGAAGCAAATATGGAGACAAAGTGTGTGGGACTGAACCTGAAGGAGGGGCCGTCCGGAGACTGCTCCATCTGAGTATCCATCCCATGTGCAGTCACCAAAGGCAGATGCTGATGTGGATGCCAGAAGTGCATGCTTACAGGAGCCTGATATAGCTGTCTCCTTAGAAGTCTGCCAGAGCCTGACATACAGAGGTGGATGCTCACAACTAACCATTGAACTGATCATGGAGTTCTCAATGGAGAAGTTAGAGAGAAGACTGAAGGAGCAGAAGGGGTTGCGGCTCCATGGGGAGAGCAACAATACCAACCAACCAGAGCTCCCAGGGTCTAAACCACCAGCCCGGGAGCACATAGGGAGGACCCCAGCTATATATATAGGGGAGGATTGCCTTGTAGGGCATAGGTGGGAGAGGAAGTCCTTGGTTCCTGGAAGTCTGGATGCCCAGGAATGTCTGAATGTGGGGGAATTTGAGGGTGGGGAAGTAGGAGTGGGTGGGGAGGTGGGGGAACAACCTCATAGAAGCAGGAGCAGGGGGGATACAATAGGGGTGGAGGTGAAATGGGAAAGGGGATTACATCTGAAATGTAAATAAAATATCCAATAAAAAGTTAATTAAAAAATAACTCAGGAAAAGAAAGGGAGAGAGAGAGAGAGAGAGAGAGGAAGAAGGAGGAGAAAGAGGAGGAGAAGGAGGAGGAGGAGGAGGAGGAGGGAAGGAAGGAAAGAAGGAAGGAAGGAAGGAAGGAAGGAAGGAAGGAAGGAAAGAAGGAAGTCTGGGTCTAGTAGAATTCTACTCTAAAACCATCTGGCCCTGGGCTTCTTTCTTTCTTTTTTTTTTGGGGGGGGGGGAATTTTCAATGACTGCTTCTATTCCTTAGAGGTTAAAGGACAGTTTAGATAGTTTACCTAATTTTGATTTAACTTTGATATATGGATTCAGTGTAGAAAATCACCCATTTTGTCTAGATTTTCCAGTTTTGTTGAGTATAGGCTTTTATAGTAATGATTTTTTTAAATTTCCTCAGTTTCTTTTATGTCTCTCTTTTCATTTCTGATTTTTAAAATTTGGATACCATCTCTGTGCCTTTTAGTTAGTTTGGATAAGGGTTTGTATATTTTGTTGATTTTCTCAAGAACAAGCTCTTGGTTTTGTTGATTCTTTGTATTGTTCTCTTTGTTTGGAATTGGTTGATTTCAGCCCAGAATTTGACTATTTCCTGCAGTCTACTCCTCTTGGGTATGTTTGCTTCTTTTGTTTTAGAACTTTCAGGTGTGTTGTTAAGTTGCTAATACAAGATCTCTCCAATTTCATTATGAAGGCACTTAGTGCTATAAATTTTCCTCAACACTGTTTTTCTTGTGTTCTCATAAGTTTAGGTATGTTGTGCCTTCATTTTCATTGAATTCTAGGTCTTTAATTTATTTTTTTTATTCTTCCCTTACCAAGTTGTCATTGAGTAGAGAGCTGTTCAGTTACCATGAGTATGTCCCATTTCTGTGTTTCTGTTGTGATGTCCACTCTTAGTATATAGATATCTATTAAATCCACTTGATTCATCACTTCTGTTAGTTTTATTGTGTCTCTGCTTAGTTTCCATTGGTGAGAGTTGGGTGTTAAAGTCCCCCACTATTATTGTGTGTGTTCACTGTGTGTTCTGTACTTTAAAAAAGTTTCTTTTATAAATGTGGGTGCCCTTCCATTTGAGCCATAGATGTTGAAACTTCATCTTGATTAATTTTTCATTTGATGATTATGAAGTATCCTTCCACATCTCTTTTGATTACTCTTGGTTGAAAGTTTATTTTCTAGGATATTATAATGGCTACTCAAATTTGTTTGTTGGGACTGTTTGCATGAAGAACTTTTTTCCAGCCCTTTAGTCTAAGGTAGTGTCTATCTTTGTTGCTGAGGTGTGTTTCTAGTATGCAGCATAATGATGAATTCAGTCTGTTAGCCTATGTCTTTTTATTGGGGAATTGAGTCCACTGATGTTGAGAGATACTGATGGCCAATGATTTTTAGTTCCTGTTATTTTGTAGAGATAGTACTGTGTGTGTGTGTGTGTGTGTGTGTGTGTGTGTGTGTGTGCGCGCGCGCACACATGCATACACACATTTCTCTTCTTTTAGGTTTGTTGTGAGATGATTAATTTCTTGTGCATTCTTTGATATAGTTACCCTCCTTGTATTGGAGTTTTCCTTCTAGTATCCTCTGTAAGACTGGATTAGTAGAAAGATATTGTTTAAGTTTGGTTTTGTCATGGAATATCTTGGTTTTTCCATCTATGATGATTGAGAGTTTTTCTATGTATAGTAGTCTGAGCTGGCATCTCTGGTCTCTTAGGGTCTGCAAGACATTTGTCCAGGATCTTCTGGCTTTTAGAGTTTGTGTTGGGAAGTCAGATATAATTCTGATAGGTCTGCCTTTGTATGTTACTTGGCATTTTTTTCCTTGCAGCTTTTAATATTGTTTCTTTGTTCTGTACATTTAGTGTTTGGATTATTTTGTGGTGGGAGGATTTTTGGTTTTGGTTCTGTCTTTTTTTAGGTTTGGGAAGTTTTCTCCCATGATTTTGTTGAAGATATTTTCTGGCTCTTTGAACTTGGAAATCTCACCTTCTCTTCCTCTAATTCTCAGGTTTGTTCTTTTCATCGCATCCCAAATTTCCTGGATTTTTTTGGGTTAAAAACTTTTTATACTTGGTATTTTCTTTAATCGATATATCAATATCTTCCATGGTATCTTCTATATCTGAGATTCTTTCTCTTCCATCTATTGTATTGTGTTGGGGAGGCTTGCATCTGTAGTTCCTATTCTCTTTCCTAGGTTTTCTATCTCCTAGGTTGCCTCCATTTGTGATTCTTTATTGTTTCTTTTTCCTTTTTTAAGGTCTTGGACCATTTTGTTCATTTCTCTCATGTGTTTGATTATATTTTCTGGTACTTCCTTAAAGGATTTATTTGTTTCCTCTTTAAGGGCTTCTACCTGTTTTTCTGTGTTTTTCTGTATATCTTTCAGGGAATTATTTATACACTCTATGAAGGCTTCAATCATCTTTATGAGACAGGATTTAAGTTTAGAATCTCAGGTATGTTGGTGTATTCAGGGTTTGATGTAGTATGAGAGCTGGGTTCAAATGGTGCCAAATTGCATTGGCTTTTGCTGATTATGTTCTTGTGCTTGCATTTGCCATCTGGTTGTTTCTGGTGTTAATTGACCTGCATGTCTTGGATTGGAGCAGACCTTCCCTGAGGTATATGGAGCCAAGTGTTCTGGGTTAGAACAGGTTTACTGAGAAGCAGTTGGTGCTGTGTCTTTGGTTTGAGCAGGCTTCCTATGACCTTGTTTAGAGCAGGCCTCCTCTGTTCCTGGTTAGAGCAGTCCTTCTGGGAGACAGGTAAGGCTGTGATGTGCAGGAGAAGCATGTCAATCTGCCAAGAGTGCAGGTGGAAGTGTGGATCAGAAGATGATTCAGAACATTTCTAAGCCAGTGGTTCTCAAGCTTCCTAATGCTGAGACCCTTTAGTATAGTTCCTCGTGCTGTGATAATCCCCAACCATAAAATTATTTTTGTTGCTACTTCATAATTGTAATTTTGATGTTGTTATGAATTGTAATATAGATATCTTATATACAGGATATCTGATATGTGACCCCTGTGAAAGGGTTGTTCTACACACCAAAGGGTCATGACTCACTGGTTGGGAACTACTGTTCTATGGCTAGTGCTCAGTATTACATATCCACAACATTAAAAGTAAATAAATAAAACCATCCAGCATATGATTAAAATGTTCTCTTTTTCCCAACAGAGGAAAATATTTTCTCAATTGAAATTTATTTAGAAAGTTATGTATTCCAGAATTACATGCTTTCTGTGGGCTTCCCTGTTTTGAGTTTATGGATTTCTTTCAGATAAACTACTTGTATCTAATGAATGAGACTGTAATATAGAAGAAAAATAATTATAATTATTCATTCTTTTTTGTGTTACTTCTTTTTAGAGCTAACAATGTAATTCTATTAATAGTTTTATAACTATAAAACAAGCCAGAGAGAGAGAGAGAGAGAGAGAGAGAGAGAGAGAGAGAGAAAGAGAAAATGATCACACATAAACAAGATAATTAAATGGGGAGCTCACAAAGAGCATCAAAACATGGGAGATCTTGTAAAAAAAAAGTTGAGCTCCTCAAGAGAAAGACTTCTATCTGGGGAGGCACTTTGTAGCTTGAGTTTTGAGGGATTGAGAGGTCTCAAGTGCATGACATTTGGAAGGAGTATCTAGAGCTTACAGGAATCCCTAGACACCTACTGCCCCTACACAAGGGCAGCAAGACTGAGTCGACACTTGGAAAGCTGTAGGAGTAACACAGGGAAATGACCTCAATGGAAAGGTAGTCTCCAAGTGTATAACCAGGTGGCCTATCTCTGAAGCAACAGATCATAACAATGCAGAATTAAACTAAAATTGTTCAAGTGCATTGAGTCAGTGTAAAACAGACTGATATCAAGATGAAGACAGAGGGTAGATTAAGACAGGGTGGAGGGTTAGCAGGACCACACTGTGAGAGTTCTCTCACATAATGCTTCTATGACTTAATTTTTCTCCATTATTTTCTGTTTGCATTGCTTGTATGATTACAAAGACACAACTGAAGATGACCAAGGGATTCAAAAATGTGGAAAGAGTCAGAACCAATAGCTTGTGGCGTTTTGGAAGAAACACAGGAGCAAGCTGCAATCTCTCTGCTAGCTTTCTGAGAAGTTATGGATTCTATCTATAGATGTCACCCTCAGTGAGTGCGATCTAACATTTAGCAAATAGTTTCTCAGGAATATTTTCTTTGGTATTTCATATCTTATTAGCATTTAGTAGGGCATTTATTTATGTCATTTGCACTATCTATCCCCATTTTTGTTTAATATTTATGTCTGACATATCTCACAGGCCACTAACTTGCATCTATGCTTAATGCTTGTTTCTCCCATGTCTCACAAAGGCACTTTTATACTTACTATTTATACTTGATATTTCTAATAAGTATTTTAAGGTCTATTTGTTCTCCCTGTTTTTACAATAAGAACGAAATCCCCTCAGATATTATAACCGACATACCTTAGAAAGATAGGGATATGAACAAAGACCATTCAGATGTTAGCTTGCTGTGTGTAGTGGAGATTAGTTCTAGAGTGTGCTAAGCAAAGGGTCCTGGCAGGCGATTCTCTTCTCTAGGGTTCTTCCCACATATCCTATTGTCTCCAATGTTTGTGGATTGTTCCAATTAGTTTTTAGGGGTGATTTATAAGTGGTCACTGAAAGAAGCCCTACACACAGCTGCATGCTTTAAAAGCATCCTTACTGTAAACTGTATCATGGTGTTTATTCTTCTACCATTACATCTTCCCCAGGACTGATAAATTATTTACTTAATGTTGACAAGGCTAAACTAGAAAAACACACCAAAATTTAGATACTCAGAGGACCAAAGAAGGGTAATACAGAGAATTTTTTTTCCAGGCAGATGGTTCTAGAATCTTTTCAAGGTAGAATTAAGAGTCGCAAAAATTGTAAGTAATGTAAAATTGAGATTGATAATGCTTCGTGTCCTATAATCCCTGTTGGAACCAACACAGTTGATTTTTGATGTTCAGTGTTGTTAAATTCCAGTTGAACTCGACTTAGCTGAGTTCTGTAACAAGAGAAAAATCCCCACTCTTACTTACAGTATAAGACTTTATTCTTTGTTTTTCATCTTGGATCATGGAAATCACCGAAGTTTTACCACTGTGACTCGAGACACTGATTGGGAGGTTGAAATAGCTCTGATCCAACATTGGGTAAGTTCTGCTTTCCCAAGCGACCACTCTAGTATGTCCACACACTACAAACATATTTTAAAGGGAGCTACTTAGAGATTTGAAGTTCTATATCAAAGTAATTTAATAATCATCTGGAGACTGTTACTAAAGCAAAACCCCAAAGTATAGGTGACAGGACACTTCCTAAGTACTACCGGCTCCACCGCAGGAAAGCCCCACTGTGCCAAAGTTGTCCTGTTTAGGTTTGCATATTGTTTTAATTCTCAGAGCTTGCTTGACCAAGGTGCTTTTTATTTTTTAAGTTTTAATGAAAACCAGCTTGCTGTGCTTTAAGGGGATCTTCTTGACAAGCATGAGGAGGAAACTTACAAAATGACTTTTAAATAAATGTTGGGTTATATTTTGCTATTAAAAAAGAAATTTGTCGTGTAAAACAATGCTAAATTAATATTAATGTATTTATGTGACCGGTCATTTTTGTGCTTGACTGAATGCCACTTTCCCAAGGATAGTCATAATGAATATACTTTTGGAGCAGAGGGCTAGAAAGGAGTGGACTCAACACGACATCAAATTATTTGGAACACTGAAAATAACTGAAATTCAGAGATAACAAATAGATTTTATTTATCATCTTGCTTATGCCTAACAAGGAGTCCCAGGCAATATGCTGCAGACTATTTTTAATAAATAAATATAACATTTTGCCTTGTTCCCAATTACATATTTTTATAAAGGATTTTTGAAGAAACAGGAGATTCTTTTTATGTTCACAGTTCAACAGAAAGAAAAGAAATGATTACAGTGTTCTAGAAATGTCCCTAGAACAGGAAGGGTGGGAGGAGGCTCCTCCATGATAATAAAAACAATGTGACTGGACTCTCACAGCTGCAGAAAACTATCCCTTGTACTTTGCTAGGAGAAAATGCCACCGTGGCCCCAAATATTCTACCCAGCCTCCCAAGTTCTTCCCTTCCTCTCCTGGTTTGATTGGTTTTCTTTAATCCACTCTCTGGAAATGTCTTCCTTCATGATATGACTTTTTACAACTAAAAAGTGGATTTGAACATCATTTATATCCAAAATATTGGCCTATGGAGATGAGACGAGATCCTTAGAGGAAACGGAAGTAAAACTGCTTCTGAAACAGAGAGAGACTCCCCAGGAAGTGAGTGGAACAAAACCTTGCAAGTCAGAGAAGAAGCATCAGCCAAAAGAATAGAACAGAACGTGGTTTATGGTTTACTGTACTTCCTCCCAAATATGGCTAAAAATGGAAAGTAAAATTTTGCTATGGAGGAGTTTCAAAATAGGTGGGTGGGTAGAGTTTAAAACAAAACAACCACAGAAAACCCCAATGAATGCAAGTTACCACATCAAAAGCCCCAAACACAATCAGAATACTATCCAGTGAGTACATTCAGTAATGGAATTTAATAAAATTATTTGTCCTGAAAGAGTTCTCAGTAAATTGGGAACAGAAGGGAATTTCCTCAACTCACCATAGGAAATTTGTGAAGAGCTTACAACTAATATCTTAATGGTTAAAGTCTGATGCCTTCATCCTGGCGATAAAGACAGTGAGATGTTTGTATTGCTTCACTTCAGCACTGTCCTGGCTTCCGTAACCACAGGTGATACTTGTTTACATGCTCAAAACAAAACCACAACAACAATAACAAATGAGAGCAGGAGATCAAGAGCTAGGGAAAGCAAAGGAAAGTTACAGTTTTGAGTTGGAATGTAGAAAAAATGGTCCTGGTTAGCAGTGAAGAGTCACAAGCTGTAGTGCTGGGGAGGGACTCCTTGGAGGTGTAAGTGCATTGTCTTATGAAGGAGGTAATTATTACACCTACATCCTTAGTGTGTTTTAAGGTGAATCAGGATTCCTGTGGGATGGTCCCTTGGAGAGGTGACTGATGGGCCCATTTGCATTAACTCTTAAGGGAGCAGATAATAGTATCTAACATTCTACTTTTTGGAGGATGTGGTAGTTTAAGTGAGAATGGCCCAAACAGGCTCATAGGTGGTGGCACTGGGAGGTGGGGCCTTTTTGGATGAAGTGTATCACTGGGGTTTCAGAAACTCAAGGCAGGTTCAGCATCACTTTCTTTTCCCACTGCCTGCAGATCCAGATTTAGACCTCTCAGCTATCTCTCTAGCACCATGTCTGCCTGCATGTTACCATGCTTCCTGCCAGGATGATAATAGACTAAACCTCTGAACTGTAAACCTGTCCCAATTAATTGCTTTTCTTTATAAGAGTTGCTATGATCATGGTGTCTCTTTACAGCAATAGAAACCTTAACTAACAGAGCAGATCAGAATGTTCGTCTCCACCAGGGCTAGTGGTAAACCTCAGGTTCTGAAGGGAAGTACGTTTCTCTAATAGCGTTCTCCAGTAACCTCACTTTTTATAAAGCATCTTAATTCTAGGAGAGTGAATTATGACTCTTCCCTTTCTAATGGATTTTAAAGCCAAAGATGAGGCAAGGGTCCACACTCAGTGGTAATAGTTCCTGTGACCTAACAAAAATACTTGACAAAACTAACTTAAAGGAGGAAGTCTATTTTGGCTCAGTCTATTGTGATGTGGACAGTATTGGTGGGAGGTGCATAGGCAGTTGGTCATACTGTCCCTGGTCAGGAAACAAGTAAGTGCTGGCGTAGAGCTTGCCTTCTCTTCTTTATGTAGTTTAGGGGTCCATCATATGGGATGATGTTGTGTGTACTCAAGGGAGGTCTTCCCTCTTCAGTTAAGTCTTCCTAGAGATACCCTCATAGACACACTCAGAAGATTATTCCCATTGTAATTGTAAATCCAGTCACAATTGACAATGATTTATTTGTACAGTTTCAGAGGAGAATATTTTGTGTGTTGTCTCTTACTGCACAGTAATCTAACCATAAAAGTTAGTGGCACAGAATAACTGTAACTGCAAGCATTTGTTATCTAATAGTTATCTATAGCTCAGGACTCAGAAACAGCTAAGCTGAGTAGTCTTGGTTTCCAGTGGAAGATGGAGTCAAGATTTTGGACAAGGCTGAAGACTGAACTGTAAGCTGGCGCTGAAGATTTGTTTTCCAACTGTTCACTCACATGCCCAGACAAGCCAGTATTGGCTAATGTCAGGGGGCCTGCAGTTTTCATCTTGTGGCTCTCCCTAAGGGGTTTTGAGAATGTCTTCCTAACATGGCAGCTGGTTTCCATCAAAATGAGCAAGTCAAGAGACATTAAAGAGACAACATTAATGGTTTTATGACTTAATTTAAAATTTTTTCTATGGTGTCCTAATAGTTACAATTTAGGAGAGAAACACATAGGAACATGAACATCAGTATCTTGGGGTCATTTGGGGTTTGTCTTGGAGACTAGCCACAGATGTATCAAAAAATACCTAAAAGGACCTCAGTGTCTTAGCTGAATGTACCCTTTAGAATTATATATATATATATATATATATATATATATATATACACACACAGAAGTCAGTGCTTGATGTGATGTCAGGTGTTTTCCTCAGTTCTCTCCATCTTATTTTTTGAGGTAGGGTTTCTCACAGAACCTGAAGCTTACTGATCTGACTAGACTTGCTGGTCAGAAAGCCCCAGGGATCCTCCTGATTCTAGCTCCATACAACTGGGGTCCCAGATGCACTGTAACATGCCTGGCTTTTTACAAGGGTGCTGGGGATATGAAGAACTCAAGTCCTTACTTTTCATGGCAAGCGCTTGTTACTGATGAGCCACCCCCACAGCCTTAGGTTGGCTTTTAAAATCCTGACAGTACAAAGCCTTCGTAAGAATACCAAGCACCTGGGACACCCTTATTTTGTTGTGGAAAATGACACAGCCATTTGCAACAAGCTAGGTCATGCCTAACAATGATGTTTATACTTACCGCTTGCCCTGTGATTCTATTCCTAGGCATTTAAATAAGACACACAGAAACACACCTTCATACAAAGAGCTGTATATGAATGTGGATGGCAGTTTCACTCATAGTCACCCAGACAGAAGTTCATCAAAGGTATTAGGTACAGCCAATGAGATAATTTGGCTGGCAAACCTTATGACCTGAGTTTAATTCCCAGGATCCACATAGTAGAAGAGAACCGGCCTTTCCAAGTTCTTCTCTTTCCTCCATACATGTCCCTAAAACCCCTCTTTCTGTCCCTTTAAATAAAATATTTTTTAAAATGTAGCAAATCATAACAAGATATTAACCAAAAGTGGAAAAATCAAACTATGGTGGGGTTTTGGCAAACGATAAATACAAAAGTGTATATATACATGGTCACAGTTAAATTTCAAAATCATTACGCTAAGTGAAGAAAAAAAAAGCCAATGTAATGGGCCACACAGGCCACACAGGGCACAATTCCATATTTACTACATCCTGCAAAGGAGGACATAGGAATCACTGTGGTTCTCGAGGGTTAGGAACAAGTAGAAAGAGAGGATTGACTACAAAGTTCTTGAGAAACTCTTGGGGCTCTTGGAAATACGTGCTGCTCAAGCAAGAGTTTTACTACCATACACATACTTTATCTACAATCTATCATATTATACTCCTAAAGTTAGTGATTTTTTTTCCTGTAAATTACTCCCATGAACCTGAGTTCGAGGAAAGCAAATCTAATTTAAATAACACAACAGATTTGGTATTTCAGTGTTTTGTGAGAAACCTACATTTTTAATACTAGGTGAGATACTATTTTAAGGGAAATTATAATAAGAAAGTTATTGTTCTTCACAGAAACAGAACTTGTGGCATTTGATTTTTAACACAGTTGCTTAAAATGCTACTTATTTAATTAATGTGGAGACCTGGCGAGTCAAAATTCTGAAGGGAACAGAGATGTAACCAAGTCTAGTGGAAATTGGGCAGAAACAGGATAAGCCAGCCTTGCAGAAAGTAATGTATTAAGAAAATTTAGGGTCTCTGTGAGATCACACTTTTGATCTGGTCAGGCTTTCAACTCACTGGATTAGGCTAAATCACATTAAGGAGAACAAACTGCTTTACTGAAAGTCCACAGACTCAAATATAGCCTCATTTGAAAGCACCTTTTCTGAAATATCCACAATAATCTTTGATCAGAGATAACAGTGCTGTAGTTACCATCTGATTAACCATAACAGGAGGGGATTAGTTGACTGGGAAAGGGGTTAAGTATCTTCTAAACCATTATAAATGTTCAGAATCTGACTTTGGATGGTACTGTCTTGGGTGCAAATGTTTCTCAAAACAAGTTGAGTGCTAAATTTCACATCTTCCTATTGTGATAAATTAATGATATATTCTTAATAAAACTCTAGAAGAGACTCTGGGAAGCTGTCTTAAGACTGATGTTACAGTTTACTTAGCATACAGAATGTATATGTGTGCATAAATATGCATATGCCTTTGTGTGTGTATGAGTACATGTGTGTGCATAAGTGTGAGTATGTGTGCATGTGTATGCATGTATATGTGTGTCTGATTGTGGTAAGTGATGATGACTTTGCTTCTAATATTTTTATCCACTTGTCTCTCCTATGTTTTTGAGCCACCCACACCATTAGTCACTACCACTTTTAAGAACCTATTTATTTTCTGCCGTTTTTTGGAAGTATGTGGGTTACCTCTATTCTGCTCTCACTAATTAGACCATCATTACTCCTTTTGCCAAAATAGAGACAGAATATATGTTCAGCCTTAAATGACTAAGGAGGTAGGAAGGAATTTAAATGGCATCTTTATCTTTTATTAATGGAGGAAATAGAAAGGGGAGGCATATGCAGTTACTATTCTGGTTATCTCATTTTATCCAGAATTCTACATAACTTTCCAGATGGAATTCATGTCATTAGAGGGCAAAGCAATAGTAGCTTTAAGCTTGCTAACAGTCTTTTCCTAGCTTACCCAAGGACAAACACAGGATTAGGGTTACTTTAAATACTAAAAATGTCATATTTGTCTTAAAACTTTAAAATGTGCAGTATAATAAAAAGAATATAAGAAATTATCAAGGGAGAAGTAACCAGTATTTGAAGAATCGATTTGTGAATCAAGGCAGATATTTTTGTATGCAAAGTAATCTCATTAAATTGAAATGTGCAAAACATAAATTCTAATGATATAGAAAAATTTTATTAAATGTTTGTCAACAATTTTTTTTCAGATGTTTTTGTTCAGGTAATAGAGGGTTGTGAGTCATGTCCAAATTATTCCTGAGAATATTCTGATTGTTGCTTCAAATTATATAGCAAGCTGTACAATGAGCATAGACATGTAATTAGACTTAGGAAGAGCATACTCAACTTTGTCCCATTTTGTTTTCCTGGGAGGAAACAGGATGCAGACACGATAGCCTTGTACATTATTAGAAGTAATCTATGACCAAGACTTCTGGCATGAATCAGGCATAGGACTTTTCTGTATCCTAAATGTCAGGAATTCATTGATCCAGGAATCCATTGATCCATTTCAAGTTGAGGTTGGTCTGGGTATCTCCTACTTTACCCACAGAGAGCACAGATGGGGACTTCTAAAGTAAATAAGAAGGAACCTATCTTCCTTTTTCTTTGTTGTTCTTTGTTTTCCTCACTCTCTCTCTCTGTTTCTTTGTCTCTCTCTCTGTCTGTCTGTCTCTCTCTGTGTCGCTGTCTCTCTCTGTGTTTCTCTCTCTTTTTTTCTCTCTCCCTCTCTTTCTCTCTCTGACCTAAGGGAGGGAGCTAAAATCTTAATGCCTTTTTATTCTGAAAATTTGCATGTGACAGGTGAAAATCTTCTCAACCTGGCACCTTGGTAACTATGAGCAAAGCCCCATGTTACACTGACAGATAGATGCCAGTGCTTACATCCTGTGTCTTCATTTATCTGCCCTATTCCTGATTCATTCAGTGACACAGAATGAATTTTTATGAAAACCTTCTGCTATTCCTAACCTTTTCTGAAGCATTAAATACTAATATGTATCAAAAATAATTAAGGGATTTTTTTTTCTCAAAAGAGAAACTTAGAGAAATGCTTGTTTCTTGGAAACTCATTGTTTAAACAAACAAATTAATATACTATTGAAATAGCATGGAGAAACTTTAGTTTACCACTTGTGTTAATCCAATATACTTACTTATTTGAACCTAATAATCATTAAAAAGGGCAGGGAGTCTCTGCAATAGTTTGAATGAAAATGCCCCATAGGCTCATAGGGAATAGCATTATTTAAAAGGATTAGAACCAATGGCCTTGTTGGAGTAGGTGTGGTCTTATTAGAGAAAATGTGTCACAGGGTAGGATGGGGAGGGGTTGAGGTTTCAAGGGCCCACACTATGCCCAGTCTCTTTCTCTTCCTGCCACCTGCAGATTCAGATATAGAGCTCTCAGCTCCTTCTCCAGAACCATGTCTGCTTGTGCACCAATTCCTGTCCTGACAATAATGGACTAAATCTCTGAACCTGTAAACCTGTCCCAACTAAATGTTTTATTTTATAACTGTTGCCATAGTCATGGTGTCTTTTCACAGCAATAGAAGCCCTAAGACAGTATCTAATATACAACAATCAGCAACTTTTAATTGATAATGTATAAAATGACATTCCCAGGCTGTTGTTCATTCCCCTGAAATATTCTCTAGGATTAAGCTATGTCATAGCTCTTTTTCTAGTAGGTCCACCTAGATTTTTATCTTGACAGGAGGGTCCTCTCCACTCTGGCTAATTGGTAAACACTTGTAAGATAAGGTAGTTTTTTTTTTCTCTAAAATAATCCGTATCCTCAATTATGCTGGGACCTATTTTTATTTAGTGATGTTAGAGAAATGGATACACAAAACACCATGACCAGAAAAGCCTAGCGGGGTAGGTGCCTAGATTTCTATCCCAGAGTTAGAGTATCATGGAAAATTAGGTTGGACAGATTTATTTTTTCCCATTTATATTTTCAATCAGACTATTCCTCAATCCTTGTTCCCCTCGTACACATGAGCAGATATTTGTAGCATAACTCTGCTCTCACTAAAATTAGAAAAAACTGCCTGTATCTTAGGGTCTGCTAGTTTCCATTCCCAGTCTTTTTGGGGGTGATTCTGATATGTTAATTGTCATTGAAACAGTAAAGAGCTCTTGAATGCACACTGCTGAACCCCATTTCCAGAGTTTCTAACTTAGAAAATTTGGGCTAGTGTGGTGGTTTAAGAAAGAATGGTTCCCATAGGCTCATATATTCGAATGTTTGGTCATTAGGTATTAGCTTTCCTTGACAGGGATTAGGAAGTCTGGCCTTGTTGGAGTAGGTGTGGCTTTGTTGGAGGAAGTGTCAATGGATGTGGGCCAATGTCTTTGTCTCTGTCTATTCATCTGTCTCTCTCTTTTCTTGCTGTCTGCCAATCCAGATATAGGACCCTCAGCCACCTCTCCAGCACTATGTCTGCTGTTTGCCACCATGCTTCCTGCCATGAGGATTATGGACGTAAGCTCTGAAACTGTAATCCAGCCCCAATTAAATGTTTTCCTTTATGGGAGTTGCCACGGTTGCTGGGTGGTGGTAGTACACACCATTAATCCCAGGACTTCGGAGAGAGAGACCGAAGTGATCTCTGAGTTTCAGGCCAGCCTGATCTACAGAGTGAGTTCTAAGACAGCCAGGGCTACACAAAAAAACTGTCTTAAAGCACAACAAAAAGAGAAAAACAAAAGGTTGCCATTGTCATGGTGTCTCTTTACAGTATCAGAATACTATCCAAGACAGCTAGATACCAGAAGTTTGCATTGTCAACAGGTGACTTTCCCTTGATGCTACTTCTAGCTGGCCCAGGGGTTCATCTGTGAACACCAGGGGCTCACAAATTACAATGCACTTAATATGGGAGAGAAAAAAAGAAAATGTATCAGCAAATTAAGTTTTTCACAAGTAGGCTATTCTTATTATCTTAGTGGTGATTACAGTGAGTTTAGGATCATACCAATGTAGCACATAGTATGAAAAGCCTAATAAACAGTTTTCCTCTTTCCAGGCTGGTTTGAGGACTTGTCTGAATAAGGCCCAAAGGGGTCTGAACAGCACTGGCCTCAGTGCAATACACAGGTGCATTTGTTTTTCTCATGCAGTGCATGGTGGCTTGCAAATATGACCTCAATATTTGAAACACATGTTGCTGCTCTTTCGATTAGATATATTTCTATGAATCGTTGAAAGTGTGATCATTGACGTGGTTTAAAAATTTCCTGCTTTAGTTTGGTCTGGCCAAATATTTTGATAATGTGAGAATTTAGTCTACAAGTCAAGGATTGGCAAGAATAATGTGGTTTGTGAGACCAGTCTGGGAGTTTGATCCAGTTTGGACAGATGCCAGGAACGACTATTGGCGCTGGCAATAGAGTTCTCTTGGAGAAACTCCTTTATCGCCTAGACCAACTTGGTTCCCAAGCTTTCTTGACATTTTCTTTCGTACCCAAGTCCTCTTTGTACTTGTTTGGATCTTTACTTTCTCTTGGAAAAACTCTTCACTCTTTATATGGATTCTAGTTTGTCACAGTTTTAAATGGCCATCCCCATATCATAATTCACTCAAATCTTCCCAATATAAAGTTTCTCTCTATTCTAGCTTTTTTCATTTTTGTTAAAAATGGACAAGTCTTTCCCACTAAAACCAACTGATTTTCTTTTTCTGAATACTGAGGTTAATGATGCTTTATATTTGATATCTTACCCTGTTTATTCTTTTCTCAATGAACATGATCAGAGCACAGTTTACCTTGTAAGCAGAGTTTTAGACTGAGAGTGACCCAGCTCACTCAGTAGTGTTTGTCCTGCAAACAAGAGGATCTGAGTTCAGCTCCCAGAGACCACCTTAAGAAAAAGCTGGTGTGGTTGCATGCACTCATCACAGTGATGGCTTGTCTATTCAGAGAGTGCCAGGCCAGTGGAAGACCCTGTCTCAAAAGAAAGATTGATGACATCAGAGGAATGACATCTGAGATACCTGGTATTGCCCTCTAGTCTTCATGCATAGGTGTACACGTACTTTTTGGTATAAAATCTTCAGCATGACTACTTCCTAGTCAGCAAAATTTGGCCTATCCTTGACACCAAATTCTTCACAACCTGGGAATGGTAGGTCATTGATTTTTTTTCTCTGCTAGTGCATAGAAAGTACAGTATCACTCTCTCTGCCTTATGGTCATGCTTTACCATTTTCTAGGTCTCCCTTGATTCTCCTCTTCTCCGTGTCCACTTGCTTTCCCTGCAAGGTTAGAGCATTTTGTGTGGGTCTTCTGTTCTCTCTTAATGTGGGATATTAGCATACACAGCATTTCAGTTGCCCATTATTTCCATGTAGTATTTGTTCACACACATCAGCTCTTCTCCTTTATTCACTGCCCGTCTTCTGGAGTACAGGGTTGAAGGAGCCTCTGATATCTGAACTGGTTTATTAGCCTCAAAATATATTTGGTCAGTCACTTGTAAAATGAAAAGTTGACCGGAGTATGGTGGACACTGGCTTGGGCATTTTATTAGCCCAATTATTGATACATTTTAATAAGTTCCTGAATCTCCGTGGAACTGTTTTCTTCTTTGAACAATTAGAGAAAATAATATTTATGCCAGTGAAGGTTCTTGGTGAGACAATTATATAATGAGTCAATTAGTGGAATACAGGTATCTACTTTTGGCTGTAAAGGAAATTTTCAGTGTACTCTATTGAACTTCAATATACTGAAGATTATATGATTAAAACAGGGTGGGAAAAAGTCTGACCTTCAAAGATTAGGTGTAGTTCAAACACAATTGGGATGAATCCTCAAAAATGAAGTCTCCTGAAACTGGCTTTCTAGTAGCTTCTCTCTGAACTTTACATACCCTCTCCAAATGTTTAGGAGCTCCTTAAGGATAAACTCTCTTCATTGTTCTGTTTTATTCTTTCCCTTCGGTTAAAAGGAAAGAAAGCTACAACATTTTTTAACAAATTTCAATTGCTTAGTAATGACATTCTAAAATGAGTAATTGGGTATTAGCAGTGAGGTGTTTGTGTCCAATGTGTTCTGTATCTGATGTCAGAATGTCTTGAAGGTAGAAGATGCCAGCTTTAAAACTGACTAATACTTTTTAATACTTTTTATTTAGAGTATTCTTTCTATTTCCATTATTAGGTGCCACCTAAAGGAGTAAGGGCAGTCTAGGATGTCACAACTCTTCCTGGGTGGTTCTCATGGCCTAAAGACAGTAGCTTTTAAAAATTATGCAGTGTTCACTTTTAGTGACAACATGTGATTACTGCCACATTCTCTCTCCTGTCAGTACTGTTACCCAAGGCTTAGAGGATTATGAAGCACATGAAAAATGAAGAACAATTTTATATATTCTTTATGTTTTTATTAGCTCTTTAAAGTTTTATTTTAAAACATAGAGTTTTATATCGATTAACACCTACATTTAAACAGACTGGTATACCAATTAAATGCCATATCACAACTGTTATAAGCTCTGTTAGAAAAATAAACATCTCACAACAATCTACAGTGTCAGCTTTTAATAAATACATAAAAGAGAAGTTAGTAGTCAACCAGTTATGCAAAGAAATTCATAGTATAGTACGTGAAATTGTCATATTTACCAATCTTCTGTCAATTTCACCTTTCATATAATCAAAGCCAGAAACAACATAAAATGTGTTCATGAAGAATTTGTTTTTGTTTGAGCTGTTTTATATTCAAATATCTTGATTTAAAAATACATTCTATATTAAATGTTTTTACAAAGGCAGTATTTGTCAAGTCAAAGACTGTTATTGATTTTAAAACATGTCTAATTGTTTTTGAAAAGATTTACAAACCTTCATAAAGAAGCTAGTACATGTAAAATAGCTTTAAACCTATGTTAAGTATAAACAAAATGAATTTCTATATTAATATGTGCAAATTTGTACTTTTTTATAATTTAGAATGAAAATAATTTTACTCAATATTTCAATAAAAATCTATGTACCATACTTGTTATTGTGCAGACATGTTTTCAGAATCACATTTATATGTATAAAGTCAGTAAAGTTCTCAACAGAAATCACACGATTTCTATCCTTGATAATTGCATTGGTTTTTGTTTTTCTCTTATACTGATGAGTTACATAGTTGTACTGACATTGGTTGTGAAGAATAGACACCTGGTTGAAAGAGTTAGCTTACAAAGATACATTTTATGCAGGAAGGTATTTCAGGTAGACAGAGTAGTGTTATTACTCTCACATATTCTATCAAAAGCTGCCCAGAGAGTTGAACAATTGTTTCACATGAAGTACTAAATTTTAACTGCAGTTTTTTTTTTTCAACAGTCATCACATGAGCTGTATAGGAAAAGATACTTGAGCCAAAGAAAACATCAAAAGAACATAAAGGATAAGGAGAAATTAGAAAGTTCTCAGAGGAAATCTTTTCAAGACCAGCAAGTTGCATCATTTTAGTCTCTGGCAACTGGCATCAAACTTACAAAGTGCTGTGAAATCTAACTATGATGTTTTCATGTAATCCTTTTTCCAGTCAACTTATTTAAAAGTGAGATGATCATTTCAAACAATCCATTCAAAAGGAATGGGAATGCTAAAGATCCTTAAATGAAAGCCCAAGAAACTCAACACTTTATTAGTTAACTTAGGTTTGCCTAAATCACTGCTGTTGGCAGAAGTTATAAATGGGGCCTGAAAGAGCTTTTGTAACTCAAAGATTCAAAGGATCCAAGCCAATAGGCCTGCATTGAGTGGTATATGGTTTAGCTGTATTAAAAACTGGCTTCACATGTCATCACAAACGAATTCATAAACATTTATATGGAAAGGACTGCATCCATGAATATTTAATCAGTGTAGTGTTTCTCTCCATACAACTTTAAACACTACACTGCAAATGACAATTTCAAGTGATGTCACAATTTTGGGGATGCTAAATTGAAAAAAAGAGTCTTCTAGAATCAGCAAGACACACATTAGGTATGTCTAATCAATTATGCACAACTAATTTGCAATGCAGGGATTATGGAAGATGAAAAGAAAAGGATTTGAAGGAATATTAGTCCTATTCCTTTGAAAATGTTTGCATTACATAAAATGATATTTTTACAGTCATAAGGACATAAGGATAGCTGTAAACTAAGTATCAAGAGTAAACAAAGAGAATACAGTATGCATATCATTAAACTTCTTAGTGAGTTGCTACCTTTATGAAACATAAATCACAATGTTGTAAAAACTATTTTTTTGTTTTCAGAGGGTCTGTAATTGTCCAAATGAGGGCTGACATTAATAAGAGATCTTTGGAAATGAAGAACTTAGTTTCGTTGTTACGCTGTTATTTTTCAAAATTAGGCTTATTGGCTTGAAGCTTATGGGCAATTTCTAGAGAAATGTGGGTGGGAGAAACGGAAACCAGGAAGAAAAAAAGAGCCATTGAGTATAAGCTATTGTACCAAGTACCAGAAGAAATATAATTCTACTGAGAAAAACATTCATAATCTCTCAAGAATTACTGATTTAAATGTATCACAGATGTCTGTTGATATATAAAATATTTGAATTTTATTCTTTGGTGGTTTTGCACTTGATGTATACACAATTTTAATTTGTGAATTTTGCTTCCAGAGATACCTAATTTCTTTTGTTATTTTTATAAACTAAGTTAATTTGAACATGTGGGACATAATTAGATTTTTAATAAACTTTTAAGTCTCATAGTGAAGGTATATGGCTTAATAAATAGTAGAAAATACCTGAAAATTGTATCAAATGTTTATAAATACATGTATACTGCAGTCTAAAAATGTCTCAGAAGAAATAAGTTGTATATAGTTGCTTATGTAGTGGAAATATGGGATATTTTTGAATAATTACACACCAGGACACAAAATGCTGACAGGCCAAAAAAACATATCACTCAAGTTATTCGTTTTGCTAACAATTTAAAATTCAGTTAATTGCATTTACTATCAACAACTCAAAAAACTCATGTGTTCATAACATTTGAAAATAGTCTAAAAGTACATAAATTATTTAATCTAAGAATACCCTGTTTCCCCTTACATGTTAATTAATTCTACCTAGTCAAATATTAATTCTGTTCTCACAAACTATTAAACAGAAGAACTATTCAAGTAAAATATAAGCCCTACAATCCATTAAAAATTAGCTTTTTAAGTTAACAAAAAGAAGAGAAAGGGAAGCTACAAGACATTCCACATGTAAGTACAAATTATCACCCAGCACTGAATTTCTGGCAAAGAAATTCATCTTTCTTGTGGCAACAGGCTTGGTCAATCTTAAAATTAGTGCAAACTAGTGAGGGAATAAAAATGTACAAATCCATGCTTTCCAAGGATTCTCTTTAATCATGTTCTTTTGCTCATTTCATGTGGAAATAATTGTTCATAAACATTGCTCACTTTTGAGTTGTTAGCATTTAATTAATGGACATCTTCCTTTGGGGGAGGGGACTGCCAAGCATCCATTAATTTATATATTTATAAAAGGATCCTGTTCTGAGCAGCAAAGTAGGATTTTCATATCAGCTTCAGTGAGAACAGTTTCTTTAGACACAGTCACAGTATTTTGACAATGCCCATCTCCCATTGAGGAAGAAGAAACACTCAAGTCAAGAGCATTGCCATTGCTCTGCTAAGGGACACATCATGTTTGCTGGCAAGAGAATGACTTACAGGCTTTCCAGGCCCCAGGGTATAATATCTAATGGAGGTTAGTCTTCATCAACATACTAATATCTAGAACTTTCAAGTGCTGAAGAGCAGCAAACTGAAGAGAGACACTCATTAGATTCCTCTGTTGTCACAGGTGAGACACTTGCTACACAAAAGACAGGTGGAATTTAGAATTCAAGCCATAAGCCTCTGGATCAAAGCTGAGCAATGGCCAGCTCCAGGAGGCTTGTTCTTTTAGCCACTGTGGAGGGAAGGGCTGCACCAAAGTCTTATCAGAAGGTGGCTAATGGGAAAAACTAGAAGCTACTTATGCACAGTACCCTTTTGTACTTTGCTTTGAAATATTCTCATGAAAAATACTGAGGACTTCAATGAATCATATTTTAAATTTTGCCATGGATATTTTGCAGATCCAAGAGGTAGAGTATTATTGTCCAATGCTGGCCTGTAATTGGAAGGCAGCTCTTATCTGATACTGTCATTTCACTGAGTCTGTGTTTTTGTGAAATCATTTTAATTTTCTGAGCCTCCATTCCCTGGCTAACAAAAAGAGGGGAATTAACTTGTTTCCAAGATATTACCCTCACTTCTCCAATTTTATACCTTTGTGAATTCTCATGAGGAGGGTTGGGATGATTCAAGGAATGTCCGTAGGGTGCACAGGAGGGCAATAATAATACAACTTTCCAATGAAAACTGTTGACATCAACTTGGAGTAAAACTCAAGAGAACATACTCAGAAAAGAGGGTACTCTGCTCGAAGCAGTTTTGTAGACACCTTGGACACCTTGTGGATTTCAGGCTACAGGTCAGATCAACCACAGAGTGAAACAATCCATCCAGTTTGACAGGTAAGAAAATATAAACTATCTTCAGACAAAGAAGCTATGGACTTAGATGACACCTAACAGTGACCCTTATTAACATTCAGCTTTAAAAACCAGTATTCTAATAAAGTGACATTGTCATATAGGTTTCTATGGCAGTAGTAACTTAGCACTTAGTTAATCCAGTCATTTGTGACATTATAAACTTATTCCAAAGGAAGAAAAACAGAATTTAAATGCAAAAAGGAAAAGATGTTGGAGTCAAAATCCATTTTGCAAAAGAGAAGAAAGCAGACTGGTATAGGCACAAAACCAACCACGCAGCTTCAAAAGAGAAGAAAACAGACTCGTGCATGCACAAAACTACACAGCTTCAAAAGAAACACCACTTAGATTAAAGTTTGTCTGTTCACCCTCAACTGAAATGAAACCCCAATCCTAGCTCAGCTGGTTGTGCTTATCTAGACAATGCCAATTTTGGGGTGTGGTTGACTGCTTTCAACTACTCCTGGATGCTTTTCATCAGCAGGTTGTGCACAAGGATCACCACTTTGTGGGGGTGACACCAAGCAACCTGCTCCATAGCCTGTGTCTATCTGAGAAGCGCAGGGCTGACAGGTACCTGTAAAGTGTAATCAGTGCTTTCCAGATGATCTACATTCTACGCTGATCTAAATAAGTTATATATTACAGTAAAGTGCTACAACACTAGTCTCCAACAGTAGTAAGACACATAGTTCACTGAAAACTTCAGCAGCTGAGTGAGTCACATGGTTTTGAAGATACTTGCCAGTCTTCATGGCACAATCTTCAATAATTTGCCTCCTCCTGTGACTTTTTATATTATACTTGCTAGAATAAATTGTGTAAAAGTATCCAGCTTCCAACAGTTTTTGTTTGTTTGTTTGTTAATCTTTCTTTAGAAGTTGCACCTGAAAGCCTCCTGAGCATTTAGTTTTCTGATATCCATTTTTATTTCCTCAGGCTTTTCTCGTTGGTAGGTTACAGCTCTTGTGCAAACACTTTGCAGAATCAGTTTATCCTTGATGGAGAAGAAATATTAGCATTAGTGAAGGACCTGAGTGCTATAACTGGACAGTAACATACAGCCATCTTCTGAGTTCACCAACCTTTTTGGAAGCAGACATTCTGTAATCTGATGAGGACTTAATTTTATTACTATTCCACTGTAGTATCACCTGTCTAATGATAAGAACTTTAAGCAACCCGATCAAGAATGTGACTATGAATATGATGAAAAATATTTGCAGATAGCTAGGGCCAGATAAACACTCTGCAAGAAAGAAAACAAGTTGATGAGTTAAAAGAAAAGTTTTAAAAAGTAAATCAAAGTTTTCTGTCAAATAGATATAATCTACATTCCTATAATAGAAACAGGCTTATTTACAAGTCTCCATTTTCAAAATAGGAGGCTGATATTACTCATCACTCAAAACAGTGAACCCTTCTCTGGTGAATATTCACAATTAAAATATTTTTTTTGTAGCTTGCTATGTCAAAATCTCTTACCTATATGTAAGTTTGTTTAGAACCGTGACCGAGAGAGATATAGAGGTGCGTACAGTTCAGCACTATTTGGAAAACATGATTTTAAAAGGATACTGAGCAGCCCCAAGCACTTAGCATGTGTTTTTCCTTTTATGCTTTATCCTCCTTGATTGCTCTGCAGTGATGGAAAATAAAGTAAACATCTGCAGAAGCTGACTCCGTACTACTCTAATAGGGAAATAAATATTTCCTCTAAACTCTGGTGTGAGATTTCATTATTATTACACATCACGGCTCTGAGAAGTAGGAGTGTTGCATCTTGGACAATACCCAAATCTCTTGTCTCACTTTTTACTAATTAACTTTACTAATCTAGTCTGTTTGCCTCCACAAATTCATTACGTGTTCTTCCATGAACAAATAATCACTTGCTGAAGAAGGAAAACCTGTTTTAGGAGAGGGAGCATACTAAACCTTTGTTTCAGTACCAGATCTCTGGCAAACTCTCACTGGGAAAATCTGTAAGCTCTACTCTAATCTCTGAGGAACATGGTTGCACAACAGTGGGTATTCCACAGAGCTCACAAGCTGCCCTAGATTCATAAAACACTTCCTGGACTGAAGCATGTGTTTCTCCACCCATTTTGCACGCTTCAGGGACCTGGTCTGAATGCTGCAGTTGCCTCGGAAAGAGCATCTAGAGAGAAGATGTGCCAAGGTCATGAGCATAGTAGCATCCAGGCATGGCTGATTCTGGCTCGAATGCTTAATGCTAAGCCAGCACGCCTCTTAAATGAGGTAAGATTTCAGCAATGGGGACAAGGGATCTCTAAATAGGTGGACTTAATAGAGACCATTGCTTGTAACTGGTGACAAAAAACTTGGAGGAGGTCAAAGACACACCCATTCTTATGCATTGAAATGAAAACAACAGATGTCAGTGTGGTATAGTGCTTCCTAGTTGAAGATATTATGGAGACACAATACAAAATGTGTGTCCAAAGGTGGTGCTATTTGATCTTTTGCAGCTGCTTGCCTTCAGGTTAGTGACCCTCATAGCTTATGTCTTGACAGATTGTGATGTCCCTTGGCTGACTTTGCTCCATCAGCTAAGTCAATCTTTAGAGGGGCACATGACTTGATCCTTTTGGCTTTTTGCCTGGTGGGAGTTTAGCCAGAGAGACTGAAAGAAGACCCTGTAAGTGTGGTTGAGTTGACAGATAATTAAGGTGCCTAACAAATGCTCTTTTCCTCTCCTTGCACAATAGTTGTCAAGGGGAGGAAAGTCCTATAGTTTCTGATACATTTCAGAAATGTTACGAATGTGTTAGCTAAAGGACCCTTTGAGGGTTCAAGCCTGTATTCATTTCCCCCTATGATGTTATGATGGTCCAACATTTGCCTCTGGTCATGCTTTTCTTAGCTGAGGTCAGGATAGGTTTTTTTCTAAGGAGCTTGAAGGGAACACTGTTCGAAACAACAGTTAAGTCAGAGTAGTGTTTACCTAACATAATTAATGATATGTAGGGGCCCTCTTTATTAGAAAGACACTTGGCTTTCTGAATAGATTGCTGCAGCCTGAGCTGGCAGCACATGGGACTCTTTTCTGAGCCAAAGTCACTGTGGGCTAAGGGAATGAAATATGGGAAACTAAGATGTACAGGATATTTCTGCTCTGCTATTTCTCTGGAGCTTTTTTTTTTCCTTGAAATAGCAGAATCAATAGGAACATTTCCAAAGATCTGACTGCAACCATAGTTTGTATTTCATAGGTGGCTTTACAGCTTAGACCTGTGTAACAAGTTCTACTGGGAGAAAAGAATGCTCCAAAAAACCTTTTGTTTAAAAGTAGTTTTTTATAATAGCTCTCACATCTTTCCCATTTATATATCATCTTTGACTTGAGGTACTTCTCCATGTTCATTGGCACATTTAGTGCCATAAAATCTTTCAATCCACCTTTTATCCTCTATTTTATCCATGAGGTATGGGCTCACAGAAATTTTACAGAAGGATTTATGTTTCTTAATTACTGTATTTTAGACCAAGGTCTTTAGCTTAAAAGTAACGCATTCTTTCCATTGAGTCAAATTTGGAATTATTCACCTTGAAGTTATATTTTTTCTTTTCATTTTTCTGTTTTTCTTTTACTTTTTTCCCCTTTTAATAGGCAGGATTTTACATAGCTCAGGATGGCCTTGAACTTCCTATATATCTGAGGCTGACCTTGACCTTCTGGTCTCTGGGTACCACCTCCCGAGTTCTCTTATGTCACATGATGCCTAGTTCCATGTGGTGCTGGGAATTGAACATGGGTTTTATCTATGCCAGGCAAGTGCTCCACCAACATAGCTACACCCCAGACTGATAACCTTAGGTATACTACAACAGCAGATGATCACTTAAAATCTTAGGGTTCCATTTGCAACAGGAGAATAAACTTTTGTTAGGTATTCAAAAGATCAGCAGGAGAAGCAAATTTCAGTTCTATAGGGAAACCATAGCCCTGACCTCTTAGAGAAATTATTCTACACAGGGAACTTCTATTTTTGGCTCATGGAAGTCCTAGATAATTCATTTGCATGGTCCTTGGTGGAGGCAGGAAGCATATAGAGTTATGAGGATGAGCGAGGAGGTTTGACACTTAAATATTTCATCTTTGGGAGATTAAAAAAATGGATTACCAATTCAATTCAATACTGTATATATGTATTAGTACTGGATTTTTTTTTAAATATCTGTGACACAGTGACAGAGTTGTTTTCAAAAGGAATTCAATAATTTACAACGGAATCAACATGAAGTCACTGTTCATTCCTTCAGGAATAAAGTACATGGTAGATCTTTCAGCCTCAGGAGTCTCCTCAGAGTTACCTGATATTTGGTCCACACGATGCTGTTCCATGACAGCACAGGAGGATTTACACTGATCAAGGACAGCCTGAGACAGATTGTGAGGGTGAAGGCACTGCAGACAATTCCTGTTTAAGGAACATGAAAGGATTACTACATTAAAAAGGCAATAGACTGAATAATCCCTGTGAAGAATAAAATAAAAAATCAACTAATGGTCAAATTTGGATTAGGTCCATTAGAAACTAACCACATCAGCAAAGCCTGGTGGCCCAAACCAGTAATCCCAGATACATGAAGTCTGAGGCAGGAGGATGATATGGTCTAGGTCTTCCTGGGCTACAGAGTAAATTCAAGGCCAGCCTGAGTAAAACAATGTCTGAAAAGTAAAATAATAATTAATAATAATAATAAATAAATAAATAAATAAATAAAGAGGTAGGATATATTACTTTGTAAAGCACTTTCCCAATATGTGCTAGTCTGGATTCAATACCCAGTAGCAAATAAATAAATAAACCCCACCATTATATTAAAATGCTATATTTCTAAATGATTTAAATAGCTTACTATGTATATGTTTAAAATTCTTACTTGCATTACTGATCTGATAAAGTATGTTTTAAAAATTTAACTAAACAAACTGGAAGCACACATTTACATAGGTGCTCTGTGAGCAAGTCTTAGATTGCTATTGAAACACAAAACAATAATGCTACTGCCATGTAACACATGGTTTTCCATTTATGCATACCATGAGTGCTTCATAGTATAATTCTTTATGCTAAATATTAAAATATTTAATCCAGTTATAATGAGTCATATTTATTCACTGACTGCCAGGTACCAAGTGCAATTTTTTTAATTTACTTTCACAAATATCGCTTAATTCTTTCACAAACTCTTGTAAGGTATTATTAGTCTTTTTTATTGGTTATTTTATTTATTTACATTTCAGATGTCATACCCTTTCCCCATTTCCCCTCCCTAGACCCCCCTTCCCATCCCCCTTCCTCCTTTTTGCTTTTATACCATTTTAATTACATGCAAGTATTAAGGTCAGTCCTAGGTTGAGGAACAAGCAAGACAATAAACACAAATAGTCAAAGAACAAGCAAGACAATAAACACAGTTATGTGATCACTCCCATGATCACTGTTTCTAAGGGCTTATCAGGATGACCAAAATATCTGAGCCAACTTTCTCTCCTAGCCTAAAGTCATTTTTATGTCTGAACCCTACTTCCTTGTTTTAGTCTAAAATTTGGATTCCTGTCTGAAATTGAAGCACAGAGAGTTTTAACAAATTATTGTACATCACAGCTAAATTGTAATAAGTAGGTTAGCTGGCAACCTCTGTTTTCAGGAAATTATTTAAAAACAAACAAGTTAATGACTTTATATAGATTTGTTCTGATTATTCCAAAGTAACCTACTAGCCCAAATTGGGAAGTCCAGTATCCTAATTCTTAAAGTTTTCCACTCAGGATTTTTAAACAATTTTAAATCATCATCATCAACATCATTGTTTTTGTATAATAGTAACTAAGAATTCAGCAGCTAAGATTAAAGAAGGCAGAATAAAGAGCAATACCAGCTGTCAGGCAGGATTGATTTGTTCATTTGGAGACAGAATCATACCAGTTTTCACTGCAGGAGAGATGGCAGGTTGGGCAGTGCTCGCAGAGACGGCCAATGCTTCTGGGATCTGTGCACTCACACCTGCCACACACGCAGGTGCCTCTCCCACTGCACACTTGGCCCTTGGAGTTGACACAGTGCTGTGCTGAGGCTGACGGACACTGACAACGATCTCCTTCCCAGCCATTAAAGCATTGACATCTGCCACCTTCACACTCCCCGTGCCCTGCAACAGAGACACACTGGGATCAAGGTCACCAGACTTACTAAGTTGGTAAGGTCTCTTCCATTTTCAGGAAACATGCAACAGTCTGGTGAGTGGAAACAGCATCAGTTTCTACTTATTTTGACAAAGCAGTGCCAGAATTAAGAAGTGTTTTAAACCCTGTTCTATTACAGGTAGATTTCTCCTGCTAATATGTTATGCTCACATGTACAAAGAAAGCCCCTACTTTGGTGGCTGCCCAACTGCTTAAATGCCATTGTGCTTTCAAGTTTTAAATTAGAAACAGATAAATGTAGTTTCTTTATATAAGGGCGACTTCAAATCAGCAAAGTAAGAGCATTTGGTCAATGACTGCCACAGTCTTCCATTTTTAATGTTGCCAGGGGCCCAGAAAATTTTTTCAGGATGATGGGGCAACCATTCTAACACTTCTCTGTGTTCAGGCATGGTTACAGATAGGTCTTGTCAGAAGCAGAAACAATTTCCGTTATCCTCAGAATACTATGCAGGAAGTTAATATCCTTAAAACACTGTCCAGAACACTATATTAGCAGGGCAGGCTTAATCTGTTCTATGTAGGCCAAACAGTGGAAATGACAAAGGCATATGTGAGGAGCGTTTATGCAGACAATTAACTTGTGAAAATCTTGGCTACACACTATTAAGTAAATGGATTTTATTTGGACGCTATAAGAAGTGTCCAAAATTTAATATGATAATGTGAAGTAGAAGTTTTTGAATGGAGGTACACTGTATGTTTCATATATTTTCAAGCTTTTCTGACTATAGACCAAACACTCTTCCTTTTCTTTCCTCTTTTTCACTCTCTTTATCACCTAGTATTCCTCTCTTTCTCCTCCCTTCCCTCTATTTCCTCCCCTCTTTTCTCTTCTCTTTCTCTCTCTCCCTCTTCCTTCTCTTACTGCTGAATACCTAACAGGTTAATTGTCCCATAGAGTCTACTGCTGGATCAGCTCAATTTGCCAAGTGTAAAACTAATGAGGTCTAGGCAAACAAATGCCGAACATATCCCATTTCCTGATGTAGCTAGAATGCTGAATCCTAGCCAGCTGACCTGTGAACATGAGTTTTCATTCCCAAGGGAAAGTGGTAGGGAAAAATGACTGTCAGCTTGCACTCACACAACCAATTCAAAGCACATTTTCAGTTGCCTCTGTGTGCATGGGGTGTGTGGTCAAATATAGACAGGATCAATGCATTGAGATTAGGCATCAGAACCTCAGATTCTCAATGTATATGACAGACAGTTCTACTGAATGATGCCAGAAATGTTATTTTCTTCTTCCCTGTAAAGTATTTCTCTTCCCTATAAAATATAATAAGACAACTATGGGTTTATTCTTAAGTCATCTTCCTTCATATCCACAATTCTAGTTACAACTGAATAAATGTCTAGAACACAGAGCATTTTGAGTATGTAAGACAATAAAAAGGCAACTTGTAATAATGTTTTTCTGTAACTTAAAACAAGCTTTCTACCTACCCATGAATAGAGAGGTTTTATAGGTTTTGATTTCCATCCACCTGTAACAAGGAAATATTTCCATTTCCCAATAATTTAACAGATATTTCCTTACTAACATGCACATACAATAAAGAGATCATTATAAAGTAAACTTACCCTTTCATGAAGAAACAATCAAGGAATCCAAATGACAGGTAGTTTAATTTATTTTAAAGTTACATTTTGTTTTAATTTTCAAATGCTGCATAGGTTTCTCTGGACTGTAACCAGTAGGTGGCAGTGAACTGAATTAGCCAAAAGTAATCTTGATATTTTTATCTTATCTTATTTCATTGCAAAATCTGGTCTGTGTGTGGCCAGAAGAAAAAATCTTCTGGATTACTTAACAATCCAGTTCTCTCTGAAGAATGCAGTCCTTTGTCCATTCTGTGACTGATGGCTTTTCCAAAAATAAATTGGTGAGGTTTGAATGACTTCGAACTTACAATTCTATCTACAATGGTACTTTAAGAATTTTCCAGTGAGTGGAATTATATTTTTATATCTCACTTCCCCTCATCGTGACAGAAATAAAATCCTCTGCAAGCAGGAGGCGGGCCACTTGCTGGAATGAATCAGACCCTTATAGAATACCCGCCATTCTTCTAGAAAACTGTGTCGGCCATCACCAGTAACTTCCTTTTCTTGTGTGAATCTTTCCGAGATCAAGGGATACATGAGATTCATATTTCATTTTAGGTTTTGATTTTAAAAATAGCCACTGTACTCAAACTAAAAATATAAACATGATTTTGCCGTGACCTAATTTCACAGACTATGAGGCTTTGAACTTTGATTTTGGGCTAAGTGGCAATACTTCATCACATCAGATTTAAAGATACACTAACGTATATGCCAATATTGTTATGAACTCCAACTCCCTGTGTATATCAACTCACCAGCACACACATCCCCATGGAGATAGGGACAGGAGAAGTCATCCTTCTCACAGTACTGGCCATACACTCTTCCAAGCTTGGTTTTGTGACATAAACATTTCCCACAGATACAAACACCTCGGCCACTGCAGACAGGTTGATCCTCCTGTGACTTGCAAGTTTCAGAAGGAAACTGGTCTTCATCAAAATGACATTTGCTGTCATCACACTGTGGACACTTGGGATCTGGTACAGCTTCCACACACTGTCCTTGGAGTCCTCTGTGGTCCTCACACTGGCAACTGCAGCTTTTGTGTATGTGGACTTTAGTGGTTTCATTGAAACCAATAGGTTTGATTATTGCATAGTTTTTTCCTCCTATGATATCACATGTTTTCATTACAACTGTTACGTTGAAAAGAACCTAAATTTCAAAGGAAAATGGAAATATACTTATATCCTTTGATACTGCAAATAGTCTATCAAGTAATAATATTTAAATCAACAGTGAACACCTTAGAGATGCTAACAATAGTTATAAATCACATGTGCATATAATCTCTTTCATATGTAAGTAAAGCACTCCTATTTAATTCCATTTTTGCATAATTCTAACTTTAATTAGAATTAAAGGAATTGTTAACTGCTTGTCAACCACAATGTGTCCATTCATCCTCAAGTATCTGTCACCTTAGATAACTTATTTCATTGACAACTGCTGAAGTTCTTATCTTCTGAATAAGAACCCTGAGATATTCATATGGACAATTTTATTTATCTGTATTTTACTTTCTAGAGGCCAAAGTTAAAGACCTAGAGATGATTTTTAGAGTATACAGTTTGTCAGTGGAGGAAAACACAACACCATCTCTGATGTTACTCGAGAAAGAGGCCCAGAACTTATTCTCCAGCTTCAAAACCTCACTAAAGTCTGTTGTTACAGTGGGGTCATCCCAGAACTGAAGAATGGAGTAGCAAGGAATGGTTTTTCCCCTCTAGAACTACAGTTTATTTGCCTGACAATTTTTCCTTGTTCTTTAATTCCTTATTTATCTATAATATGGTTGATTTACTACCTATGTTTTCTGATTTCGTCTTCAGGTGAATTGGCAAATCAGAAAGCTTATGAACACATACAGTTATATATGTGTATATACTTTGAACTGAAGTTCACTACAATAAATAAATTCCAACATTTAAATAATGTATGCTGGGCTTTTAAATAGGAAGTTATGTGGCATGAAATAAAAGATCTATATTTAGGCATCTAAGTACAAGACATTTTATTTAAATGTATCATGTCAAAATTAGTGTGGTTGGTGTGAGGTTTGCTCAAGTTGTTTTTGCCCTTAAGAATTTTAAGGCCCCACAGATGTGTAGGATGAGTGGCCACTGCTGTTAAAACTAGTATAAGAAAACTTAGGGCTTCTATACTTGAAGGCTGGTCGACTCCTCCTGGGAGTCAAGCTGTTTATAGTCGAAAGGAACGTAGTCAAAGAAAGAAAAAAAATTAATGAAGGTAAACCATTGTTATGTATTTGAGTCTTTAAAGCCTTACTTTGTTTTTCAGAAGTTAGCTTAATGGTATCTTGCTACAAAAACTTTTCTGTAGCAGAAATCAAATGTGTATTATATAAACTAGTATATGATTTTTTGAACGATATCCAAGGAATAATTATAGAGGAAACTACCGAATTAGAAGCTTGGGATAATTAATTAAAGATACACAGCTTGTGGGCACAATCACACTACCCACAGCTTCTAATGTTCCCATGAGGAAAAAAAATTTTCTAACTAAAGAGGAAAAAGTGTTCTCTCTGAATTAATCTTAGAACTTTAGGACTTTCTATCCCTTTGAAAACTCCTTCTCAACACAGGATAGGAATAATAAAATTACAGAACCTTAGAACGAGAAGGAGGAAAGCATCAAATTTTCTCACCAGGTCATTCAGGTACAGCTGAAGTAAGGCATGTTGGAGAGGTGACACCCCACCCTTTCCCCCTGATGAAAGCGTGATATATTCTGCTGTGACAGTTCTTGGAGAATAATCATTTCATCTGGTCCTGGAGTTCCCTTGGTATCACAACTCTTTCTAGTTATTATATAAATGGTGTCATTTCTCTGATTTGACTGCTTTAAACAAATTTCTCATCCAGGGCATCACACAATGGAAGATTGTGAAATTCTTAGCTTTTATATACTGTCCCATTTGTTCATACTTCGAGAATGAACAGATTTGAAATTATAAAGGCTTTGTCACTCTTACAACTACAGATACTGCTTGCTTTGAAGGATGTGATTTCTTTATTAGACCGAAACTCTCAGAAATAGTATTACTACTAAATATTTAATAGGTATTTAACACAATACATGTTTATTTTTAACTTGAAAATTTGAGAAGTCAATTAAGTATAGAAGTAACTTTGAGAAGAGAGAGGTCGGCTCCTTTAGAGTTGAAACAAGATTCTCATGGTTAGTAACAATGTTTTAAAAGTAGTTTGATATTTTCTTCATGAGAAAGCACACCAAAAAATTATCTTAAACAAGAAAAACATACTGCCACATACTTCATCATTGCTTGTCACATTTCCACACCCACTTATGCCTGGCTTTCTGGCCCCATCCGGGCAGATGGCAGTGATGTTAAAATGGACACCGTGGACCTGGTTTTCCAGCTGTACTTTTACTTCTGAGATGAGTTTCTGTAGAGACATCGATTTTTAATTACACTGCAGTAGTTTTCTTAGCATAAGCAACAAAGCAAACTCATAATCATTATGTTATCCTAGATTTAATATTTAACCTTAATCAAAGTTCAACTCTGGAAAAATGAATATAATGGTGGCTCCTTGCAACAGCTCAATTATGTTTAAAATATAAGAAATACTAAATGTGTTTAAATAGTTTGATTTTTTTCACGTGTCTATGATTATGCATTTTAATTCCTATAGAAATACCTCTCTTATCCAGTGTAGCAAGGACAAGCTTTCAAAGTCATACTGATGATATTTAATGATGAAGTTTAAAGAAACATTCTCATACCAAGTGAGTTCTGACAATTTACAGGAGGAAACACGGTTTTGGCAAAACCAAAACTTGAATTTCAAATGCTTTTGACTATCATGAAAAGTTAGTGCTTTAAAAATACAAAGTTGAAACAGTTTTGTGAGGAGTGGTATTTCTAAACTGTGGCTATGCACGGGAATCACTGGCAAAACACTGATTCTCTAAGAAGGGCTGGGTTTTTATCAAGTTTCTATGTTTGCCTATATCCATAAAGTTTGTTCCTAGCCTTAATTCTAAAGCAGGGCTTCATATGGGGTAGAGAGCCATGCATGTATTTACACGGTCATTCATAGGTTCACTCAGTAGACGTCTACTGCTTGATGTCAAGTATTGGGCACACACTAGGTCTTCCATCACAACCTCACAGTTCCAAAGGAACCAGCTACTTTAAATATATCTTTCAGATACGTGTACATTTATTCACATAAATCTGAGCCTGGCACATGTAAAAATCCTGAATTTAAACTTGTAAAGAAAAATAACAGAGATGTGAAATATGCAGCTATGAAGGGAGAATGGGTTGTACCCTGTGGAGGAAAAAAACTTAGAGAGGCTTCTAATGTTTTAGTTAAAGTAATTTTACTCCTTCAACAATATTTTTGATAAAGAGATAGGTATTCACTAATGAATAATTGATCACAAAATTATGATAGCAGGTCCTCAAAAGGAAAATTATTTGATTAGATGAGACCACACACACACACATACACACACACTCACACACACACACACACACACAATTTTCTCTCCCCAAGAGTTCACATACTGCAATAATAAGTAATTCTGTCAAACTAGGAAAACCTTACAATGGTGTAAAACAATTTGGATATGCATTAGTTTTTTGGTCAGTACACGTCTCCCATAGCAGCCTATTAGTCAGCCATGTTTGCTGTTCCTCTAAGTTCTCAAATCACTTGGACCAATGTCTTTGAAGTATTGTGTGAAGAAAAATTTCTACAATATTTTCTATCTTTTGCTTTGCAAACCAAGGTTCTGGTGAACTGTTAAATTTTGTCTTTCCTATTTGAGAGGTGCTAGGACAAATGTTATTTCATGTCTAGGAGTTGTTGGGAAAGCCCATTTTTTTTCCTGCTGTGTAATACTTGAATGAATTATGAATTGTTTTTGTTGGGATTTGAAAACAAAATACAATTCTAAAACAATTTTGAAGACATACACACATAAAAATAATAGTAATAGAATCTCAAGAAGATTAACTTAGCCAAAATAAAATTTTGTTGAGTTCACTATTATTCTTCTATTGCAAGGTTACATGGAACCACAATAGGCTAACATAGTCACATACCCGCACATATCTCTTTGCTTTTCCTATCTGAGGCTAAGTCTCACTTCTAGCTTACTGTCTTACTTTTTATAAGTCTGACACAAAGTTTAAAAAAAAAAGCTAGATGTAGTGGTATGTGCTCATAATTCTAGGACTCAGGAGGAGGCTGAGGCAGCAGAATCAAGATTTCAAGGCTAAACTGTGCTTATGAAACAAACAAACAAACAAACAAACACAACAAAATAGAAGCCAATTTATATACTTCAGGTTAATAAAATGGATATACACTGTAGTAGTTAAAGGGACTAATTGGATAAACTCCCTTTTCATTTGGATGACTTCTAAGAACAAACTATGGATAGCAATTAAATGTGGGTATGTTTTACTTTTCTTGATACAAAATTCCATGGATCTACTATTTAAAAAATGTATATAAATGTTTTACCTGCGTTGATATAGGCTAGAATGGGGTGATGATGGATCTCTTGGAACTATAGTTAAACATAGTTCTGAACCACCATGTGGGTGCTGGAACTGAAGCTCTGTCCTTTGGAAGAACAGCAAGTACTCTTACCCACTGAGCTACCCTTCCAGCCCTAGGATCTAACATTATTTTTATGGTAGTAAAAGATTTAACTTAAGATAATTGTGTTCATTTAATTCTTTGTAGTTTTCAGACATTAAAAAGTCCTCTGCAGAAACAAATCTAGCAAGATTTATTTTTCTTTAAAGGAGAATACATTTAAACAATTTTTTTCATCTTCTGCCCTATGTCTGCTTCCCCCTTCCTCTTTGAACCTGAGTTGCAAGCAGGTGCTGTCTGAAGACAGTTAACAAAGCCACCTGAGGGGTTCACAGCTCTGTGGCTTAGGCCACACTAATTCTAAATGTCAGGCAAGCAGGCAGGCAGAAAATCTGGAGAAGCCAGGACTTTTAACTGGCCAATAAATCTATGGAAGAATAAAGCATAGTTTTTGACACCTGTTTAAAAAGAAAAATCAAAGGACAAAAGATAAACAGGCTGTACAACTGGAAGCAGCTGAGGCATGGTGTAGCACCTGGGATTTTATCCTGCTGCCTCTGCTTATTAGCTGTGTGAACTGTGGTAAATTCACATATTTTTCTGTTCCTAAATATACAATGGGACTACTAATTGCTGGTCGATGGAGCAGGTGTGCGGATTAAGTGACATCATGTATGGAAAGTGACTGCCATGAAAAGAAAAGTCAGTATTAGCAAGTTTTAATAAAGCCTTTTAATGCAGGCATGATCCAGTTTGAGAGACCAGATGTTTCTCAAAACTTCTTGCATCTATTCTTTACAGGACTGATGACAACATACAATCAACAATCCAAGAAAACATCTGGGAAAGAGAAACTTTGGCCTGTTTTGATAAAAATGTTAATTGACTGGAACACTACAATGACTGATCATGGAAACCCTTACAAAGCCCTCTTAGTAATCTCTATATCATGGGGAGTCCATTTGCCCCTACAGGTGGTTCTTTAAATAACAGCACCATGATTTTGTTTTTGTTAAATTTATGATGTAGGCAACTATCCAAAGTTTTGCGACTCATTGACCCCTTAATCTGAAAGAAAACTTAGATGGCTGGATTGTTCTTAGTTCACCTGTCTGTGGAACAAGTAAGACACAGAGAACAGACCTGATTCTTTCAAGCATCAGACATCACTGCTAGTTCGTGGTTCATCCAATAATAACCCTAGCTCTAAATTCCCAGTCTTATATTCTTTCTGTCACTCCTTGCAAGATGTAGCAGTGCTACTTTGTACCTTGTCACAAAAATGGTAGTAAAAGTTGACTTGTAGAAAAATTTATAGGCTGCACATACATACCTTGTAGGCTTCTACTACTAAATTGTTGAGATTTGCAGCTTTGGATTCTATTTCACCAGCAATGGCACCAGGCAAAAGGGGCAGAAGGTCCTGTAAAATATGTAAGTCAGGGGTGTGTAATATGCTGGTAGCATGGAAACAGTGAGCAATCAAGACATTAAACATTTTATAGCCATCAAGAAGGCAAGCCATTATATGAATGAAAAAAATATGACAAAAACCACAAGTAAGCTAAGAGAAGTATCAGTGTGTGTGGTCTTGTGTGTACATGAGTATGCATGACCTGAATTACATGACCTCAAATCCAATTAAAGTTTGCTCAGCATTTCTTAAACTATTTTTAACATGAAAAGTGTTCTGAGGGCAAATACATTGATGAAGTTTTATGGGTTTTTTTCCTTCATTTAGAGATTCAAAATCAACACTTGGGAATTATTCAGAATGGACTTACAATGTGCAAATAGTTTAATATTATTTAAGCAGCATTCCCAATTTTTTAGTTTCTAAACTCTGTTCTCATGTGACATAGGCAAGTGCTTAATATAAATACTGTTCTGTGGAATGACATGTTGGGACATGCTGGACCAGATGGAAGGTCATAGTTAAGGTGTGAGCTTCACAGAGCTGACAAAAAAGATTCCAGGTATTTCTTGAGAGATCAAGAGCATGAGCAATGGCTTCAAAGTCTACTTGAGAGGAAGTCTGTCTCATTAGGGTAAGGAGTGATTGGCACAGGATTATGATGAGAAAGCAGAGTATGAATGCATCAAGGTTCATGCTTTAACTCATTTTCCTACTCACTGAGCATCACCAAGTCCTTCTGTGTGCCAGTCAGACTTAGATTTAGTGGTTTTAAAATCCATGTGTCAGACTCTGACTGAATACTTGAGATGTTACTAGGCCACATAGTTTCAGTTCTTAAGGAGCAATTTCACAAAGCACAGTACACACGACACAATGGAGATATGCCCAGGTACTATGAGGAGAGACACTAGCAAGCATTTCAGTTTGGGGAGCATTGTCATGGACTGTTCCCCTGAGAAAGTGACTTAAATACTTTGTCTAAATGATGAGCAAGAGCTAAGCTGGTAATGAGGGAGGATGGCTTCTAGGACTGGGGTGGGAACAGACCAAGAACCAGGGCACCCAGAATAGATACAGCCTGATAAATGTGTGTGTGCACAGAACAATTAGACACACAGCTGAAAGGACAAGTGCAAGGGAGAAAACAGCCAGGAATGAGAGATGGGCGGAGGCCATACGGACTCCTATACCCTATAAGATACTTAGCTATTGAAAAACATAACATTTTGCTTTAGAGAGTATTGTGGATATCTTTGTGATTTCAGTGGATTTTCTAGGTAGCCAGGTAGAGAATGAACCTGGGAGATAGCACGGAATGCTGGTTTATAAACCGGATAAACATGGTTTATAAAAAATGATCCCTCTAAGAGTAGGTGACAGCAGGGGCAACTGGAATTCTGAGCAGAATCCAGGCTTGAAGAGCCCAGTGATTCTTACTTTGCACACAAGTCAGTTAATAATAAACATGATTCTGTATTTTATCAGTCAATGGCAGATTTACAAAAGGAAGGAGAAACCCTGGAGCCAATAACACATGAAGAAACAGTAAGCAGTGGAGAAGGAGGAGGCAAAAGACACAAAAAGCTGCATAGAATTTGAAGGTCAGCTCTTAATCTAGAGGTTAAGGGCCCAGAATTTGAGTTATTAGAAAACCAGGCAAGCTTTTAACCTCTCTAAATGTTTGCTCATTTTAAAAGAAGCATGTTCACAATACTTCCCTTGTTTTATGTAGCTAAAAGTACTAGAGGAATGGATATTTTTAAGCTTAGTATCTGAAAATAGTTAGGTACTCACCAAACAGCAGCTTTTTGTGCCATTTTTCTAGTGGCTTATACCATTCATTTTGGGCCAGAATTAACTCATATGAATGCCAATGTCCTATTATGTTAAAAGATGATTGATTCCATGGTATTTATATACATTTGTGGAATCAGGGAATTAAATTTTTCATCATAGATTTCAAATGGAAGTAGTGATACACTTAAAGTTGCATTTTCAACTGATAGCAATGTCATTAGGTATGAAGTAAACTAGTAAAGGAAACAGCAGCTTTGTAGAAGATAGAAATGAATTTCAGCAGTTGTCAAAGTCAAAAGAAAATGTGGCTGCTCAAAGAGCTAGATAGATGATAGATAAATAGATAGATGATAGATAGATAGATAGATAGATAGATAGATAGATGAATAAATTAAGGTAAAGCAGAGACAGGCCACTGTGAGAGGTTCAGAGTAGAGAGTAGAAGGAAGAAGCAAAATTGTAAAGGAGATAAAGGCTGAGTGAAGAGAGGACAACTAAGGTATCATGGTCTCATGGAGACAAGAAAAGGAAGAGATATTCAAAGACTGAGAAGACAGGAATACCACAAGCACAGCACACTTCTTTATTGCAAGCTACATGGCATCTCCAGATTGCTACTGCTGCACAATATCTGCTTTGCTGGTGAATCTCACACACACCAAAGGCTTCTGGGAATCTCAGAAACTATTTTCATGTACAAGCCATTGACTGGCTTATTTACTTCCATGGCTTTTGTTGATCAGTTGCTTTATAATCTAGATGAAAACTATGTGTGTCAGTACCATTGAAAAATCAATGCATCTACAATACAATTCCTAAACACAAGGCTCAGGGAAATTCATGGAAGGGACAGAATAATGTAGAGAGAATCTCTTGTGTACCATATGGTTGTATTACTTGTCAATAAAAAAGCAAAACAAAAAAATTTCTATGGCCTATAGGAAAGGGTAGAATAGAAGGTGGGCCATCTGGCAGGTGGAAAGGATTCTGAGATAGAGTCAGGCAGGGATTGGCCTGGGAACAGGAGGAGATCAGAACTGTGAGAGCTGAGCAGCTACAGAGCAGCCACATGGCAGAACTTAGATTAGACTATATGGGATATTAAGTTATGAGTAGTTGAGGAACAGCCAAAGCTTATGACCTAGGTATTTGCAAAAATATTTGAGTCTCAGAGTCATTATTCTAGGAGCCTGGGGACAGTAGAAAAAAACTGTTTTGTTTGTTTGTTTGTTTGTTTGTTTTTACAGAAACATTGTAAGAAGGAAGAACCAGATAGTGTGCAGTAGATAGTGTCTTCTAGACATGAAAGTGAAGCTGCACCCATGAAATCTCAACAATATGGCTGATTAACCATAGACCTGCATAATGATGATACCAAACGACATACCAACATGGATAGAAGCATTTTTATGGGGCCCACTCTTAGAGGAAAAGCTACAGGCAATCAAAGGCTGTAAACAAAGAGAGAATCACTTTTCTCCAAGGATGAGTCCCTTACATGTATTAGTAAATTATCCAATCCCAAGTCAGCTCTAAACATATGTACATAAAAGCAACACTAACGCAGCAGGAGATATTGTTAAATACATGCATATGTGTGCATGTATTAACAATAATAAGGAAGAGGTTATGGGTTTAAGAAGGAGTTGGGGGCATACGGGAGTTGAAGAGAGAGAGTAGGAATGATGTAAATACAGTGCTTATGTATGAAATTCTCCAAAAAAAAATTACATAAATTTAACAAAAGACAGCTGCTGTTCTACAGTCTTAGCCTATTCTAAGGACATGGCTATGAATCTTGGTACCAGCACAAAAGGGACAGAGTTAGAATATGAAATACTTTCATCTGATGGAAGTCTCCCATTATTGTTGCATTTAGTACCAACTTAGGTGTCCAGCTGTGCCCATGCGTTCACATAGTTTTCAGTGCCTGCATGTCATAGTTCTAGGCGTCATGGACAGAATATGCACCTAAATGCTAACATAAGATACTATAATTCACATGCTATATCACAATTCCAGAATCTAGATCTCCACTTCTGAAAACTGCCCTCACTTCAACCAATTCAAGCATTTTAACTTTAACTTTGCAGATGTGAACATACCTTGTACCAATGAAACTGCTTTCCTTGAACTGCAAAAATGACATTTATGTTGTTGTCTATTAACTTTTCAGAAAGTTGGCCTAATGACGGATGTTCCTGTAATGGACAATGAAGGAAAGAAGGGAGTGAAGTTCAGCAGCTCTGTCTCATCCATCTCTACCCTTTTAGTATGGAAAAAATCCATGTGATTTAGAATAACAATGCATTTACTTGTTTTTGACAGTTAAGGAACATTTAAACTCTCTTCAAATGCAACACCAATATCAATGAAGTCAGAACGTCATGCAAGCAGAACTCCACAAAAGTCTACAACTTAGAAAAGAGGATCAAATTCACACAGTAAAGATCAGAGTCCTGTTAACACTGAACTAAAACTGACAAAACTGAAAGATATTGTAATATCCAACAGTAGAGACAGGCCAGTGACAGTGCACTCTGAGGTGAAATTTGGCAAGATCTGATTTTATATATATGTATATGTATATGTATATGTATATGTATATGTATATGTATATGTATATGTATATGTATATGTATATGTACACACACACATACATATACACACACATTGTGTAAGCACACATACATCTATGAACACATTTACATGTGTGTCTGTGTTTGGGCATGCACACATCTAATTTGACTTCTGACATAGCATATATAACCTCTCTTTAATAGTAGAAAACCCCATGGTTTTTATTTAGCTACTAGAAACTTTCATTTCTACCCTTCTGCAGCAAGTACAGAGATCCACCTTCTATAGTCACTGGTTAATTAGAAAGATGGCAATACTACATTAAATTAGAAATATGTATTCAGCAGATACTGTCACAGCACTCAGGATTTCGATTTTAACTTCTTCTATAGAGTACATATTATGACATATTTATTATTATACTGGTTTTAGGTGTATGGTATACTATGAGCTCACTTTACCTTGGTAAATGAAGCATGAAAAACTAGATGTAGCTTTTCTTGTTTTTTTTGTTTAGTTTGTTTGTGTCTGTTTTTGTAGTGGTGATTATTAGAAAGCTAGCGATGAGTTAGAAAAGGAAATACACTCTAGTTCAAGAAGAATGCAACTCATCGAAGAGTTCTTGCCTAGTTTGCAAAAGATCCTGGCTATAATTCTCAGCAATGCCCTCCCTTTCATCCTCTTGATTGACAACTCCAGAAGTTGCCATTTAGTGTTAAATAGTTAGGCACAGCACTGTTATTGTTTGTTTTCAAATGCTCTTCTAAGAATTAGATTTTCTCACACAATAGGTTTATAATTGGACATACCCCAAGAGATGCCAAACTCCACTAGATATTCATTGGCATAGGAGCCAAGGGATGTGTAACTAAGCCTACCTAGCTTCAGGCAGATCAAGGTCAAGGTTTTTGTAGTATCTGCACCAGGTTACTGTGCCAATGCTAATCTCTGTAATCTAGAAATGATGAGCACTTAGTAATAAAAATAAATTAGTTAGTCTTATGTATAGCTAATGTGCTATAGCCCACATTTTAAATTTTTACATATGGATAAAGATACAGCCTTGCTTTAAAAAATACTACTAGGGCAGCATATGTGTTTGGGGTTAAAACATTTGCTTAGCATACATGAGACCATGGGCTCAACCTGAAGAAGACATCAGAGCAAATGCTCTGTATTTGTTTTGAGCATCAGTTACATTTAGATGTGATATGAAACCAATTCATGAAGAGGCCCAAAAAGTGTTAGCACATGGGCTTGCATAAGAAGAATTCTGCCTAGAGAAATTCTTAAGAACATGACTTTAAAGTAATAGAAAAAATTACTCCCTAAATATAAATTCTCCCAGCCAAATTCCTATTCCTGTTCCTAATAAAGTAGATGACCTTAAAATAGATTTGTGACAGTTTGCGTAATACCAGTTAAGCTACAGGGAATAAGTAGAAAAGCAAGACAAATCTAGATACATTGGAAATATTATTTTAATAGTAATAGTTACTTTTAAAATATTTTTGCTTTGACAAAAAATAATGACAGCTTGCCAAGCACCTACTCTTCTTACCTATAAAAACATTTCATTTAAAATAAGAAAAAAATCATATGTTTTTAACTAGCTTATACTTAATTCACACAAAGTCAATATTTAAAGAAAAGTTGAAGATGTGAACAGCTTTTGAAGCCTTTTAAATTTCCTTCCTCTTCCACAAACAAAAAGAGATGTTAACCAAAATTGCACAAAACTCAAGTCTAGAATATTCATTCTAATTGGTTAGAAGCCCATTGAAAAGGTTAATCAGACATTTAAGCTTTAAAAAATACTGTTTTTTGTCTCTAAAGAGAAATCTATTTTAAAAGAAAAATCCTAAGTACCTCAAGGCAGATATTTTAGATTATAAATGTCTAACACATGTTTAAATAAACCACTGTTGACAAGTGCCTAGGGATTAATGGCCATTTCTGAAGCCTCTTCACCTCTCCTCCATGAAGCACATTATTTTTTTAAGCATTTTATCTTATATATCTTTTTTTTCTGCTAATAGGAGAACATACTCCCTCTCAGCTGCCCTGTCCTAGTGATGTCATGACTCCTCAAATCTAGCAAATATTCCCACCTCCCCCCACCTAACCCATTACATATCGCTTATCTAAACTCGGAAAATAATTAATGGAGATAAGGTGCATTTCAGAGGCAAAGGGAGAAAGGATTGAACATGCCAGGAGTACTGCTAAGTCATTAAGCTTGTGGGAAGGGACTTACAACTGTCAGGAGGGAAAAGAGGTCGATGGGGAACACTTTCAGTCAAATAGATTACTGTGCTGGAAGTCATACAGTTGAAATATAATAATGTGCATAGCAAAGGGGACAAAGAAAGTGCTAAAGATTTTCTTCATTCTAAGTATAATTAATGTAAGAAGTAAGGTGAGTTAAGAGTTTGTAGTCTGAAAACTATAAGATATTGAAAACTTTACTTTTTAGTGAGTTTAGAGTAAAGCAGGCAAACTGGAAACTGATAGTGAAGACATCTGGAGATGAAAACTTGGAACATATGCTGTCCATTTACCTCTGTCTCAACAGCATGGGTTTTCAGCACATGGCAGATTCTGGTAACAGCAAAGGGCAGACTGGGCAAGAGTGGAGATGCCAACATTTGGGGATGAATATTGTCTCTGTTTTGAGAGTGTGTCTGTAGAGGGTGTCCTATGCAATACAGTCTGTACAGAGTGTCCTATGAAATAGAGAATATGAAACATAATGTCTGACTACCCACTAAAGGGCAGTTCCCTTTTCTCTGTGCTGTGATAGCTAAAATGTCTTTGGCATGAAAATGTCCTCTTAAAAATTAAATCTCCCAAAGAAAATCAAGAACAGGTGATCTGGACGATGCAATGATGGTGGGGCTACAACTCCTAGCTCTGCAACTGTCAGTTCTGTCATTAATTTGGATCTTAAATGTCTCTTAACAGCCCACATGGTGCATGACTGGTCTGAACACTGTGAAGCTAGGGATAACAGTGGAACCACTGACTGGTGGGGTTTATTAGAATTATTGAGGTCACTGGGACATGCCCTGGGAGAAGACTGTAGGGTCTCTTTCCATCTATTGCTCCTTGGCTGTGAGGTAAGCAGTTTTGCCACCACAGTCCCAATGTGATGGGGACAGACTTTTATGGACCACAATTTTCCAAACTGAGGAACAAAAGAAAACAAGCTAATCATCTCAGGTAAATATTACAGGGAAGGGATGGTGATGGCAAACTATGTGACCAGGACACAGGGTCAAGCTATCTGAGGCCCTGTTGCTGTGAGAGTATATAGAAATAATAGTTTACACTTCTCAGAATTATGGTGGTGCCCTCTTATGTAACTGGGCTATTGAATAAAAAGGCTTTGCTCAGGGATTCTGTAATTACTAAACCCATACCAACAGTATGAAGTGGTCCAGGTCTTGATTTCTCACTGGCTGACATTTACTACAGGCACTTCCATGGAGTAAGGGAAGATTGTTTTCAGTCTTTACTGTTACCTTAATTACCCAAGAGAAGTAAAACAGCATCTCTACCTGGTTTGTGAGGTTGTGCTTTTGAAAACTGAAAGTACACATGCAAAATGATTACTTAGTAAAAAGTTTTAAATAAAAGACTGCTACCAATAAACACTGTGGGCATGCTCTTCCATGTGCTTTGGCAAATCTGCCTCACTTACTAACCCTATGCCCCTGGCTCCTGGGGTGTTTGAATATGTCTCCTAGGCCACAAACGGTGTCAACTGTAATCATGAAATTCTACTTAGTAAGGGAGGGCAAGGGTTATCAATCTTTGTAAGCTTTTCAAAAAGAATGAATGTTTTCTGCTTAAATGTTTTAACCCAAACATTTAATTTAAGCAATGTAGTTTATCCCATAACTTGTAAATGAAATTTAAACATTCTTGAGCTAAATTTTTAGACATCAGTTGAATCTCTTTCCAGAGGTTCTGCAGAGCCAGGTTCCTGTGGTCCTGGAGTAGGTGATTTTTGCATGTAACATTTGCTTTTGATTAAGAGTAAGTTCGGTTAGGTATTGTTTGCAGAGATCATTTCCTGGCTACTTTTCTGAGAACATGTAAAGCATTCAAACTGGGTTTCATAAAATAACTGCAAAAATGTTCTCAGCATGTTTTCAGTTTTAAAGCACGTAGTACAATCATCTGTTAATAAGTGTCTTGTTGGTTTTAAAAGCTCCACAAGATAAAAACAATATTTGTTAAAAACTGCATATAGACTTCAAGCTTTCTAGAAATATTTGAGTGCTAAGAATAAGAATGTCTTTTTATTTAAAAAAGATTGTCTTTTTATTAATGTTTCCAAAACACATGCTGAGAAGTGAAACTATACTTAACACTTTTTGATGTTGAAGAGTTTATTTCTTAATCAACAACAGCAAAAATAATTAACTAAATTTTTTTACTAAACAAATTTCTTTATTAAAAGATTGCAAGTTGGGGCTGGAGAGATGGCTGAGCAGTTAAGAGAACTGTCTGCTCTTCCATAGGTTCTGAGTTCAATTTCCAACAACCACATGGTGGCTCACAACCATCTATAATGGGATCCAATGCCTTCTTCTGATGTGTCTGAAGACAGCTACAGTGTACTCATATACATAAAATAAATAAATAAATCTTTTTAAAAAATATTGCAATTCTGCTCAAATGGAATTGTCTGATGACAGTATTAGTTATAAATGCCTTTGTGATCTTGAATGTTAAGGAAAATCCATTTTTATTAAAAAAAAGAGCACTGAAATAAATATAACTTCATAAAAGTTTGTTAACTCATTGAGCTATGAATTAAATAATCAAGTATGTTCTTTGCTTTCTTCATTGGCAGTTCTAAAAAAACTTAAATATACTTCATGGTCAATAGAAACTTCTATAGAGCGTGCTGAAAGTGAAGTACATGTTAAACAAAACTGTGTGAGAACAAGAACGAGAGTGTTGAATATCTTTCTATGCAAGGAAGCATAAGTATGCAGTAATAGTGAATTGCCTTCAGTGGTTCTCCATCAGTTATAAAGATGCTGACCATGTCAGCAGCTGCTCTATCCCATTGAGGATTCAGGGAGAGGGATGACAGATGGATTTGGTGGTAGGGAGTTCTGAGGAGGCATATGGAAGAGTGAAGAATCACTAACGATTGGGGCACATAAAAGGCTGTAAGGAGAAGCGAACATCAAGTCTAAACAGGAGGTGCTAGAGAGTGTATCATACACACTAATGCACTGGTCTTACCTATTTGCATTTGACTGAGTCATACTGGCATCTGAATGCCCATTGACCAGGTTCACTTAATGCCTTCTACAATGTGCCCCTTGATCTCCTTCTTTGTGGTGGAAGATCTTAGTATAATTCTTGGCCTTTGTCAAGGGTCAGGTGAATGGAAAGGCTCTGACTTAGGTTGGGAGTAATTTTGTGGGATTTAGGTGGGGAACCAAAATAGACTTCCAGGCTCTAAGTATTAATGTGTCTTTTCCATCATCAACAATTTTGTATGAACTGCTGTCCTTTGGAAAAGAATATCATTCTTTAAGTTGACATTATTGCTGGGCAGATTGAAACACTAGGTTACTACAAGTTTTTATGGCATTTAGTGTAAGGGAAACACTAGAAGATAGATTTATTTAATAGTATACCATCAATGCCAACATCTAGGCATTTGTAGAAAAAAATCTGTACAGACAAAATTTCTTAAATTGTATTTTAAAATACAGATCTGGGGTAACTGAAATAAAGGCGTTCTTTGAATTATTATCAAGTGCACTTCTCTTGGATTCAGCCAATAAATCACAGGAATGACAAGTGTTAGGATCATTCATCTAAATAAATGGAATAACTGCCAGGAACACAACAAAGGACACGATGCGTTGCCTGTTTCCCCCATATCACAATAAGTCAAATGTTGTTTAAAATTCCTGTAAAAATTGTGACATCTCCATAAGGTTATATAATATAACGTAGGTCTAATATAATGACAACACCTTATTTTTGCCCAAAGTCCCTTTCTGGATGAGCCACAACATCCATTTAAGTATATGGATGAAGAGATGATGTCAGTAACTTGGCAAGACTTGAGTAGAATAGCAGGACTTGGGTACCATGCCATTGTCATGTCTCCTTTCAAAAGCTTTACTCTGTCTCAGAACAGAGCAGTTCCTCCTCTTTCCTCTTTCATTGCTAAGGAACACATTGGATCTATAACCCTGACTAAATGAACTAACTGCATAGATAAAAAACTAGATAAGAAATGAGTAACTGCATAGGAGAGAATTGGTAAATTCAAGATACCCCCAGAGTTATTCTGAAGCCAGAATTTTAAATTTGCTAAAGATAGAATTTATTATATCTTATTATTTTATTGTTTGAAATAGAATTTGCTGTATTCAGGTTGGTCCTGAACTTGCTATATATCTGAAGATGATATTTAATTTCTGATCTTCTTTACCTCTGAATGCTGGAAATAGAGGCATGAACGACCATTCCTAGTTTATATGATGCTAGACAATGGAGCTTGTGAATTGAGAAATGTGTCAGCTTTCTTCAAACATTTGCAAGTAAATAGCTGTCAACATGATACACAAATGATACCTTGTTGCCTCTTTTTTTTTTTTTCATATCTGCAATTAGCTAATGCTAGGGGAAATGTGATGACAAAAGGCTACATTTCAGGTCAAAGCTTATGTTAACCTTTGGGAAGTAATTCAGACAAGCTGCATCACTCACCCAGCCTTAGCAGCCTTCTGTGTTACAGAAGGATGAGCCGTGTTGGTGCACAAAGCCTGCCTTGTTTTATGCTTCTTCTCATGATCTTTATTTACTTTATTTAGTATTATATTCTGAATATTCCTTAGACCATTTCCTTTTCTCTTGTCAGTTCTTATTCTATTTATAGATACCAAACTAATAGAAGTAGCTTATTTCCACAAAGCAAAGCCATGTTTTTATTTCTTTTCAAGACCTTTGGATCACATGAAAATAAGGCCTTGCATCACTTATTTTTTTTTGAAAAAAACCAAAATCAAAAACCTCTTCAGTTCTTAGTAGCATGTCAGAGTCATATACTAGACAGTATCAGTGACTTTTAGACATCAACTTTCTCGACCAATAACTGTAGAGTATTCTTCTCCAGAGGTGTTGGTTCCTGGTTCATCTTGGTTCTGTATATTGCTTTTAGGTAATTTCCTGAGACAAGGGTGGCTGAATTAACAATTGGAGTCATCATAGCTAGGAAAAGATGTTGCTACATTACCATGGTTGTCGATTTGACGTAGACATTGTTTTTCAGATGACAGTTTCCATCATTTGGCACCACTATGCCTGCCAATTTGCTGTCAAGAGCAAGATGTGATGTCTGGTCTGTCATCACCAGCAGCAATCTTTTAGCTTCTTTTCGCCATCCAATCTGACTCTTAAAATAAACATGTAATTAGACCCTGTACAATGACATGGATCTCACTGTGGTCTTTGCCTCAAGTGAACGTTATATTTGAGTTGACAAACATTGTCAGGCTTGAATGATGTACTGTCTCTAAAATAGCATGCCTAAGTATTTGTTTACCCTTCATTCCCTCACTATCATCTGGCCACGCTAGTTCCTGACTATAGGGGCACACCGTCCACTGGAGGAAGAATAAGCCAAATGACATGAGTGGGCACAAGACTTTCTGGCTCTGCATTGAGGTGTGTACAGGCAAAGAGCATCCTCTTTGTTAAATTTCATCTTCTCTCTCTACGTGGCCTTGCCATCCCATTATACAGCAAAATGAATCCCAATAGTGATGAGAGCTGGGATTTTTTTTAATGTATTTCTTCATGTTGTTTCCATTCCACAAATCAACTAGAACATAAAACTCTTGCACCCTTAGCCACACCTGAGTACTCAAGCACCCAGCATGCAAAACTACTTACCTCGCAGACAGCAGCCTGAAGCATGGCATCAAAACCTCCTTCAGGGGTGTCTATGTTTCCAGAGATCTTTTGTCTGTGGACTGCTTTTTCAAACTCAGTGATGTTTTCTGTCAGAGACAGCACATGAATGTATCCATGGGGAGGCATACAGTCTAAATTGTAGTCACTGTGTGGGAAAAGGAAGTTCAAAATCTAGTTTTCTGTGATTCTTTAAAATTTTCAAAGTGCTATAAACAGTCAAATTATGTGGTTGCTGTAAGAAAGAAGGGGTGGGAAAATTTTTATAAAAAGAATCTGTAAGATTGGAGAATTTAATGTTGGTGAACACTTTTTGTGAGCAGAATATAGAACTGTAGGGTTTGATGTTTAAAATGATGATTCTATGTGTTTCACAAATACAGGACAATGAAGCACTTTAGTATGTTAACGCTGGATGAATTTTTAAGAGTAACATAAGAATTTGTACTAATTTTCTATCACAGTTTGTTTTGGAGCTGATGAGAAACACATCCAGCAAGATAATTTGGGAATTCAGCTTAAATAGGATATTGCATTTTTACTTCTAAAAAGATATACTAATTTTGAAAAGGAAGCTTGCTGTGGAACTATTAGTGAGCAGTAAAACTTATGAACATGACTTTTGGTAAACACTCTAACATTCCAGAAAGAGATTCATTCCTCAGGTGTGCTCTCCTTCAAGGAGATCGTTCAAGCTTGGCATAATGTTATCCAAACCCTAGGGAGGCAGTGGCATCAGGATTGTGAGTTCAGGGTCAGTCTAAGCTACAAAGTAACAGCCGATCACAGAAAACTTTAACAAATGAATTGATAAAAAAAAAATAATAAACAAATAGGAGAAAGCTTCTCAAAGTCCTGTAAAAGATAAATTAATACCATTCTGTACAATTGATAACTATTTCCACAAGTTTGGATGTGTAGAGTGAAATGATTTGAGCAGTTTATAGAAAAAAAAACACCTTTAAGGAAAATGATTTATGGGACAAGAGGTTTATAGAGTAATTTCTCTGAAAATTTAATAAGTGATACTATTTGCATGCTTGAAGTTAGTTTTCTTTGCTTGGAAAGGCAGGTATTATTTAGAATCAAATTGGTATTTTTTTATTCATGGTCTTTGAGAGAGTTGGTTACATCAGTAACTATGTAAGTATATAATATCACAATACAGTAAGATGTCAGTGTAACATTGAGATGATAAATATTCTAAACTGTGTCAAACTTAAAATTTCAACAAATTTGGAGCAATCACAAAGGAGGAATATAGAATATCCAGAGGTATTTATATGCATGTCAGCCCTATTGGTGGAAATTCATACAAAATTACTAATAATAGGTAAAGTTTTCTTGTATGACAAAAAGCAAATAAACAATATTTGAGGAAATATAACTTAAGTGTTATATTCCAAAATAAAAAGATCCTCCTCAAATATTTTTAACTTTTATTTAATAAGACAATATTTTGAAACATGGTAAGTCCTTATATAAGAACAAACAACAAGAGAAAGATTCTTTTACTATTATCCACATGAAACATTAGCTACCTGCACTGATTGTGGATCCTTTCCGGGTGGATACTAATGTATGGCGAGACAGTTTTATCCACATATGAGCCAAAACCAAGACGGAAGTCACGGGAAAAAAAGGCCATTTTTTTAGATAAATCGTTTCCAACGGAATTCAATTTTTCTATATTATTGTGCATTGATGCTGACACATCAACCAGATAATAAAGATCCACCGGGTATTTCTTCAGAGGACGGATTTTTAACATAAAATTAACTTCAGCTCCTAATTCAAAGAAAGAAAAACATCATGTAGTCTTCATTTACACATGTTAGATGTCAGTAAGTCAGTGGTGTTTTCATTTGCATTTGGGGGGTGTGTATGCGCATATGTGTAAGCACACTTGTCATGATATATATGCACTGAGGTCAGACAACAACTTTCAGGAGTCAGAATCAGGTCTGTGCTTCTGTCCTGTAGATCCCAGAGATTGAACTAAAGTGGTCAGGTGTGGCAAGCATCTGTAGCCATTGAGCCATCTTGGTGGCTTGAATCGATACTTTATTATGCAGCACAATTATCATAAGTTTACACACTACCAAGTTAATTTTCTTATGGTGTAGCTGCCACTATGTATCATTATGTACATGACTCAATACTGGATAGAGGAAACTTAATTGAAAGCAGATTGCTTGGGCTCACAGAACAGAGGATATAGACAGTTATCTTGGTAGGGATGGCATGGTAGCTGGGACAGCAGGAACCTGATGACCTACTTTTTCGTATCTTTGTAGATCAGGACTCAGAATGTTACAGAAGGTAGCAGAGTTGGGTATGGCTCCTGAAAGCCTCTCACAGTGACCCACTATACCATTATATCCTTTCAAAACAGTGTTGGAAGCTGGGAACATAGTGTTCAAACAGCTGTGAAGGATGTTTCAGATCTAAGCTACAACAATGTATTTCTGACAATTCTATAGACAATAAACAAACAAAAAATTGACCAGCTCAGTACAAATGTAGGAGAAATCATTTACATAAACACAAATTGTTCATTGCTGGGAAAGTACAACACAAAAATAACAAACAGCATTCTGTCTGAAAAAGATTTAGATGGTTGTGCTCAGGGAATGATCTGAGGCAAATCAGAAAGATACCTTAAGAAAAATGACCTCTTCCTCTGTGTAGATGTTAATTCATCCTTTGCTATCAGGTTCCTTTGTCAATGAGATGTGAACCTTTTGGTACTTGACAGTACATGAAGCTTTTTGAAATAATGAGAGATACATTATGAATCAGCTAACGAGCTTCTACCTATAGATTACTGGGTAAGTCAGTGGGTTGGAGCAGAAAACAAGCCATGCTGTGTTGAAGGTGTGGAGATTATTAGTTCAGCATGAAGAGGAGCTTTAGTAAATGTATGCAGAAGAAAGATCACAAAGGCCTACAGCAAAATACCTGGACTGAAAGAGACAGTCACTCCCAAGACAGGTAGAGTTGCCTAAGGGCACATGTCTGCAGTGCAGGGTATTTAGCTCTTGGCCATATAATGATTTGACATAGGATATTGATTATTCATCTTGGCCCTTCAGAGATTCTACGTCTGCATTTAAGATATTCTAGGAACAATCACCTACTTAAAATTTGTGAATTTCTCCTTTTAAAACAATAAGTTAAATGATTTCAAATCATTAACTGCTCATATACAGAGAACATTTGTTCAACTGGGAAGTATTTATAAAAATAAATTATAATTTGTATATTTACATAGTCAGTGGGATGATATACTTAAAAGATTTCCCTATTCAGTGAATTATTCCTATATTTTCCTTTAATTTTTTTTATAATTCCAATGTTATTCAGTCTGAACTATCTATCCTATCAAAATAGCAAGGCTTTCCTGGCAGATAAGAACAAATATAGAAAAAGCAGGTGTTCACTCATTTCCAGTTTGCTGCCTGAGTAGGAAACCTGGTGAATGTAGTGCCCTGAGTTCTGCATCCCAGAAGTTTGGAAGGAAAAGTGAGGCAAGCATAATCCAGACTCGTCCATCTTCTCAGTCCACTTTACAAACTGGTCTGCCTTCGGAGAGCATTTAGTCTATTCATCCTTTGGGTCCATGCTGACAAGTACCAATAGAAACATTCTATAATTAAAATGGGAAATTAAATATAGGAGAACATCAGAAAATAGTATATAGGGCCAGATAAGAAAAAGAAACAGACACAGAACAAAAGCTGGATAGCATAGTTCGTACAGAAGAGCTTGAACTTAACACATAGGTCAGCATTTAAGAAATATATAAATTGTGTAATTTTTTTTTTGACTGATGACTTGGGCATATTGCTAAAGGCCTCAGGCTTTAGACATATGGTGTTTTGATCTTGGTGGATCATTGTAGTTTATGGTGATTCTGTCTGACAATGAATGACTCTCTGTTTTTATAGATAATGCTAGATGTGTCAATTTTTCAGCAGACTGTGCAGGGAACTCAGCAAAAGTGTGGGATGATGATCCCAGTAAAAGGCAGTTTGTGCAGCAGCTGCAAAGGTTTCCTTGGGGGACTAAGGTATTGAAGGCAATCCAGGCAAATGCCAGCCACACAGGAGTCCTGTGCTGACAAGATTTGTTCACAGCCTAGCCAGCAAAATCTCCTTTCACTGGCTCAGCAAAGAAGAGCTGATGAGAAAGCCTTGGAGACCACTGTGACAGGATCCTGAATTATCTAGATGCTGGATTCAGCATAGGTACCTGGATCAGTCCCCAACATGGGCTAAGACCTCAATAAGACAAGTTGTCATTTAAAAGTAAAACTTTCCATACTTTGTTTTTTTCAGTCTTTTTCCAGGAGAACAATAATTGTTATATTTACATTTTCCAGACCCCTGAACTGCCATCGAGGTTTTGCCAGTTCAGGCCATAGAAAGGCCACTTTCTTAACAAGCAAAAAATTGCACTTTGCTTGTTAAGATGGCATCAAATTTGTATTACCAAGCCTTCCTTGCCTGTGAACTTCAGGCATTACCCATGATGTGCTCTCAAGTTGTCTTTAGATTAAGCAATTATCTATGTGGAGAAAAAATTAGCTATGCTTTTGTAATATAGAGAAATGTGTATAGATATATTACTTAAGACTCGTGGCTCTCACCATTGCAGGGTTGTTAATGCAAGTAGCAATGTCTTAATGTCAGAGGAACTGTGGGAGATGAGCTTTGCAGAGATAGATGTACTACATTCATATACTCTACAAACTGGTATATATTAGTCAATCAAATCATTCTTTAATTGAATGTTGTCCAAGTTATTCTTAAGTCCATTATTCACACTCAACCCAAACTATGTCCTTTGTCCCATTATAAGTGATTTTATAATTAGATTACATGGAAACTTTAGGGTATCTAAATTATAAAATTCCACAATGTCCTATTTAATTAAAAATTTGCCACTGCCTAGCTTGGTGTTCTAGGGCTTGTCTTGTTTCCCAGGATTGCTACCAAAGGAACTATGACAGTAACAGCAGAACTGTGCTGGTAGACCATGGAACTCTGGACTGAACTGGCAATGCCTCATGCTCATTAAACACTTGTTGGTCATATGCAGTGGCTTAAAACAAAGAAACTAACACTGGTGGAGAGGAAAAGACTGACAGCTCATAATGCTGTATCTTTACTCCTACAAGAATAGCCTCCTAGGCCAAAGACATGGCTCAGTGGTTAAGAGCTTTAGCTGTTTTTTTCACAAGACTCAGATTTCGTTTCCAGAACCCACATAGTGCTCACAACCATCTGTAATTCCAGTCACAAGGGATCCAAAGCCCTCTTCTGATTCCTGAGGGAAATGTGTTCGAGTGGTGCACAAACATATAAAATGGGTTCCATGGGTTTAAATCTTTGAATACTTGATGCCTAGTCAATGGAACTATTTGGAACAGATTAAAAGATGTGGTCTTACTGGAGATATGTCACTAGGGGTGAGTTTTGAGGTTTGAAAAGACTTTCCATTCCCAGTTTGTTTCTCACTACCTTCTACATGTGGATCAAGATGGTAGTTCTAGGCTGTTCTTATCACGTCTTTGCTGTGTGTGTCATCATGGAATCTAACCCTCTGGAACCATAATTCCAATTAACATTTTCCTTTAAGTTGCCTTGGTCATGATGTCTTATCACATCAACAGAAAAGTAACTAAGACAATGACCTGTGTTTAATCATTTCTATTATTACTTTAAAACAAACTGGACTATTAGATATTGTAAAACAGTTATATTCAATCATATTTGATTTCTAAGTAAGGAGAAACTGACATGGAGTTTACTTTCCAAATACTTACAGAGGTAAGATGTAATGGACAACTATTTAGATTGAAGTTTACTAGAGAGATTTAGTCAGTGTATTCTTAGCTCATATGTAGTTGGTCATAGTCACCCATGTCATCTTTCTCTGAGTGTGGAGGATAAAAGGCAATATTGATTATGTTGCTGGCATTTTTTTCTTACCAATCTCATGAAGAAGAAATTTTGGACAATGAGAGGGAGTTTCTGACAATGCTTTACTTTTTGTTCAAGTCCTTTGCTGCCATGGAACACACGCTTCCTGTTTTTTCATTAGTTTCTCTTCGTGAAGTACAAGTGAGTGTGAAGACGCGCGCGCGCGCGCGCGCGTGTGTGTGTGTGTGTGTGTGTGTGTGTGTGTGTGTGTGTGTGTGGTGTGATTTAAATCAAATTTTCTAACTAACTTTAGATCCCATCGCCCACATTAAACCGTCAAACCACTAAATATAGATGACAGTCAAGGCCAACTATGTGGAAAATGGTTATGATTGACTATAATCTGGGGCTGACCATAACATTTCCTCCTTGGTATTTTCTTGCCTTTATGAATTTCTCCCCTCCCCTTCCTTCTTGGATCCTCTTCTTACCAGCTTTATATTTTATTGTTGTTTCAGACAAGACCTCACTATGAAGCTCAGATTGGCTTAACTCAACTCCCCCTGACTCTCTCCTTTCCGTCTTAGCTTTTGCCTACATTTTCCCTTCTTATTTCACCTTTCTCCTTAGCCTTGAGCTTTTCCACAGACACTGCACCATAGATTCTGGGTTTGTTTTTTGTTTTTAAAGCTCAAAGTTGTATATGTCCCTGCCTACTTAAGGTGCTCAAATAGCTAATTATGGCAGATCAAAGCACCTCCATCTTCACCTTTAGTCTAACAAAATAAAACTGCTTGTAAGTCCCCAGAAATACTCTACAAACACATGCTTCCATGCCTGCTTTATGTTCTTTTTGGCTGTGGTAAGCTAACCTCCCTTTTCTTCGAGTAATTACTGCTTTATGACAAGCTTACTGTTTGGTAAGCTACTTCCCCTTGGACCAGGCTGAGCTTCCTTCCCTTGTTTCCTTGGCAACTGAATCATACTCTCATTTTAATGTTTTCCATATAACTATGAGGTCCCAGACATAACATCTTTATTGTCTTTTAATTTCTAAAGTTACTATAAGATAGCTTTACAGAGAATGATTAGCTCTGTATTTGGCACACAGTAAAACCATATATATTACTAATTATTGCCATTATTTCTATTGGATCCTAAGTAAACTAAAGGATAGGGATTGCTTTTCATCTCTGAAGCCTTTTTATCTGCCTATAATCTGAGAAGACCTAAAACAATAAAGATACAAAAGGGAAAAAGTATAATTTTGATGTATATAGATTGCATGAACACATAAGCAGAAACATACAATTTATATACATACTAAATTGCAAATATTTTCTAAAGAATAGGGCATTTGAAGGATATAGTCACATTTCTTAAAGAAAAAATATATAAACAAGGATAACCTGCTGTAAATTAGCATTTAATTATAAAATAGGATATTGGCATATTAATATGGACAAGCAAAACACACCCAAAACCCAAAGTTAAAGATGGTTAGAAATAGTAAGCCTATGAAAGATGTTTAAGCATCTTACTACTGGCAAGGGAAGGGCGAGAGCAGGTAGCTCATTGTGAATGCTGAAGACTGGGCTGGCTTAATCTGTAAAGGTGCCTGCTGCTAATGACACAAATTTTATCACTGGGACTTGTAGTATGGAATGGAAAGAAAGAACTGACTCCCACAAATTGTCCCTTGACCTCCCCTTATGAGTTGTAGCATGCATACCTGTACACACACATACACATACACACACACACACACACACACACACACACACACACGCACGTGCACATTAAATAAATGAAATACAATTTTTAATTAAAAATTGAAGACATTGAATAAGAAAGGAAGCTTGGCTCACATAAATCTAAGTGAATCTCATTTTTTCTTATTAATTTTTTGGGAATAAATATACATCACACATCTAAACAAATTTTTTCACCTTAACACAATTGCTATCATTTGAAACTTGAATGTTTGTAAGGGCCCAGTATGTTAAATGTCTGATCCATCCTCCAGTGCTGGAGGTGATAGAACATTTAATAAAGAAGTGAAGCCAAGCTGAATGAAATTTCTCATTGGAGACATGCCTTTGGAAGTATATTTGGATCCCTATCTCTTTCTTTTTGCACCTGACCAACATTAAATAAACATGTCTCATCTCCGTGCCATAATAAACAGTCTCATAGGCTCCAAAACAGTGAAGCCAAATGATCAAGGTGGAAATGCTGATATCATAAAGCAAAAGAAATCTATTATTTCTCTGAAGTATTCTGTCACAGTGACATAAAGCTAACTCACCTAGCAAATCCACTTGTAGCAATTCTGAGGAAATAAGCTGGTTTGTTAGAGAAACTGTATTTGAACTTGATTGGGATATTTGCACTCTTACTGAATATAATGTAACAATGTTTATATGGATATAATGTAACAGTGTTTATATGGAGACTTGTAATTGTCGCAGTAACATCTTCTTGTTCAAGAATGTGTATTCTTTTGTTTGTCAGGACACAGTGGTTCTTAGCAAATGCAGTCTGATTTTATTTGCTACAGTGAGGGTAGACTGACTCACAACAACTAAGTATCTTGTAGGCCGACAGCAAATCTGTGTAAACATTTGCATGATACAGGTATAACATGTTCCTTGAAAATCTGAATGAACAAAAGCACATCTTACCATGTAACTATTTAGACCAAAGTACTTGTAGATTATTTCTTATTTAATTAGAAATTAAATTTAATTTTATCTTTATTTCTTAATTAGATTTACTAACAATATATTATTGTTATTGAAGTTATATATCTATCTACATTTTATTTTAATGCTATATTTAACTTATTTTATTATTTTAAATTTAAGTTATTTAATTTTATTTTATGATTGCTTGTTTTGCTGTCCTTTTGTTTGAATGTTCAGTTCATTTTTATTCATTTATTTTTCAAAGTTAAAGCAAACATTTCCATTTTTAGGACAATTCAAGTTATATCTTATCTTTTTGAATGCATTTTATCACTGTTATTCTTAGTTTATGATTAAAACTTTGATTTTATCTTTTGAGTCAATTTTAATGCACTATGCTTAAAGATATGGATTGTGGAGTAATTTTTAGTAACCTGTAACAGGATTCTCTGTGATTAATTTCTTAATATATTTTATGGACTTTAATATTTTATATATCAGTGTTATAAGCTGAATAGTACTTGGTGACATGCCTTGGGAAGTGATTAGGTTAGATGAGATCATGGGGACAGTACTTCATAATGGGATTAATAATCCTCTGAGATACTGGAGAGCTTCTTTCTACATTATCCCCCTTCCTATGACTTTCCCTGTCAAGTCTGCTATGTAAGGAGTCATTAGGAACTCATGTAAGCTTGGAGAAGAACTCTCACTGGGCACTAAGTCTGCCTACACCTTGTTCTTGAACTTCCCTGCCGTTAGACATTTTAGCCTTTCTGGAACTGTGAGAAAAGATAACTCTATTGTCTGTGTCACCAAATGCAAGGCATTGTAAGGTGGCAGCTAAACATACTAAAGCATCAAATTTTTAAGCTCAGCTGTTCCATTATATAATTTCCCCTTTATTTCCTCTGAAGATATTGAAGGAAATGATTTTAAGCTCTCCTCTAATGAGCAACTTGTTAAGTCAAGTGAAGAGAGGTGATACAGGATCTGTGGGATTTGAAGAAAGGCTTGAGGTAAAGACCATGGTAACATCATGCCTTCAGATGTAGGTGTGCTCAGGGAGTAACCCTGGACACACTTGAGCTGGATAGCCAAATTATAATGGAAAGTCATGTGTGTTACCATTCAGGGTTAACACAAAAAGAACAAACACCAAGCAAACAAAAAAGCTCAACCTCATGAAGACTTTGCAAGCAAAAATTGTAAAATGCTGCCAGGATATGTAAACTGGTAAGAAACTGGGACTTTTAGAAGTAATCTAGGAGAGATTAGAAAAACTGAGATCACAAGGCTATTGTAAAAACAGGTAGAGAAGAAAGTCATTAGAGGTGGCTGGACAATAATAAGTTCAGAAGGCTGTGTGTGTAGGCAAGACATATATGTAATGACTGGAATGTTAAGGGAAAATTTGACTGGGTAAACATTGTGGGATATTTGCTTTTTGGGGTTTTTTGTTGTCGTTTGGTTTTTTTGTTTTGTTTTGTTTTTTTGGTTTTTTGTTGTCAATATTAAGTAGGAGGAAGAACCATAACTTTAACCAACTGAGTCAGAATTCCTGTACTGGCTATGGATCCTTTTCTTGCTCATGATCAAATGCTTCCATACTGAGTTGTTTCATTATTTTATATGGTGAAAAACCCAGTTTTACCTGGATGCTAGGAACATATCCAGGGAAAGAAATAGAGTTTAGCTGGTAACTAAAGAGTCTGGAAGAAATAGCTCGGCATTTAGAGTAGATGAGAAGTATAGCAAAAATTGTTATTAATTTTACTGTTATTATTAAAAACAAAAACTTTTTATTAAGTTTAATTAAATTTATTAAAAAACAAAAACAATGTAGGACCACCCACAGAGAACTAATGAAGAGTTGAAAACAACGTAATATTACTTTAAACCAGTTTTCTAGCTCTGTGGTTTATATCTGTGTTCTTTGACAGCTTGTATACAGTTCATATATTGGAATTCATGTACCTGAGGCAATGGATGTTTTCCAGATCTACAACATATATCAGACTGAGGGGCATACTGTGACAGAAGGGGAGATATCAGAGAAATGCATGAAGTAAAGTACATACTAATCTCAAATGCCCTCACAGAGCTGTCTAATTTATTATGATAATAATAAATGATAGTTTTGTTGAAAAGTTCATAGCAATATAAGTATTTATGTAGAATTTATTCCAGCACTCTGAGAAATTGAGAAAGAATATAAAAATAATATGTTCCCTTTCTGGTCTTAGTAGGTATGACAGACAGGCTTAGAGCTACCAGGCCATGCAATTATTGAACATACATGGCTAAAGGAGAGAATCAACTCCTGCAACTTATTCTCTGACCTCTAGGTATACTGTGGCATGTGTGTGCCTATTTGTCTTCTACCAACTAAATAACTAAACATAAGAAAAAGTTCCCTTTCTCCAGAGCTTCACTGGATCCAGAGCATAATTATATCACAGTGTGACTGTACCGTAATATCAGAACACAGAATTAGAATAGGTTGCAATAACGTTTGTAGAGTGTCCCAAGCCATACAATTTAGCTACAAACATGACAGGGACTAGAACCATGGTTCCTTGATCTGAGCTCAGTAGATTTCAACTATAATGCTGTTGGTTGCATCATATTAATTGTGAGCAAGTAACTAGGAGCTACCATTGCAAATTAGAGATCATCACAGATTTCTTTGAAAATTGCCAAACCTGGATGCAGTTGGATTGAAACTTCTCCCGGTGTCACTTGGGTATTGATTTCATTCTCACTTGATGTTACTACGTGCACAGACAGGTATTCTATCGAGTCAACTGGACAGCCTTTGCTTATCAAATTGGAAACAGTATCACAACGTTCACTTCTTGATCCACCTGTAACAAAATCCTATTAAAAAAAAAAAAAAGATAATCACTGATGTTCTTAGCAAGTCACCTCTGTGACAACTTAAGAAATTTACAATGTAAAAAAAATGACAAAGGAGATATTTCCCGTGTAGAACAAATTAGGCCATCACATAAATTAGCTGTACGCTTCTAATAAAACTATGGGCAGCTTTGTCAGGAATAAAGTTTCACTTCTCCAGTTCATTTAAAAATAAGAAAACAAGTTAATAAAGAGGAGAGTTTAATCAAGCACTTTAATTGTTACTGACTGAGCCCTGTAAAATTACACCAGTTTCATTCTTTTTAAACATCTGACTTTGGAAAGACAGACTTAAGAAAGGAATTAGTCCAAGTAGACAATTTATTGTTTCCACATGTGTGCCTTATGTCTCAAGGAACCCAGCTGGCATGTCTACTGTATACTGTTGTGCTTGGGAGATGAGAGCAACTCCTTCAAAATCACATGACTACTCATGAGTGCTGACAACTCATCTAAGAAGGAATTGGAATTCTAGCTTCTTAGACTATCAGTTTTTACAGCTTCTTGTATACAAAGCAGCCTGTAAATAATTAGATAAACCAAGGGAGATGCTTGTGATGATACAGTAAAAGATGATTCCAACTCAGGCTTTCCTGATTTTGCATCTAAAGTTAAACTTTTCATGATCGTTCAGCATAAAATGGTGGCTAGCTTAGAATTAATGAAATTAAAGAAATATGATTAAAAGTTAATTTGTTCTGGCTGAGATAAAAAAAATGGTACTTCCATTTTTCACATGACCATTCATATTTTATACTTAAAAGATTAAAAATATTTTAATATGGATAATGTTGATCTAAGTTATTTATTTGAGATAGTTACATGTGAGCTGAATTTTTGCCCAGTAATCTTCATAGCAGAGCTATTTTGGCCCAGCATTTAATCATTTCACCTTTAAGTTATATGATTCAGGGAATTTGATCTCTAGTTAATTCAGCAAAAGACTGTTGAACAGACACTACAAGATAATGATTTTTCTAAGTGTTAAGGATACAGAGCAAGGCAGGTAGAGTCTTCACTACTGAAGTCAACAGATCATGGATGAATTCAGTCACTAAGCAGAAAAATATAATTATTATATATGGAAATAAAGCTTAGGGGCAAGAGAATGTCATAGGGTTTATGGAGAAGCAGAAATATAAACCTTAAATGATAGGCCAAAGGTGATATCATTAATTATGAAGATATTAATTATGAAGATATCCCCAGCACCCGGGAATGACTAGATAGTATCATAGTAGGCAATATAAAACATAAAAAAAAATGTTCTTTTCTCAATTTAGAGCATGGCTTAGTAAATTAAAATAAGTGGGACAAATGCAACCATTTGTCTGTTTTCATAGTGTGTGTGTGTGTCAAAATGCCCCATTTTTAGATTATGGCAGAAGAATGTACAGCAGAGACTGTATATGGCTGCAAGTGCTAATGGTTTACTGTTTGGCCTTCACAATATTGACTAATAATTAGTGTATGGCTTTCACTGATGATCCAAACACAGTGAAGAGAGAAAAGGCCCTTCTTTCTAATTAAACTTTCCAAGTGTTTGCTAAGTGGTATTGTGGAAACAGGCACATTTAAATTTGCCTTACAGTTAACCTTCACCTGGATTTTAATCAGAAGTTTAAAACAGTTGTAGCCTTTACTTATATCTAAATGCATCATATCAACTGGTAACATCTACAACAACCAGCCAGATACAGTTTATAAACTGCTTGGAGTTCCTTCAAGAAGTAGGCAGTAACTGGTACAGCATGTATCACAGTTCCTCTACTATGCTTCAGGTTAGGTGGAGGACCCTGTTTCTCTTGGCATGTGGACACTGAGCGTACAAGGTTTATTACTTGTCGCATTTCCAACTCAGATGTCACAACACAAAGGGCTACAGTCATTTTCCAGATGTAAAGTCCCCAAGATCTCATATCATGCAAAGGAAATAAAATATAAACAGCTCTAATCTTCCTTTTCATCCTCCTAGAGTGTCTGAACTCAGGTGTACAGAATAGAGAAGATGAAGAGGTGGCTAATTTCCTGTAACTATACATAAAGCTATATGCCCTGTGACCTTTAAATGTCAAATAGTTTTGCTAAAATAGCAAAATCTTCTCAATTGTTTTGCAATGTCTGAATCAGAATGGTGGTTTTTAGCCCACTGTAAGCACTAAGTCAGAAAAGCATTGCATTGCCAACCAACCAATTATGCTTGAAAAGGAAAGAAAAGGCTCTTGCCATTGCGGCTTACTTTCCATTTGAAAGAAAAGCAATTTGAAACCACACCCTTTTAATTTCTTGGCAGTTTATGTCGTTTTAATTTCTTCTAACCCTTATGTTTTACTTTTTCTTCAAGAAAAATACTGAGGAACTCAAACTCCAAGTTTCTGTAGCTAGGATCTGATGAGAATGAGAGGCCCAGGCCGAAGTCTCTGCAGCTTCTCACCAGTTGCTTCTTCTGTTCATTACCATAATACTTGGTATATAAACAAGATGCATTTCCCCTCTACTGAGAGTTTTGGGCTTCCAAAATCACCAATCTGCTTGGAAATTGAAAGATCTTATCACCTCCCTTTAGACAGCAAATGCCCTTGGAATCCTAATCTGTGATGACTGTGCTTTCACCTCAGGTACATCCTCACTGTGGCTTTATCAGCCAAGACAGAAAGAAAATTGCTCAAAACAATGTGTCTCCTCTTAGGGGTGTTAATAAGAAACACATATGTTAACTAGATTACATTAACAAGGTACTTTTTATCTCAAATGTTTTCTGATGACTTTCTGGAGCATGGAAGGAAGGGAAAATAGAGAATATGGATTAATATATTAAAATGTCACGTGACTGCAAGCAAATTGAGTATGCACTGTCTACATTCATAGTGACTTTTTGAGGCAGAATTTTTATTAATTTTTTGACAATTTCATACATGTATTTATCCCCCCATTTATCTCCCTTCACCAGTAATGCCTTCTCCTCCCTACAAATATTTTTCCCTCATTCAAGTCTATTTGTTTTGTTTTGTGACCCAGGGCTGTCTTTGTGTTCATGGATTTGGAATTATCTACTTCAGCCTGATGGGCTCACCATTCAGTACACAACTAAAGACAGTGACTGAACCTTTCCAGGACCTTTTAGCTGCTAATTTTTTTGACAGGGAGAGGAGAGCCCATCCATAACTCATTGTTACAAGACCAGTCTTAAATGCAGGTTCAGTGCAGGTAGCTACAGCTGCTGTAAATTTCAGAGTGCAATGCTGAGTCATTTTCAGTAGACAGAATTTCTGAGGCTCTCCCCTTATCTTCCAACTCTTACATCTTTTCTGCCACCCCTTCTTGGGTATTTCATGAGTCTTATAGGATGTAGTATTTTGATTAAGGTCCTTTTCAGTCATTATCATCATGATCAGGAATAACCTCCTTTTTCTTTCCCTCCATCTTTTCTGGCTGAGAAACCAGAGCCACCAGTGGTATTTGTGTCTATATGATGGGTGATTTTTAATTCTTGACAATATCAGACTGCTTGTGCACGCAGGTATGTATGGAGGCCAGAAGTTGATGTTTATATGTCTTCTTCCATTACTTCTCCACCTAAGTTTTTTGAAATACGGTCTTTCACTGAATCTGGAGTTTGCCATTTCAACTAGACTGTCTTGCCAGCAAGACCCAGGAATATGTCTGTTTCCACTTCCCAGTGCTGGAAGTGCACCAATACATCTGGCTTTCATGTGGGTGATAGGCGTCCTAATTGAAATCCTCCTGCTTGTACAGCGAGCACCTTTCCCCCACTGAACCATTACTCCAGCTCCTGGTTGAATTATTGGCACAGTCAGCTCAGCTCTCTAAACATAAGTAAAGAATATATAGTATATAGTCACAAGTCTTATATCTTAAGCAATGTTTTATGTCCTATCCATATATTACTTCATTACGTACTGGTTAAAGTATGGGGTAGGCACAATCAGTATTTCCATTTTAGAGATTGGGAAAAATGTGATTTAAAGGGATAAAGTAACATAGTTTGTATAGTTGTTTACATAGTTTACAGTTAGAAACCATTAGAATGACGGCTTAAATTGAACTTGGTGTTTCTTTAGTCTTTGGTGTCTCTTTCTAAACATGAATCACATTATACTATAGTGTAAGAATAACCTTGCAAATGTTCAATGTTTTCATCAAGGTCCCTATTTGCAGGTCCAACAGTTGACACAGGTTCCTTCTGTTCCTCAGCACACCCCCTGCACTGGCCTTCTTCCTTCTGAATTCCCATCCCTTGGCACACTCCCAAGTTTCTGCTTCTGTGGGCAGACAGATGGGTATTTTCAGAGCTGCCATTTTTCTTCCCTTTTGTACCAATCACAGCTGTGAGGAGGAGTGGTCTCTCTGGAACCCAATGTCACACTTGGCTGACAACTACGCTTTGAAGCATATTTCTGAAAGCTCACCCCAACAACTCCCACTAAAGCACTCAGCAGCTGAAGATGGCTTGGCACAAAGAGCAAGGCTCTCTTTAAAGTGATGAGTGGAGTATTGGCTTAGGGTCAGGAAAACCAGGCCACATCCCTGACACAGAAAACCCTACAAAGGCAACTCCAGGTTCAAGACTGTAGAGGTGAGGAAAGAAAGGCATGCTTGGAGAATGGAGAGACTGCTGCCTAGTCTTTAGATCATAGGACTGATGATCTTGGACTAAGAAACTCTGGAATCTTCCTTTTAATGACATTGTGTGACTTGCTGGGTGGTGACAAAGTACTTCCTTATTAGTTAATGACATCTGATTTTTCCTATGATGGAGCTCGGAGAACACAGGAAAACATGGGACTGTCAGCAGAAAAGGTAGCTTTTAGGTATGGCTATTGTATGTGAATCCTTTACACTGTAGTCCCTGACTTGTTCACAGGTCAGAGTGATATCTATCATCCCTGCTACTTCTCAGTAGTCTTTGTCTTCCTGTTGCATTCATGAGGAGGGAGAGTGAGAAGGGAGGGTGACAAAATGATGGGAATTTAGTTGTTGAGATGAATTAGAGGAAGTAAAACTAGAGATTCATATCCACGTTAGGCTGAAGTCTCTGAAAGCTCATTGGTTGCAATGCCCAGGAGTTGCATAAGTAACTACAAAACTACCCAAATAATGTCAAAAGAAACTCCAATGTAGCAGATGGCACCTTGGGAAAACATTATATACAGATAGGTACCACTGATTTAAGATTTCAAAAACCTCATAAAACAACTTTAAAGCAAGAAAAAAAAATGACATAATTTTTACTAAGAATTTTGTTGGAATTTGTTTCTCCACACAGAATGCAAAACATTAACTTTTAAAACAGTTAACAGCGCATTATTATTTACTACTCTATAGAATTTAAATGTACACAATATTTTATGAACAGGTTTAAGTATAAAAATAAAGACATCACATTGTCTATAAGGAACAAAAATTGTTATACAATGTTCGGAAATCACTGAATTTTTAGTATTTCACATAAAAAGAAGCAAAATGGACCAATGAATAGTCCTGCTTTTCTTTTATGAGCAAGTATTAAAAGCAATCAAACTTAGGTATATAACTTTATGCTGCAAGTTGCAACAAGAATCTTATAACAAAGTCTATTGAACTATCAACATTATTATGTTTGCCAAATTTTTCTATAGAACATATGGAAAGCGTAAATGGTTTACACTCATGTCAAAATTACCACACTTTTTCTAACAAAAATATTACAACTGATTTTATATTCAGTCAGATAAGCTGCCTTCGCACAGAAAACCAAATAAAGTTTCCCTGATGCATCATTAAAGTACATAATATTGGGGCAATGAGATCAGGCTAGAGAGGAAGTTAAGGATAGAAAAAACTCAAAAGTTGCAGCACCAACAAACAAACAATAACAAGACACACCTCTTGAACACACCATCCGCATTCCGGACCCAGCTGGAGGCACCTGGCACAGGAGACCACATTTGCAGAGCCACATCTATTCTGTTCTGGAATTCAAGTTCAGATGAACCATTAGGCATTTTTTTTTTTAAAGATGGAAAGTAAACACAATTCAAATTGCAGTTAGAAAAGTGAAACAGGGTCACCGTTTGTTAGAAATATATAGTATAAAATACTGTATAATTGCTGAGGAAATCATTAACAGGCATCAAGATAGCTAACATTTAATTTTCTAGGACTGGGAGAAAGGAGGAAGATGAAAATGTGACCTTTGTTGAATCTGGGGATTTAGCTTCACTGAAGTTTGTGATGCACTGCAAGGGAACCTTTTAAAATTTCAGTTCATTGAAGGCATAGTTCATAATCTCTGAACCATGCAAGTGCTCTTTCTTCTGATGGTTTTCATGTAAAAAATGAGCTTATCAACAGGTGAAGGCACGCTGAGTCACAGTGAGGGAAATTTCTGAGAAGTAATCTTGACAGACATTTAAAGTAGTTCCAGTCAAAGTAGATTGTGTTAATACCGATTTGTGTAATGCAGATCTAGATGCTGTGGCATGATTCAGTATTTTAGACACAGAGTGTTTCAATTGAGTAAACCCTTTCAGCTAATTCAATGTGGTTTTTTTTTTTTTTTTTTTTTAAGATTGGATCACATTAAGATCATTGATTCCTATGCTGGGCTGTATCTGAATAGATAGTTGTATCTGAAAATTGCCTTTATTCCTCCATGTACCCAGTTCTTGATTATAAAAAGGTTTATTATGGTAAACATAGACACAGACTCTAATACAGAATGAGCATGTATCAGTTTTTCTTTTGTTTAGTGATCCTGCAGTTTATCCTTTAACCTGAGATGGCCTACAGGCACTGAAAATCAATTATCTCCGCTTTATTCATAGGCTCACAGTGAATGAGGTGGACATCAAGGTTAGGAGTCACTTACAGTTCAGATGGGAGGGAATGCACAGGTTATGTACAAACACAGGGGATTTCAGCAAATTGATATGGGAGTGTGGTGAGGATAGTTCTTTCTACTTTAGAGCAATGGAAAGAGGTGGGGGTGCAGTTCTCTTAAAGTATTGCTCTATATTGTGTCATACAGTACTCTCTTTGCTCTCTTGGTTCATATAATCTAATTTGTATTTCTCCCCTTAAAAGTGCGTTCAGCATTGAAGTATGCATTCTTATGGACATAATTACACGTGACTGTGAGAATTTACAAGGATAGGGTCCATCAAATTCATGTTGCAATTTTTCTTCTCTCAACTTTCCTAAACATTTTGGATCCAGGGTGAAACAGCTCTGACTTTCATGTGTCATAGCCCAGGTGTTAAAGTGGGCAGAGTGGAGGCGGCAACTACAGTAGAGAGGTACTAACTATAGCAGAGTGTCAGGGCTATGTGCACCCTCCCCTGACTTCCCTAGACAAGCTCTGCATAAGCCTAGCATACTCTTCTGTCTCTGTCTCTGTCTCTGTCTCTGTCTCTGTCTCTGTCTCTCTCTCTCTCTCTCTCTCTCTCTCTCTTCACACACACACACACACACACACACACACACACACACACACACACACA
>JANHMN010000022.1:40703484-40730145 GCA_030674055.1 Rhabdomys pumilio
ACACACACACACACACACACACACACACACACACACACACACACACAATCTCTAAGAGTTATTCACTGATCTTCCTAGATCTAGTCTAGAATTCCAAGAACTAAAAATAACTTCTGTTTTGGGCTCCCTTCACTACCAGCTTAGCCATCTAAATATGGAGACTCCCTAGTCCAAATCATCCATCTGGCTTAGTTTGAAAAAAAAAGAAAACCCTGCTTAAATAATTCTTAAAATATTCAGAAGACGGAGTGACCTTTCAGTTTTATTTCCAGAAAGAAAACCAAAATGGGTCTAGAAATCAGGCACACTGGCAAACTCTTGTACATTCTGCATCTCCAATCCAGTGGTTGAGGTGGGGCCTTTAGAGTGAGAATGTGTCTGAGATTCCTCCACTCTGAGCCTGTAGCCCTTTTAAAAGAGGCTTCTCTGTGACTACCCCCTTTTGCCTTCTTGGTCTCTGTCACATGAAGGCAGAGAACCCTCACTAGGCATAAAATGACTGCTCTTTTATGATGGGTTCCCCAGCCTCTAGAGTTGTGAGAAATAGACTTCTTATAAATTACTTAATATCAGATGTACTGTTACAGCAACAAGAAATAAATAAGACACAGAGGTGATTTGACCTTTACTAGTGCTGACTTTGACCTTACTGGAACATGGAGTGACATGTATTTCAATTCAGTTCAGACTTGAATGGGCCACTGACTCAACAGATAGAACTTTATGTTACCAGTTAAGATTGCAGAATCCTGGAAGAAGAGAAGCAGAACTTGGGGCTATGTCTTATGTTTGTCTAATTCTGACCTAAGTTTTTCCAGTTTTGAGCTTTTGTTAAGCTCCTACTTCCTTCCACATGGGAATCGGGAAACTAACAACCAATTTTTTTTTCCCTTCCTATCTTGCCTAGAACTCTGTATAGCCCAAGCTGGCCTTGAAGTATCAGCCATCTTCCTGCCCATGTGACAGACTACCCAAATGAGTATTCATGAAGAGCTGCAGAAGTTTTCTCTGTATTCCCTTATTTTAAAAAATTCCAGGGCCAACCACTGTTCTCCAACTCAGACACTTGAAAGATGATAGTCAAGATGGATAGGGACCTTGGTCCTGTGTAGTCATCACAGATCCCAGGGCTGACATTGCTCAGAGCCTACATAACTACAAAGATTGAGCCCGGATATGGATCTAGAGAAGGTGGGCCTGAGGAAGGTTCTGCAAACCTGGGGGAAGGTGGGGAACTGAGCTCCATAGGAACAGTGTCAAACATTATTTCTGTACAATGTCATGGTTATACTTGCCAGATATGCTTTGACAGAATTTTATGAGTTTGCTCTTTAAGTTAAAAATATGCAAGTTAGAAAAGTGACTAACATTTAAATAACATAATAATTATGGCATTTCTTGTCACTGATTGGACTATTAGTCAACAATTCTCTCACTCATGCGCGCACGCACATACACACTACACACACACCTCAATGCACAAGTGTTGTTTAGGACTCTGGCATTTGTTATCAGCCTCTGGGTATGTTTGGCTCTTTGGCTTTCTCATTCCTAATACAAGAACGAGGTGGTTTCCTAGCAGCCCAGGGCCCTGCCCTGACACCTCATTATAGTGTGGGCTTGAGGACTTCTTCCCTCATCTATGATTACAGTGTCCACTTGTTCAGCCTTTTGTCCAATGTTGTTGCTTTGTGCACGCTAGTCTTTATATTCTAGCCTTACATTCTTAGTTAATATAGTTTTGTATTGACCATGAGTACTCTTGTGTGCATGCTGACAACATTTAAAGCCACATGACTCCAAATACATCTTTTGTGCCTTTTTAGTCCCCTGAAATCTGTGTCATTTCTCTGTTAACCCTTGACTTGTGAGAAAATTTTTACATTATGAGACTGGAAGGAGCAGAAAATATGTTGGGGCAGTATGGCTAAATGGTTACTGGAAAAAGTACCAGACTTTTACAGAGCTGCCACTTACTAACATGTGTCTTAAAACCTCTATAACTTCATTTTCTCCCTCTAATGAGTATCTAACCCACATATTTCTGCAATGACGCTCTAAAGTAGGCAAGCATAGTAAGCACACAGTAGAGGACCTATTGTAATATTATAATTGACATTAAAAATCATGTGCTCATGTATATATAATTTTTTATGCATAGGTGTGATTTTATGTTTAGTTCTAGTTTTCCATAATGGATGATGGTGTGTGTTTATCTGTAATAAATATACTTTGCTGTCTGCCCTTAACATGTAAGTCTCTTGAGTCATAAGACAAAAACTTAAACTATAGCTAATATCGAAGTATAGGTGAGCAAAAAGTTAATGCACCCAGCTTAGTTGTTTAAAATGATTATTAAAAACAAGGGAATTAAAGAAACATGTGCCAATATAGTCCTGTGAGTAAAAGCTGGGCCCAACAGAGGTCCAAATTATAGAAGCTTTCTAGGAACACATTCATTTTATTCATGTTTTCATTGTGATATATATGAACTGTTGTCTATGAATGTCCACTTATGGGATAATTAATAAATACCCATCACCCACAGAGGGCAGACAGATCAGGTACTGCACATTCATGATGCTCAGCTCAGTCTTCTTTGTTTAGATTTCATCACTTACTCATTTTGAAACTATCTAAGTCAGTAGAAGTAAGGAAACTCAAACAGATCACAAGAACCCCAAACAAAATCAAACCCCAACACTTCTCCCAAAGAAACAAACAACATAATATTTGTTTTGGTATTTAGACTAAGAGCTTTCTTCAAATCAAATGATCAGGCCAAATGAAGGATAGAAATAAGATTTCCAGTATTATTTTCTTGCTGTAAAGACTGTACAATGAAAATTTTATGTAACTTAAATGATATCTGTTGTTATTTTTTTGGGGGGGGGAACAAATAAGATTGACAGGCATTGTAAACTTTGATGTTTAGAAGCACTTATTCCAGATTCTTCTATTATTACTAGATGGCATGATTTGTAAGAGAGTACATTATTCCAGACACTGTCCCTTTCCTTTTTCAATTTATTATTCAAGTCAAATTATGCTTGGATAATTGTATAAATCTACTTCCTTAAATGGAAGTAAAGTCAACACTGTATTTTGATAACAATCAAATCAGACACACAGAGTCTGTGTAATCTTTAAGGGTAACTCCAGGATCATCTTGATACTCAGATCATCCTATGAATGTGTGCCATGGTCTTGTTACCATTACTCTCAAGATTTTGAATCTGATTATGAAGCTTTTTAATACAAAGACTCAATGTATGCTGCTCTTTGGTGTATAAACAGCAACAAAGAAAAACACTGATGCTTCAATCATTAGAATCATATAATTACTCCAAGGTTTGAGCTACTGTTTCCTAAATGTTCCTATAAAACTCAAGATGAGATAGTGAGTAACTTCTCTGAAACCTGGGCATGAGAAATGAAAGTCAAAGAGTGGTAGGGATCAGAAAAGCAACAGAACAGAGAAGACAGGAGGAGGCAGGAACATTTCTTGAACTAGGATTTGAGAAGGGAAGCTCTGAAGGTTAAGATGAGCAAGTTAGTTCCTGAGACCACACCTCAAAACAAAGGCCATGAGAAAATGGCACAGGTCTTCCACTTTTTTCTCTTCCTATGGGTCCATGCTTGGACTTCATAGGTACAACATTCAAACACTCTAAGCTGCAATTTTTCATTTACTGTTTTATGTAGTGCGTAGACAAATTCTATCCTTGGAACCAATAAGAAAGCAGGTAAAAGAATTACAATACATTTATATCAAAGCTTTAGCTATTAAATTAATACTTATGGACAAAATACATCTTTATCTATTTATAAGTAGTTAAAATTTTTCTCTTGTATGTGTGATTTGCTCTTAAGTTATGGAGTCAGAAGCTACTAGTCTCTAAAATAATATAGTAAATAATGTCAACTAGCAGACTCCCCTTTTTTATCCTTCACTATATTAGTTAATCTGTTTCAAACTTATAAATAAGTATTCAAATCAAAGCATTGTAGGTCAGCATGTCTATGGGGAAAGCAAAATTGTAGGTTCAGGTGCTTCTTTTGTTGGTGTGTGCATGCATAGATGTTTCTGTATGTGTTTGCGTGTGTGTGTGTGTGTGTGTGTGTGTGTGTGTGTGTGTGTGTGTACATGTGTACATGGAGAAAATCACACACCATTGTGAATTTAGTGAGAGTGAAATTGTATTCTTTTTATGTTTGCCCTCTTAGTTAGCTTTTTCAGATTGGGAATTCTGAAGCAGTTTTAGAAGAAGAGCAGGTGATATGATAATGCTTAATTCTTACTAGTAGATGAAGAAAGACTGAAGAAATGAGGGAGTTATGAGAAGAAATACAGAGATCCTTAGCATTGGATTGTTGAGAAATATTGTTGGGAAGGGAACAGTAGTAGATCCCAGAGCACAAACGGCGTCACAATCTTGTCCCACATTGAGGAAAGGTCTAATTTCAAGCTCAAAGGTTGTAGGCTGGCCAGTGTAGGGTAGAGTTGGGTTGTAATGGCTTGCCCTTAGCATGCTTGGAAGGAGAGCAATTCTTCTGGGAAAGGGAACAATTCAAACAACAGGAGTTCAAAAGCAGAAGGCAAGGCGACTGACATTCTGATGAAAGAGGTTTAGGTGGACTGCCACCAACATCTGCAATGGTCTACCACAATTAGTGCTAAACTACTGGCCTGCCTGTTTCTTTTAAATTACTATACCCAGGATTTTTAAACCAGCATTGATAGGAACTGGAATGTCACAATTCCCAGCTTCTCTTGCAATGATGATGGTAGCATGAATCACTCTAATGACAGAGAGTTATCACAGAGTTGCTTAATGGGTCTTCTGTGAAAGGTTCTCAAAAGGCGTTTTCTTTACTTTGCCTCCTGTTTCTTATTTTCTAGTATGTGTAAATATCTCCAATGCCCATCATCATCTTTCAACCAGACAGAACTTGCCTCAGAAAGTCAATGCTAAAGATTCAGAGAGGATCTATGCCTTTCTGAGTCTGTCTGTATGTAACACTCAAGAACTGCATCTGAGGCTGAGAATACATATATCCTGGTATTAATTAACCCACTGCTTTTAGAAAACATCACACTAAAATATTGACAGATGTTAACTAACAAATTTTTACCTAAGAGTTTAGAGAGACAAAAAAATTCAAGTACGTGGGTTTAAAACAACTGTAACACCTTCTCTAACAAGAATGAAGTAGACCTACCATGCTGAAAAGACCCCCACCCTCACACATTTTGTTTGCTTTCCCTTGGAAATTACTAGACTCTTTAAACATATTTTTGTCTAAAAGATTAATTTATTATTATTATTATTTATCATTATTTCAAGTGCATGTGTATGTGATATGTGTATATGCCTGTACCTGTCATGAACATAACTTTGTACATGTCGCATACATGTCATCATGAGCACAACTTTGCAGAGTTGATTCTCTCCTTTCACCATTACATAGGTTCCAGAGATCCAACTCAGGTTGTAGCAAGTGTTCTTACCTGCTGAGCTCTCTTGCATGCTTATAATGTATTTTCTTTATATCCCTAGTACCTGGGTCACGCTCAGTAAATGTGTAATGAGTAAACAGAATTCTATGTGAAGCTTAATTTGGAAATTTAATTTCTGGGGCTTATAATAGCTCTTGAATGCTTACATTTTAAAATAGCCTTCATTTACCAAACATTTATTTTTAAAAAGCGACATAACAATGTTTGCTTCTCGATCCACATCTGCATGAAGTACATGACTCTCCAAATCCATGAAAACAAATATACCCTAGCGACATTATTTATTTTGAAAATACAACTTTTATTTTGAAAGTCTTTTGAAAATACAATTTATTTTGAAAATTAAATTTGTTTCAAAAGAATTCTTGACAATATGATGAGATGATACTGAACTAAACAGCACTTTTTAATCTTATTCTCATCAGATACAAAAACCACTACATCCATTTTTATTCTTTGGTTGCTCAGATCAAAGCCAAAGTTCCATTCAGAAAGTGTTCCTTTTTTTATGTTGGAATAAGCCCAATGTGGAACTTCCTTATGAAAGGCAAGAAGAATTGCTCCTTTAAGCCAGATGGGCTTTGGGGGATGAGAGGTCCTTAGTATATGTTACCTTGTGTTTCAAGGACAAGATTCAATTTTCCCATTATCCAGCCAGCAAATAGTTCATGCAGTTATATTAGGAAAGCAAAATGGGAAAAGATCATTTTAACTTTGGCAGGTCTGGAATGTTGTAATAACACTGTACATTCTAGTCATTGGTCCTAGTTATTGGTCTAATCATTTCGTTGGATTGGGGCAATCCAAAAGTGAGTCTGTTGCACTGGGCTAGGATGGCATAAATCTGAATGCCAATTTACAAGAGCCAGTATATAGCTACAAGTAGCCTTCATTTGTGTTGAAACTCATGGTCCCTAGAGGCCTGATCAGAGAGGATCATAGCAGAAGTTTTCATTATAATGTATTTTTATACATAATAATCAGTTTTAAAGGCTCTGACTAGTGGGCCCATTGGGTGCTTTATTTATTTATTCTTTATCTTCAGGCACTTTTTACATTTAACAGGGCACTAGTGTAATTAGTTACAATTATAGTTATGTCATTGGTATAAACTGAAACTCCCCAGGGAGGCCGAAGGCCAAGATCAGCCTAAATCAGAAGTTCTCAACTTGTGAGTCACAACCATTGAAAAACACAGATTTCTGATGGTCCTAGGACCTGAGACATCATTCAGTAACAAAATTACAGCTATGAAGTAGCAATGAAAATTTATGCTTGGAGGTTACCAACAACATGAGGAACTATATTAAAGGGTCGCAGCGTTAGGAAACTTGAGAACCACTGGCCCTGAATGTTTCAATGGTGAGCAATGAGAAGAAAGAACAAAGCAATTAGATAGCAGTTTGAAGATTGGAAGCCTCTACTCCCCACAGCCGTCAGTGATGAAGGACTCTGCCCTCACAGTCTGAATTGGAGCAGGGATTGAAGGCTAGGTAAGTGCAGAAATTGAATTGAAAGAAGGTTATGTTTAGATCATATTCCATGTACACCCTGATATATATCATTTGATATGTAAAGCAGATAAACACACAACATGAGTATTGGCTTGCCTGATTGCTGTTCCTAATTTTCCCTAGGTCATGATGTTCTTTGGTGGGCCAAGTTGTCATAAAGCATCCAATTTGGTTTTGCAAAAGATTGTTCATTTGACATTTCAGTTTTTCTTCAGACACTCAACTGGTAGGAAAGTGAGACAAACTTAGGAAGAGAGGTAGGGTCAAGACCACTCATCTCCCAGCACAGCTTTCTACCAAAGCCTCAGACTTCAAAAACATCAAAAGCTCAGGACTCAAAGAAGGTTCCAGAGGCTACTCTGAGGTAAATTCTGGTTAAGGCTGCATTTGTCTAACTTGGAAAGGCAATATTAGTCATGTGCTTTGTGTCTTGTTTTAACTGGAACTTTTCCATACATTCCAACTATCCTGTTTATGAGGCACACTCCCTTTCTATAAAAGCCAAATATTCACCAGCTTTCCACCCTACATGTTTTGAACTTAATATACTGGATAGAGTGGGTTCCAGGGGGCTCTTCCTATTTTCCTTTCCAATTCTATGCAGGTAGGAATTTCCTTTTCTCGCACTTTAAAAAACAAACAGCAACAACAGTAAACCAAAAACACACATGCCAGAAAAATGTCTTTGTTAAAGAGGTAAAAGAAAAATGCCCTCTGGTAAGAAATGCTTTGTCTGCATAGAATCTTCCAAACTGAGAGTCACATTGCAGGTGTGCACTTGATTAAAACCGCAAGGCAACACCTACATCCTAAGAAATTCACCTTGTTTTTCTGTAAACCTTGTGTGTCTGTCTCTGTGTGTGACTCCTATCTGTATGGTTTGTAAAAGTTCTCTTGTTCACCAGAGGAAACACCTCACTCAAGTCTGATGGTCAGTGAATTTCTTCTTATTCTCCTCTCTCTGCCTTCCATCTTGCCACTGGTGCAATGAGATTACAGATTTACATTATCAACCTGGTTTTATGTGAATTCTTAGGATCCAAACTCAGGTCCACATGCTTATGCCCAATAAGCCATGTACCACTTCTCAGTCCAGGAATTTAGTTTTTAATAAAATAAACAAGAAAATGAATAGAAACCTACATAGATGAAGTCCAGTTAGAAATGGTTTTCTCCACACTATTTCAAAGGTCTGGATACTGCCACTTGAAAAGTCAAGTCTATATTCACCTTCAGGTATAATTATGGAAAATTAAAATAGTAAAAATTTATCTTGAAATTACCTCAGGTTGGGCTCTATACTTTGAGGGGTGGCACTGCTATCTCTGTTTTGTTACCTTTTTTCTTTTTTTTTTTTCTTTTTTTTCTTTTTTTTTTTTGGATGGTGAGATAAAGTCTAGAGAAGCTAATTCTCAACCCAAAGTCATCATCCATCATGACTACAGAGCATTTCATCTTGAAGACTGACTGCCCCCACACCATGCAGTTGAGAACAACAGAAAAACAATCCCCTCAAGGCTGCCAAGCATTAGAGTCATTAATGTTAGTCGTTAAGTGATAACTCAGTAACCCCAGATACCCTAAGACATAACTTAAGTACAAATATTCAGTCAGCAGTTTTCCTATCATCAATCCTAAAGTCAGCTCATTCTCTCACTTTAAAAGTGAGGATGTTTCATCCCCCAAAAAGTGCTTGGCATACTCAATGCCAAAGAACCCCCTACATGCTTCAGCCCTTTGCAAGATTAATTTTCTTTCTATGCTCAGGATAACTATGAATTTTAGCTTGAAAGTCCTGCCTGAGCCTCTTGCTGAGGCATGAATCAGGTCTGCTGGCTAGTGCTCAGTGGAAGAGAGGCAGGATCCTCTTTTTCAACTGTTTCCCTGGCCTCTTGCCAGGAGATGCTCTGAGCTGCTTACTAATTAGGCAAACGCATAAAGTGCTCTTCACAGTGGCCTTTCACTTGCTAACTTCCAGTTCTGCCCTGGCAGCCAAATCTGGACCAGGGAAGAGGGCAGGTTGGTCCTTGGTCACCACTGCTCCCCTGACCTTGGCTCTGTTACTGAATTCAGCTGAGGTTCTGCTTGCTGGTGGATTAGAGGTGCTGCTCCCCAAATCACAGGCCTTGCTTGTCCTCCAAATTGTTAAAAAGAAAGAACAACAACAACCAAAAAAAAAAAAAAAACCCAAAGAACTTTTTAAAAGCAAAATATGAATTAATGGGACATGAGTGGTGAAGATCATACATCTAGCCTGCACAAGATTATACATCTTAGCAAATGAGGCTGTTTTAAGATACACTTTATAACTGGCAAGATTTATTTTAATGATCAACAAAATCCCCATGCTTTATCTACAACACGTGCACGTAATGTTGAATGAACACTCACTGTTTCCTCTTTTAACATCACTAAATGTCACCATCAGCCCATACAGAAAATGAGAGGGGTCTGCATGTGGACACAGCACCTCCTCCACGAGTCTGTCATAATCTATACACTCACTCTAAATATTATATCAATAAAATGTACAATTAACATTGTAAATTAGAATATTATTTGTTAAAAGAGCAACCAGTGCCAAATAAAAAATATTTTTTTCTTCATTATACAGAAAATAGTAAATTGCATGATATGGCTTTTAAAAATTGAACTAATGACACTTTATATATGTTTTTGGCTTCAGCTCCTTAGTGGCCAACTTAGATTGTTTAAGCCTACGAAGTATTTGGTTAATTTGCATAGCTTCTTCAATTTAGATTAAGAGCTTCCACTGCCATGGTTTTTCCACTAGATAGACCAGCTCACTCGATCTCAGAATTTTGGTGTCTGTGTGTCTGTCTATTCTTCCTTCATTTCTTCACCACCCCAGGTAGTGAATCCTGGCAGAAGACAGTAGCTTATTGTTTATTCTTTTCTCTCCTACTAAGATAATAACTCACATGGAAAAAGATGGTGTGTGTGTGTGTGTGTGTGTGTGTGTGCACGCGCATGACAGAGAAAGGGAGAGAGAGAGAGCAGAACACTGTGTGTTTTTGTGTACATGTGGGTACAGGTGTGTAGGCAAAACTTGATGCTCAGTGCCCCTGTCACTGTCCACTTTGATTTTGAGATAGTTTTTCAAAGCCTAGACCTTACTATTTCAGCAACTGCTTGACAAGATTTTCCCCTAGGATCTGCCTATCTTTGTCCCTCCACCATCACTGAGGCTACAGGTTTGTGCCACCAGGCTTGACTTTTATTCTGGTGCTGGGGAATGGAATTCAGGTCTTGGTGCTTGTACTTTACCCACTTAGCCATCTTTCCAACCCTCTGTTCCTTTTTTTTTTTTTTAAACTGTTTCCTTGTCATATGAATGTAATCTCTGATGGGACAAATACTTTTGTTCATTCTGTTCTCTGTCATCTCCTAGCATTTAGAGAAAGACCAGGCATGCTCTAAACAGTACATATTTGTGGAGTGAAAGAATGAATGGGCATCTTTTTCATTGATCGAAATGCCCTGTGTGTATTCTCTCTCACCCTCCCCCACATCTGACTTGTGTTTACTTCTGTGTCATTCATGTTGCTTTTCCCCATCTGTGTCCCCTTTTTTCTCAATTCACTCAGGAACTCAGCATGCCCATCCTGGAGGAGCTTAGCCTGGACACACCTCATCTGTTATGCCCCTTCTGTACTACTTCCCAGCCTACATACTCTAATATTTTCCTCTATGAGCCATCCCTGAATTTGGGCTCTCTGATATCCTAAGTCTACTCATTAGTTAATCCTCCTGTTTCTCATTTTACACACATATTTCACATTTTAAATACAGTACAAGCAGACTATGTTCTTGGGGTACAGCATGCACAGTCTGGATGGATGGCACTTTCTGATGATTTAATTGATGAGAGTAGGGACATACTGTGCCCATGTGTACTGAGAAATAAACATCCTTAAAATCTTCTATTAGCCAAGGATCCACACTCTAACACTCTGCTGAGGAGAGAAAAAGCAAAAGTAAACCTTAATATTTATAAAGACATTGAGGTTCTGTCTTCCATTACAATGCATATGCCCTGTAAACCATCTAAAGCTGTGAGAGACTGAGAGCCAAAAGACTCCTCTGCAGCTCAATACCACTGCTGCGTGTACTCCCTCAAAACTTCAGGAGCAGTTACTCTGTCTAAAGGCAATTTCCATAGTATCCAGACCAAGGTCCCATGGAACTCCTAGTTAAATGATATTTTCTGATCAGCTCTGAGTTTTGTGAATCTGATCAAATGATAACTGTAAGGTTTCCTTCTCTTAACAAATAACGTTTAAATAAGGTCATTGCCAACAGAGGAAAGCATATACACACATCTTAAATACTTTAAAAAGGAGTCAGGATATGAATGATCATGAACTTTATTAAAACAACTTTTACATGTAGCCCAGGGAATCTAAGTTTAACTACTTTTCACCTCATGAGAACTCTGCTAGCATTAGTAAAAACTGGTGACTTAGGATGAAGGAGTGGGCAAGGATTTAGTCCAAAAAAGAATATCCTGTCATTTGGGGAGTAGACTCTATTTCTTCGGGATTTTGGAGTAGTAATGATTTTGATGGCATTTCTTTGTCTATGGATTTTCTAGTATTGCCTGCTACTGTACAGAGATTTTAAGGCTACAGTACTTGCTGTGTGAAGTTTATGGCATCATAGCCAAACCTGATGTAAAACAGAACCTTTACAACTATATCACAAAAAGGATCAGACAGGGTGGAGTGGCATCAGATAACAGGGACTTGTCGCCTCAACTGGAGACAAAGAGGGACAAAGCAAACTTCCTTGAGGAAGTTCTGGGGCCTTTTTATTGCATGATTGCACCTCTATTTTGTCTGGTTCCCTGCTTCATGCTGCCTGTTAAATATCACACCCTATTGCCAGGACTAGACCAAGATTGATGACAACCACAAAACAGCAGCAGCATGTTCAGAGACAAGAAATGATTCCTGTTATCCAGAACCCCATTCAATGTGATTGCTAAGACCCCTAGAATTTACTCAGCTTCCTCTCAAACTTAGGTCTTTTCTGATTTTGAACACCTACTGGCCTCTTTGAGGGTTCAGACTTAATGCTTCTTCTAAAGACTCCAAGCTTCCTATAATACTCCGATAAAATCATATTTGAGTGGGCAGAATAAGAGCTACTTGCTCACAATGAAAGAAGCTATAGAATGTTTCAGACTCATAGGTCCATGTATACATAGCTGTTTTAATTTACCTTTTGGGTCTAAAACACTGCTATACTCCAAAATAAATGTCACACAAACTCAGAGATTACAGGGTTCTGTATTCCCATACTCAGAGTGAGAATGCCGATAGTTATTTAGTCTTTCCCTTGTAGACAATCAGAGGTACCCTGAACTTTATGACACTTTACCTTGGTATGAAAACAATTCAGAGAAGGAATAGATAAAGACCTCTTATGACATGAGTTTACAAATGATTTGTAAACTACCTTAGTTTCTAGAATTTCCTGCCAGTCTCCCAGTTTGATGCTACATCATCTGTGAAAAGTCACTGGGAACCTAGATTTCTATGACCAACTCATTTGCACCATTTTGGATGACTTACTGAACAGTATTGTCAAAGCTCTAAAAGGTGAATATGCAGTATTGAAGGTAAAGTCACCCTGACTCAGACTCTTTCTAGGACAACCATGTTTAAGAGTAATGTTTGGCTAGAGAAAGGCCTCTAAAAATTGAAATACTTCTGTTATTTCTTGTGATTTTTTTCAGGGCATTTAGTTCCCTGCTTACTAATAAACATCTTTAATAAAGATTCTCACACAGATTGATGATTTGGTAAGCTCTCTGAGATTATGGCTTTATACAGTCTGGAATAATTTGTTGCTAAATGTTCCTTAACATAACAGAAATACCTAGTAACCACAAAGGATCAAGAACACTTGTGTTCTACACATACAAACTGTGTTAAAAAAAAAGGTTAAGCCCCAAGAATCATAATTTGTACTGCAAAAGGAAAACAGTTTGTGGTCTCTAGACAATAGTTAAGATGTTTATCTGTGAGGAAAAGTTTGATGTTCTGTGACAGTTCTGGCCAGGCATATTCACCCTGCTCAGAAGTTCATTAAGAAGCTGCACTTCTTCAAGGCCAAACTCGTCTCTGGGAGGCAGAATTTCTCTCCAAAGCCCTGATATCTGCTTTCCCCATAATATTCAGACATCATCCACTGTCCCACAAAGTCTTTCACAGATAATTAAGGCTCAGAGAAGTAGGCTCTGGTATTAGTGCTGTGCTGACCTCCAGGCAGACCAGGACTGACTTGGACTTGTTTATTGCCATGATGGGAACTTAACTAGGAAATGCTGATCATCTTCCAAATGCTCTGCCTTCAGCCAAACATGTGCAACCCTCAGGAGCCCCTTCCTCTTCTCCCACGCCTTTCAGTCCCAGCAGATAGCACTGAACCCTGTGTGGTCTTAATTCTTCACAAAGCATCATCTATACAGCATCCCATGAACTAATGGTGGTAAAGACATTTAATCCTTATATTTTAATCATCAACTTAGAGGGGTCTGGTATTGTGGCTATATATACTAGACCTTTCCTCTTGATTGTCACTTGAGCTGACTGGACCTGAAATGCTCATTGAAAGGGGATTTTTTTGTTGTTTGGTTGGTTAGTTTGGTTTGGCTTTTTTTGTTTGTTTGTTTTGAGACCAGATCTCACTATGTAGCCTTGGCTAGCCTGGAGCTTGCTATGTAGGTCTAGCTGGCCTTGAACCTGCTAGATGATACACTTGTCTCTGGTTCCTGTGTGCTGGGATTAAAGATCAGCACCAACATATCTGTTAAGTGACCTTTTAAATCAAACTCAGGATTCCTGGAACTGACTTCTATCATGAGTTGAGCTGCTTTGTTGTTTTCAGGATTAACCATCCAGATGAAGTTTTTTTCCAGTGTAAAGGGTTGTCTTTTGCAAATTATAATCTACTTGTTTAAAATTCATTACACAAATTCAAACCAATTGTTCAAAAAGACAACAGAGGAACACCTTTTAAGGAGGTATGCCTTGTATTAAGAGAGATTGGCTCCATCCTTTCTCTGCCATCAGTAAAGTTTGCTACAATGACTTCTTTGTTTGCAACTAGAACAGCCAGTTCTACAGCAATCCCTGCCCTTCCTACTACTTTCTCATATTCTTTGTTCCCCAGAAGTCAATGAATACCTTACATGACTAGGCAAAGCCAGCCTGGCTTCTTAGCTTCTCTCCAGTGTGCACTTAGGAAAGGCACCCGCAGTTTGGCACTCTACAAGGTACATTCTGTCAACTTTCTCCCTTTAAAGAAACTAGAGTTTTTATTTTAATGACTTTCCTTTAAGATCTCTAAATATTCAAAAGTCCCTTTGTAAGACAGAGGTAATCATTCGCCAAGAAGCTTCCTTCTCCCATTCAATACCTGCCAGAGTTACTAAAGAGTGCTACTTAGTATATAGACCTTGCTCAGATCAGGCAAAATGTTTCTACCTGGAGAGGTACTTGTCATTCAATTCCAAGGCAAAGGGCCTTGGTATGCATGCAAACACAGATCAAGAGGCTTCATTTTGCACGGTATATCTTGAACTATTAGAGTAAATCCAAAGTATCTAAAGCTATTCAAAACATGAAATAGCCCAGTGTCCATCCTCTGTGCCTTGCAGGACACATGTGGAACTGTGTCTAAATGTCCCATCCTTCTCTTCTGCCTTTACTACTATCCTTTCTTTCTACAATCCCAGGCTTATAACCATCCAGAATGTTTGGCTTAACACAGCCCTTCCCAGCTATTTTTGTTTGATACTTCGGTATTAGGCATGGAGTGTATTTGGTTACACTCTAGGCCAATCACACTCACCAATACTTACTTAGAATGACAACAAACTCTCTGTCAAATTTATTAATATTTTCAGGCAAAACAAAGTAATAAAATGCCTTTGAGGAAGAGGTAACACATTTCTAAACCACTTATAGATGAGTCATTAGGAAGGTCAGGATGAAAGGTTACTTCTTAAAAGCTTATATCCTGCTTTAAAATGTAATGTGGTAAAAAAAAAAAATTCAAAATGAAACATCTTTTAAAGTTACCATGAGAACATATGTGCAGTAGGCAAGTCTGACAATCTAAGTTCAATACTTAGGACCCACATAGTAGAACAGGAGAATGGGCTCACTCATGTTGTCCTCTATCCTCCATACTCATGCCATGGCATGGGTACCCACATATATACACACATAAACACCCATGATAAATAAATAAAATAACTTCTTAAAATTTAATAAAATTTTTAAAAGAATATATATAAGACCATTGTAATTTACTTTGCAATTTTCCATCAATGATTTGGATTTTAATTAATTGAGGACCTTTAAAAAATAACTGGAATAATTTGAATATATTTGTTTGATATCATAGTTTTTTGACAAGAACTGACTCCTGCTCTTTTGTTGAAAGGTGGGATTACTTTAATGTATAAAATCCCACTGGATACCATTTTCACTTTCATTATAGTTTTCTTAGGCTGAAAATTATGCTGATTTACTGACTGTGAAAGTCAAAAAAAGGTAACACCAAACCTGATTAGTGAAGTGAAAAGTAGTTCCTTTACTCCTTGAGAACAGTGTGGCTCTACCTACCACACATTCATTCTCCTACTAATAGTAACTATAAGTGCTGAATAATTTGACCAAATTATTCATGTGAGTAAAATGATCTTTCTTGTGATGTTTTAAACTAATTCCAGGAAATAAAAGGTAAAACTAATTTAAGAATATTTGTGTACCGACTCTCACAGGCATACTATTTGCAGGAGAGTAGAACACAGTTCACGTCTTGGAGTTTACTGAAAGTAGGGAAATATAAAAACCTTCTGTACTTTGATACTATTCTTGTCTGCCCTACTCTCCAATAATATTTAAACTATTAGGCAAGTCTGCTGTAACTTTTTAAGGCCAAGGCCAGAGTACAAACAACACCAGGCATAACAAAGCCAAGTATTTAATACTTGCAAACTAGAATAAGAAATCATTAAATCAAAGGAATTCAATATGATTTGGATATAAAATGTTCCTTTAAGACTCACGTGCTACAGGCTTGGTACTTAAAGTAACAGTTCAGAGGTGAGAGTCTGAGTAGTGATCAGATCATGAGCATGCTAATCTTATCAATGGATTAATCCACTGAAGAATTTTTATTTGAACAGACCATTTGGAGACAGAGCCTATTTGAGGAAGTAGAACACTCGTCCTTGAGGAAAGGCAGATCTTGTTTTTGCGTGTTTATGAACATGTTCCCTGACCCTCCGTCTCTTCTTCTCCCCCTCTCACTCTGAGTTTTGGTTACCATGAAGTGAACATTCCCTGCCAAAGATTCCCACTGCCCCAGTAGCCTGCCCAGGGTGTCTAAAGAGATAAAGGTGAGACAATCTGGAGCCTGAAGGCAAATCAAATTTCCCTTCTTACAGTTTATTTCTCAGGTGTTTTGTTAATTAAATTCTAGCAAAAGAATTTCAACTTCTGGTTGGGAATTTGGCAATGTATGAAGCTCTCAAACCTCCACCCAAGGTTAGTCTTCTCCCTCCCAGCTCTAGAATCATTCTACAATGCAGAGGCAGCCATTTACCTACATGGAAACTGCAGCCTGTGTGTCTAAGCTCTGTCTTGTTCCTCTGGCATCTAGCCATATTTGGCTGTTTGTCTTGGGTTTAGTACAGAAAGAAGGCCCAGAAAGCAGCTTGGGGCTATTAGGTCAAGAATTTTAGGAACAATCTAGAAGTGACTGACAGACAAAGACACCCTCCATGGACCATTGGGGCATAACCAGAAGAGGATCCAAGGAGGTCTCACAAGGTCAGAGAGGAACTCCACTCCCCTGTAGATGGCAGTCTATGATGGTGATTCAGAGTGCTGAGTCAAATCCAGCTCTAAATTTTGTTTCCATTACTTATTAGCTAAGTAAGAGAACTTTCAGAAGTTATCTGGTAACTTCCCCCAGCACAGAGAATTGTAACAATAAGGAAATAGTAGATTTTCACATCACAAGCTTAGGAGACCTCCTGGCCTGTAGAAATCTTTCACAAATCTTAACCATTCTTACTCTTTTAACTCTAAAGTTCAGTGTAGTGCTTGTCATGACATTACAGGCTTAAGAAGAGCCACACAATGGTAACATGAATGGGAATACTTTGTCTATTAATTGCTTTTTTTGTGTGCTGTAAATGAAGTGGTTTTTAAAGCCAGCACCAAGGAGGGATGAGCAGGGATACTTTTCATACTTATCTAACTAACCACAAAAAGAAGTATGTGAGGACTAATTAAGAAAGAACAGACTTATGGAGTTAAGATTTAATAATTCAGAGTCTTGGCTTTTGATACTGGTAAAGATCTGCTGCAAAGGCCCAGAGAACAGGATCTACTGCAAATGCTTGCTGGGATAGACTTGGAAAGGCAAAACAAGCAACTCCACTTTTAGAAAAAACTCTTATTATATAGGTTCATATAAGGGTTGGTGTTGAGTGGGGATCAGGCACTAATGTGTAAGGCACTATCTTATTTCAAAACTGCTCACTGTTCTTACATTATTCAAGATGATTCATTTCAAACGATTTATTGGATCTACTGTGCCAGTGTCTGGAGACAGAATCAGGAGGCACAGTGTATCCTGTCAAAGGGATGAGTGGGAGTGGAGGCAGAGGACATAAACAAGGCAGACAGCATTGGACCTTTGGTCTTCTGGAGGGGGTTTGTATGCCACCCAGCTGCAGAGCCTGAAGGCATTGAGGAGTCAAGGCAGGAGCCCTTTTATGACAGTCTATCCTAACATCTACCTCCTGTCACATTTTCCCTGAAAAACTAAACTGAATAATGTCTTAAGCTAAGGAAAAAAACCCCAAAAAACAAAACACAAAAGAAAAGGTGATAAATGCATGTGACCCTGGACTGTAGGTGTAAGAGCTTCGTAGATGGCCAAATTCCCAACCAGAAAATCATTAAAAGCCAGTGGAACACTTGAGTTATTAAGTATGCATGGGTGAGCCAAGCAGGATAAGAACATATGAAATGATGTAGAACTTCAGCTACTCCGTAGCGCACTGGCAGGTAGAAGCATAACTAGTCTGAGTTGGTTAATAATCTGACCACATCACAGATTTGTTCCTATAAGTACTTTTTGTTTGCTTTGTTGTTTGTTTTATGTTTTTTGAGACATGTTTTCTCAGTGTAACAGCCTTGGCTGTCCTGGACTCAATTTGTAGACAAGACTGGCTTCAAACTCACAGAAATCTGCCTGCCTTTTCTCCTCCAATGGTAGGATTAAAGGTATGCACTACTGCACCTGGCCTTTGTATAAGTACTTTTGATCGACCTTACAGACTCATTCATTTTTTTCTTGCTGACACATTGGAAAGCCAAGGAACCACAGGGAAGCAGATTTTACCACAGGGTGTTCCCCACTAAGCCACCTGTTTTTTCTCCCTCTACATGAGAAACCTTTCCACAGTGAGGTTTATATGAAGCGAACTCGGAATAACTGGGAGCTTCCCCAGGAGGCATGTTTTGAAGATACCCATGATTCTAAAATCAAAATTCTATCCTTGTGATTACTTTGCAACAGATAACAGGATCCTATTTACTCATGCCATGGTGATGCCCAAAACTCCCGGGTGGAGTTTGTCAAATGACAAACATATCTTTAAGGATACCATTTGTAAAGATTTTAATTGAGTAAATTAATATTCAGCTTCATATAGTCAAATAAAAATTTATAAAATGTAAGGCTTTTTCTATGGTTTATTTTATGATACAGTTGATATGTAATTCAGGGAATTCTTATAAAATTGGAGAACCTTCACAAGACCTCATAGTCTTCTGCTGACAACACTCGACAATCATCGACTTGCACTGCAACAGAAGCTAGAGCTTTGAGAACAAGGAAGATTGAACAAACGTAGGAACATTAGGGGAAAGTTGTTTGCTTATTCAATGGATGCACAAAAGATGATATGCTCTTTCCAGTCTGGCAAGGTAAGATTGAAGTATATGATAAGGATTTTATATCAGTTATTATAGAGTTATCATAACAGGAACAAGGTAAACTCTGCAATGACTGGAGACGCCATACAACAGGTTCCATCAGGGAAGAATGGTGGGCATCTCTTCTTGGCAAGCCCAAAGACTCACCAAAGACAGTTTACTGAGTTGCAAGAAAACTACAGAGAAACAGAGTTTATTTGTTAAAGTTTGAAAATCTTAGTTTAAAACAGAACCTTCTACTTCTGTGATCCTTAAAAGGACCCAAGGGAGCCTGTCTATGGCAAGGTTTTAAAAACAGGTTATTTATCCCTGTCTGTACCAGATTCAATCATTAGAAGTTCAAAAGTGTGTAAATATAAAGAACAGAGACAAGATTATCTCAGTGCTGTGTTTTCTGCAAGAAACTTTTATTTTAAATGGTAGTATGTAAAAATTGGGAAGATAATATGATGTTTTATATCATGATACTTCTAAATTCTCATAAACATCCAGTTGGAGTAGAAACTATCATACTTATCTTGATTATCTCTCCTAATTTTACTTGAAACTTTCCCTTTCTTTTATGAACTGTATCCATTGACTCTTCTTGGCTTATTTTGATGCCAACTAATTTGTATTTCAGTATAATAAAGACAGAATTAGCTTGGCAGGCATATATATTCACAAGTAAATAATATGTCTTTCAAACTTAAGCATACCTTTAAAAGTTATCAGCTGGCAAATGTATTCTAAGAAATTCTGCTCTCTGGTCAGTTGTCCTCACTTTCAAGTCTGAACTACCAAGAATCTGACTCACCACTGACTGAACTGACAGAATGCGAAAGGGGCAAGTTTGGGGGAAAAATTAGGTACTTGGTTTTGAATATATAAGGATCAATTTTGTCTTTAGACACACAATAGGGAATTAACAGTTTGCTTTCTCCTCTGGAGATCCAATAAGAAGTCAAGATTGGAGACAGACATATGCATAGTGTCATCATAGAAACGCAACTTAAAATACCAAGGCTAGATCAATTCACTTGGGGTCTCTGTATTGATAAGGAAGAGAAATGAGGGCAGAATTCCAGAGCCACTGCTCTTATTGGAGTTTATAGAATGAACAAGAATCAAAATCAGTGATGGATAAAGAGGTTAAACTAGGAGATCATAGTTGATACTGTTGGGTCGACAGTATCAACTTCCTAATTGATGATAGGTCTAATAAGGTGATAACTAAGGGTTCAATAACAGATTTGACAATCAAACAGTCACCAGATCTGAATTTAGCAGAACCTACACATGATGTATAAAGCTTTCCACAAGGGCTCAGTATGGTAAAATGAAATAAGCATGAAACTCTTTCAAAGCACTTACAGGTAGAAGGACATTTTTGAAACCATATCAGCTCCTTGTTTTTACATGTAAGGCCACCATGGACGGCTTTTAACAGACTCCAAAGTGTCTTTGTTGCATAAAGACAGAATTATTATGTATATATTATATGAAAGTCACATAGAAGACTAACTAAAGAATTTTGGAGGCTGGTGAGATGGCTCAGTGGCTAACCTGCTTGCAGGGCTGGGGTTTAGGTCTCTGGAAGCTCACATACAAATGTCCAGTTGGTATGTTAACTGCTTATAATACTAGTCTTGGGAGATGGGGACAGAATCCTCAGAAACAAGTTGGCTAACAAGACTGCCCACATCAGTGAATTCTGGGTTTGACTGAGAGACTCTACTTCAAGGAATAAGGTGAAAGAGCAATGTAGGATGGTTCGGACATCAACCTCCAGCTTCCAAATGCATATTTATCCATATCCATTCATACCCACACATATGTGCACCGCCACACATGCAAAATCATGGCTGTGCATTCTCGCACAGGCGCGTGCACGTGTGAGCGCACGCGCACACACACACTAAAACTCAGGATAGTCAGAGAATACTTGATATGATGAAATCTATTAAAAAAATCTATTTCAGGGAAAGTCATGCTGCTGTCACAAAGCAAAGCTCATTCTGTAGGTTGATTGCAATGGAAAAATGTATGATAGCTAAATAAACAGAAAATGAAATCTCATTGCAATAATAGCTATTAGCATTTGTTAAAGAAATTGTGAGTTTTGAGATATATCATTTTTCTATTGCTATGTAATTGGGTAACAAATTAGTTTTAATCTTTTAAAACTAGCAAATGTAGAAACAAAATGTTGCTATAATAACTTAATTTTTTATTTAATGGAAAACCATTAGTCATCAGTTTTTTAATGTTGGCGTTGATGACTTTAATTGTCTTTAGTCCCCATTAGTTTCTGGAAGGGAAAATTAAAAGAAACTAAAGTAATGTTCTCTACATCAGAAATCTTTGCATCTCACTCATAGCATATTCTACCCATTGTATTCAGCCATCCCCAGCTCCCTCTGCTCACACTACTATACATCTAATGTGCATTTGTATAAATTGTTCTTTAAAAATTAAAGCCAAAGTGATGTGTAGCTTTGGTCTTCTTACTATGGCTTTATTGCCCTCAGCATTTTCTTGGTGTAAAATACTGGGCATGGGAATAAGATTTCCTTTGTAACTGATACCTAAATTTCTACTCTGCTTTAAGCATTTAATTTGCACAATAAGACCTGTAATTTAAGACTTGTAGCTCTATCACAAAGTACAGCTGTTTATACTGATCTCTAATTTGCTGAGTAGTACCGGCTATAATTTAAATTTTTTCTTCATGTTTTAAACTACCATGCAAGTCAGTATACATCAGAAGCCTTTGTATATTGACAGAAACTGGGAAAAGGATGCCTTGTTTTGATTTCAGATAAGCATTCACTTTTCAGGTCAGCAGGTGCAAGGCAGCCCATTCATAATACTTGCTTCAAATCAATAATAGTCACTGGATGGAAATATCTTGCTGGTACACAGGAACATGACTTATCTTTACAAGAGCAATGAATTTTTAAAAACCTCTGTTATTAGCAAAGATTAAAGGTGAGTGAGACTTTCTTCGGAACAAAATATATTCTGTGGATATGTTTTGGTCAGTTTACTGGTGTGAATGTTTACTAAATCTAGGAGAACACTTTACGTACAGACATAGGATGGAATTATGCTCAGTGGAAAATCTGCTGTGGCAAACACATGTTCCATTTAAAAGATACTTGATAATGAGTGTGACTCTTTCCTTTGCATTAAGTTTCACTTATTTTGAAATCTCAAAGTCTCAAAATAACCACAAGATGAAACTCAACTCTAGCTTGTCCTGTTTCATATAACTAGAAAAATCTCTCCCAAAACTAATGTTAGACAACTATATATGCAATAATTAAAAGAGGTTACCCAGACTTTTCCAGTATAAACTTTTACATATAAGTGTTTGCTTTAGTTAACTTCAGGAAGAAAGCCAGCATGCCAATTCAAAGTACAGAACTAAATTTTAGTTTTACTACAGAAGTGTGGCTATTAATTAAAACTCCTTTCAGGTTAAGAGACTACAATAAGTCTCTAATAAAATTTAAGGGATTAGTAACCCAACGAGAAAAGTGAAAAAAAAAAAAAAAAGTTTAAGTACGGCAATGGTAACTTCATTTGCAAAAATAAATACTTGGCCTCTACAGTAAATTTGATTCTTAGGTAGGTAATTGTTATTATTACTTATTCTGTTTCATGAATCACCAAGAATACAATGCTACCATGTTAAAATCCCAAGCCCCTTCTCATACACTGTCCAACTAGAAATGACTTAGGAAAGGTAGGCATCTTTATCTGTTTTACAGATGAAGACAATAAAAATTTATAGAGAGGTGACCTCTTGGTAACAGAGACCTAACTTAGGGGACAAATCATTAACCGCAATAATTTAACAACTTGAAAGTGTTCTTCCCCACCCCACCACAGGCTAGTGGCTTAAACTATGAATGGATATTCCTCAAGGGCATTTAATTCATTCAGGCTGAATGTTATGGCAGAAGAAACTTGTTCTTTCATAGACCAATAAATGGAAGACTCTGTCCTATGAAAAATCATCTTAGCCACAGCCTCTTAGTGGATGATGTCCAGCCCCCAAGGTGAAAAGTTGGGAAATACAAACTAGGTAGTGATACCCTCAGGAAATACTGGAACCCCCAAATTGTAGTCTGTAAGTACAACAGACTCTTTCCCAAACTTCAACCCAAATAAACTTTTCCCAGCACTGTGGACTATTGCTGTCACTTAAGGGTGAAAATGACTGATATCTAGCTTCTTTATAGGGAACTTTGTTACACACCTGCACTCCTGCACTCCTTAAGTCTCAGGACTGACCAGGACTGACATCTACCACTTACCTGTCAGGGATGCCCAGGTCATAAACTCTCAATACCAGCCGAGATTTTGGGAGAAGTAAAGAAAACAAAGCAAAATAACTTACCACTCTGGCCCAGTCCGAGAACAAGTGAAAATACCCAGGCCGCCCCAAGAACCAAGGCTGGACCTCGCTGGCAGTTGTGCAGGCAGAGCAATGCAGCAGTCAAAAAAGCCAGGGCCGAGCCGCACATAATGCAAAGCAGCCCGCCCCGTGCCCGCTGCCTAGTCGCTTTCCTAATGCGCTCTCGCGACTTGGGAGCGCACCTTGAGGCCCGTGGGCCGAGAATCCCTAGGACCTTTTCCACGGGCCGGGTTGACCGACCCAGTAGCTCTGAGTAGGCGATACAGGTATGAGCGCCAAGGCAGCTCTGTGCATCTCAGGGCCCCTGAGGCCCTCCCAGCTCCGCACAGCGGGGCTTGCAGTCTCAACCAAAAGCACCTCCTTGGACAGCCGATAGCCCGCGGGGGCAAGCAAGTTCGGGCTCCACAGTCCGCGCCCAGACAAAGAAAAGAGCTTTTGTTTCTCCCCAGCCGATGGGGCTCTGCTGCATAAATCAGCTTAGCGAAGAGCCAAACACAATCAAACCCAAACAAAGCCTGAGGCTGGGGGGAAAACCACCCTAATGTAATTCACAGGGTAATGCTGCATTAGTGGGAGGGGACAGCTAGAAGGCCAAGGGGGTGGGGGAGTTGCTGGCGCATCAGTCTGTGCTAGCTTCTTCCACAGGTGGGCAGGGAGGCCAACTCCACTTAGTCGCAGCTAACTGAGGTCGAAGCGGCAGCGTCCCGATTGGCGGGAGAGGAGACACAGATGCCAACAGCCTAGGGGAGCGGCTCCGCGAGCCCCCTAGAAGCTCCCGTCTGCACTCGCGGGCCACGAACAAGGCATCCCAGTTGCCTACTGGGCTGGAAGGGGACGTTCCACGCACCTCGCTGGGAGGGAGTTGCGTACCCTTGTCCTTTCTCGGACTCAGTCGGTTCAGGCGTCTGGCCACCCAGAACCCTGGCAGCTGATGCGTTCTGGGCTGTACCCGGAGAGGATGAGAGGGAAGCGAGGCAGGCGATGGGCAGGGATGGGGTGCTCTAGTTCTGTGGCCCCGTGGTGGCTCCCAGCTTTCGGGTGGCTGGGCGTGCTCCGAACTGAGAGTTGCTAGGAAACCTCCCCACGCTACAGTGCTCCTTGCTTGGGTCGCCAGCAAGCGCAGTGGCGGCCCAGGGCAGCAGCAGCAGCAGAAGCAGCAAACAGCTCCAGCTCGGAGTAGCGTGGGCGGGACATTGGTGAGGCATGAAGTCACCGCGGCCCACACTCGCTCTTTGTTTTGCTCACTCCAGCTCTTTTTCTCCCCCCTCGAATCTGATAGTTGCCATTCCCATCGTTCTCAAGAATTCCTGGTGCGTAGTGGCGCAACAGGAATCGCATGCTGAGTTCTCTTTTCCCTTACCCCCACTCCACCCCCCAATCCTGAGCCCCAACGCTCGCATAACCGTATAGGTGGAAAACTTCGCTCAGCTCGAGTGGCAGCTTGAACCCCAACATTTCATCCTCGTGCTGCGTGCTCCTTTGTTCAGGAATCCTCACTGGCCCGCAGCTGCTGCATACAAAGTGGATTTAGGGGGCCTTTCCCCTCCCCCAACACTGCTCTTGGAGTATGCACTGCCCACTTTCCTTGCAGCCTTAAGACTTCTCCCTGTGTCCTATCCCAAATCTGTCTGGAGTCTCCCCAGCCCTAGGAGATTTAGGCAAGATGTATTCCACTGTCAGATCTATTTCGTTGTTCCTTTTGTAGCTCCTCAGTTCTGAAAGGGACAGCCTAGCTTTTTCCCAGGGTCTGTTTGTGGTTCTTTGGCCTTTTGATGGTTACAATGAATCTTTTGACCTTAAACGCCACCTTCTCAGTAAATAGAAACAAGAAGTTACAGATGGCAGCAGAAGAGTGAATGAGTGCAAACTTGCAATTCAGTTTTGCAGTTTTTGCGTTGCTAAACTGGACAGCCAAGGAAGTAGCGCTGCCTCTCCAGGTCTTGTCAGCGCCCTTGACACCTTAAGGAGAAGGAAGGAACACAAGTTTCTAGGTTTGGGAAACAGCTCCTTTTCTAATTTGATACTGGGAGACCTTGGCTCCTAGTTTTCCCTGGAGCAGAAGTAATTTCCATTGTCTTGAAGTTTGACTTTTTTATTAATGGCTTACACAGCACTTCTTCTTACAGGCATCAGACCAGCCAGGTCAAGGTGAACTATAGGGGATTTTCCTCTCTACTTAATTGCTTCCGGCTTCTTATTTGGAGTAAAGAAAACAAGTAGGAGGTCCCACCAAGCCCTCCCTCTTTAAAAAATTCTTTCTGTTTTCTAATTGTTGACAGAGAATGGAAAGTACCTGGTTAATAAACCACAACATCAAAAACTCCCCTTTCTTCAGGTGTGGACTGTTCATTGGGTTAACAATAAAGCCAGGAACCTAGTTAGAAAAGTGCCCTAGATCTGTTAAGGAGGACCATTTGCTGAGCTAAGGGGGCAATCCAAACTTCAAGGACAGATGTCAGGCAACACAACTCTAAGCCACTGTTCTCTTAGCAAACAGAACACATTTTACTTCATTTTTAAATTTTTATTTTTTGGTTTTTCAAATTTCTTCATGGACATCTTCATTGAAACGTCTATGAAGGGCCTGCAAAGTAGCTGAGATAGGGTGTTACACAAACCTAACATAGTCTAAATATGGTTAGAGACTGTTTAGCTGGGAAGTGTGTTTATTTTTTTGAAATTATGTGACAAACCTAGGCAACGCAACAACCTCTGAGACAGTGCAATGCTCCAACAAAGATAACAAAATCTCCATAGTCTCCAATCTGTTGTAAAATTACTGGTATGTTAACGTTTCAGTCACATGTTTTTACATCTGGATCAGAACTAGCAGTTACAATATTGAATGAGAAAGAAGCTTATGCAATAAGAATGGATATAATATTGTGCAACTGCTGAAATATATAACTGTATATTGTTAGGTGTTGTTTAGGAAAGATTGAAAGTAATTCCAAAGACATCCATTTTTGGCCAAGAAATACATGAAAATAAATGCCAGGGTTTGGGTAGACTGTGCAGTTGGTAAATGTCACACAAGCATGAGGTCTTGAATTTAGATCCCCTCAACCTACATAAAAAAGCTTGGCATGGGAGCCCCTCCTTCCAGCTCCATAGAGACTGGACAGATTTCCAAAGCTCATTGGCCAGCCAGTTTAACTGAATCCATGA
>JANHMN010000022.1:40730245-40805480 GCA_030674055.1 Rhabdomys pumilio
AAAAGGAGCAGGACATAGTATTCCTGGAGTGTAGGCTTCAAACAGAATATTGTAAAAGTTTATGAAAGTGCGCTCTCTCTCTCTCTCTCTCTCTCTCTCTCTCCTCCCTCCCCTCCCCCCTCTTTGAAAGACTACACATTCTAGTAGCAGTATTTATTCACATATAACTTTAGTTTAGGTTTCCACTCTTTAAGAATGCATCCTATGATAAAAACCTTTCACTGATGAAAATATCAATGCGAAATTAAAAATTTGAAACACAAAAGTGATTTGGTGTTTTTTTTTTTTTTGTAACAAAACACTGAAACTATAACGCTTACAAATATGAGTTAGTTTTCCATTAACCTTATGGGTACAAGTTTTAAAGTAATCAACAACTTCACTAAAAAATGGCAATCTGAATGCAGTATGTGTTTGTCTTGTTTCTCTACAGACCATAGAAATAAGGTTTATTAACAAATGAATAAAAACATAATTAGTCCATACATAACACAAACAGCCAAGAAGGAGGAAATTCTGCAAATTAGTGAGAGTTCAAGAAATTGCACTAAATCACTAGACAACACCAGGGCAAAGAAATGTTAAATCAGGTCCAGTCAGACAGTTGAAGTTAGCAGTAAAGGAAGGTGTCAACAAATGGTTTCCTCAGGTAACCTAGAGAATTCTATATTTTCTACAAGCACAAGATGAGGCTTGTGCTTAGGATTTTCTCAAAACTCCCAGAGCATAGCTCTATAAAGAGTCCTGGAAGTAGGGAAAAATGAAGGATGAGCTTTGGGTGTTTATGAGAAGGAAGATCCTAGAATCATATTCAGACAGTCATTAAGGCCTCTGGTTAGATGGGAAATTGTCTACCATAGATATTTCAATTTCTGTAAGTTTTGGTCTGAAGGGACTATAAACCAGTCCTTTTTGCCCCCTACCAACTGTGATGAAAATGTGTCTAGAGAGCCCAGGGGAAAAGTTATCCTTGCTCCTCAGTTTAGACACATTTACCTAACAGAGTAGATTGGTAAAGGCTCCATTGAGAACACAGCTTCTCTTTCTGCTTCCTGTGTGCTCTTGGGGATCATGAGTTGTCAGGTTATATACCTTCTGAGAAGAAAACGCCCCCCCCAAACAAGCCAAAATACAGAGAATTTTTTCATTATTTTTGATATCTCTCTCTCTCTCTCTCTCTCTCTCTCTCTCTCTCTCTCTCTCTCTCTCTCTCTCTGAAGTCAAAGTCTGTTTTCTCCATCTGAAACTTCAATAGAATGTTAGGAGACATATTGCATCATAGTTGTGAATAACTGTCCTGAGTAAAACAGCTGCCATCTTGGGGAGTTGAAGTTCACCCCCTTGGAAAAGATCATTTCAGCTGGGCTCGTTGACTGCTTATATCATCTCATAGAAGAGTGGAGAGGGGCATAAGAGTCAGAGTAGACAACTGTTCCCCACCACTTGTATGCAACTTTGCCTTAATTGCACATGTCCTCAAGGAGGGGCTAATTTATATGCTGGCTAAGACTAGGGGCAGAGAGGCTCTATCTATGCTACAGAAAAGGCCTCATCCCCATGGGTAAAAGATTTTCAAATGTAGCCTTCTAGAAAGAGAAGCACTCATACACCTCTAAGTAACCCCTTACCTATGCCTTGTAAGGAAGTCTAGTAAACTTACTGGTTCCCTAGAGTGAACTTGACATAATTGTGCCTCAGTTTATCTCTAGGACCTTAGGAGAAGATATAGAGGATTCCCTGGGAAGGAATTTTAAAAACAATTATCTACAGGCTTATCTTTGTTTTTCATGTTACTTATTTTCTTCTCATTTTGTTTTACCCTTTGAAAATTTATTTCACTCTTTAGATTTTTGGTGTCATCTTTATGTAGGTATATTCTCTTATTGTATTTGCAACAACCTTTACAGTAAAACCTTTATTTAGGTGATCATGTTTTTACAGACAAGTGTCTTCATTTTCTCTTTTTCTGAATCAGCCAGTTCTTGTTTGATAGATCCGCTGTCTCAGAAGCTTTGTGTGGATACTGATTTTTAAGCATGTGAACATTCTCTTCTGCTTCATGTATTATTTATTTTTTCCAAACTTAGAGGTCCAAATGCTTGGCGTATTCATTTTGACATTTTTCTTGTGTGCTTTTGCCCTTTGTCATATGTTCTATAATCCTAGTTGTTCATAGAGTGAGTGGAGTGTCTGGTAATCCGAGAGCATTGGTTTCCACAATAGATACGTGAATATATTTCTTAAAGATGTTGCTTATCTGGTATAAAGGCTATTGTGTGGGCATTGTCTTCATGAGGCAAGGGCAGGGTTAGTGTTCTTGAAGACTTTCTTCCTGCTGTGATATATCAAGCTGGTGGGAAACTGCTTCTCATCTGAGCTGGTGATAGTTGGGGACCAGATATAGAACCCTTCATCTTCTGACACCTGCAGGACTGTCCAAGTTGTCAGAGAAGTGGCAGACCTAAACAAACTCAAGCCCACCTCTTCTTGGCCTACTCAGCTGCTTTTTGCCACATGGCAATTGAGGCTGGGAAACAGTGGACATTGAAGAAGGAGATATGGAGAGATAGAGCAGCATCCTTACTGAGGATGTGCTCAATATTTGAAAAACTTTCTCCTTTCTCTCTTATGATTGACCCTGTTTTACACAGTATTTCTTTACATACAAACCTAGCCATTCTCAGTCCATCTGACTTTATATGACAGGGGGTACAGACTCTGGGCAGACTCATGGGATCACATTCCCTCCAAGGCAGAAAACAAGAAAGACTTTAAGGTGAAGTTTATCGTGGAAGCTAGGCTCACAGCTGGCTCTCATATATGGCTAGGAGTCTGTCTCCTCGATACTAGTTGAAGATGGGAACAATGCTTACCAAGACAGACCCCTGTCACAAATATGTCCCATGCAGAGGAACTTACTTATAATCCCATTGCCTCTGCTATGAGACAGTGTTCTTTGAAGTGGAAACTTCTGGTTTCTTTGGAAAGTCAGTTATGTCAAATGGTGTTTTTCTGGGTCACACAGGTGAAAGGATGTTTTGCTAAAGCAGACACATATGAAAGAATGTTTTGCTGAAGCAGACACAGGTGAAGGGATTTATTGCTAAAGCAGACAAGAAAAAGGATGTGTGATGTTTAGAAGGAATATAAATATGACTCCATAGACAGAGGGAGCTCGAGCATTGGTTCACTGTGCTCCACCTTGCTCTTTGCTGACTGCATGAATGTATTGATTTGCTTACATTGCATTGTTGAACTTCACTTGTGGTGACAGAGAGAGAAACTCTCCAAAGAACTTCTTGTGAGGTTCCTGTGGCTTCTTGCAACTTCTGAGGACTCTGACCTGGTGGTGTGCCTTATGATTTCTTCTGGATTGAACAGTCAAGCAGTTACTGATTTGTGTTTGGTGCCTGCCAAGTAGACTGGACTGTAGCTGGTGATTCCTAGTTGCTATCTGCTGAATAGATTGGATTGTGGCTGCTGATTCATGTTTGGTGTTTGCTAGAGGACTGGACTGTTGTATCCTGTCAACCGAGATTGGACTCACCCCCAAAGAACTATTTTTAAACAGGTCTACTCCCCTCATGTCCTAATAATTTTTCTTTTCTTGTCCACTACTTGTGGTAGGTGGTGGGATAGAGAGGTTGAATCCTTGCTAAAGTAGGTTGACAAAAATGTATGCCTACAGTTCTTGCCTTGAGAGACACTCTCCCTACCTCAGCCTTGAAATGCACTTTCCCTGCCTCAGCCTTGAGATGTGTGTTTCAACCTCAAGACTTCCAGTCAGAGACCTGCCAGATACAGGAAACTTGCCCACTTGCTACTTTGAGTAGTGACTTGCTTTCTGTAGATTTGTCCTGCAAGAGATTATTCTGGGTGGATTCTGATGACTGTTTGAAAGCTTGGAGCTGGGACACCTCATACCAGTGTTAACTGGCACCCTGCAGTGAGTGGAGGGTAGGAGTCTGAATGCTGGAAACTTTGCTGTTGACAGCTTGCTACCATTGAAGGTTTCTACTTTCTTTATTTTTACATTCTCATTGGAGTCATTACTCTTCCATGCCAAAAAACCAAACCACACCAAACCAACCAAAGAAGCAAAAACAAACAAACAAACAAACAAACAAACAAATCTACCCTTTAGTACCCACTTTATTCTTGAAAGGAGAGTAAGATTTGAACCAGAGATTAGAGAATCTGTCTCAGAATTGGTAGGTGTATAGTAACTGTTTTCTTTAAGTGTTCTTAGATTTCTTATAAAGACAAAGATGACTTAGTCTGTAGCCAGAGAGCTTTGCTGTGTTACTTTTAGGGAGAGTTGTTTTTCTTTGTTAAATAACTGACTCCTCATTCTACAAATACTCTCAGTTTTGTTTAGTGGTATCCTTTCCTGCTTTGGTGTCCAAATCCTGATTCTACTTGGAGAAGATTTTGCAGTTTGTCTTTAGAATGGAATCACACTTATCCCACAGGCAAAACACTGCAGCTGACAGCGAAGTATAAGGAGGTCAAGGAGGTATTTCTGTTGTCCTTCTAAAAGTATAAAATAACTAAGTAATCTGTAGTTAATTGAAATAAAATGTATCATATAATTTTCTTATAAATGAATATGACAATGGTGGTTTGAAAAAAAATGCCCCTTTCCCCTTCCTCCCATAAACTCACAGGGAGCAGCACTTTTAGGAGGTGTGATCTTGCTGGAGTAGGTGTCACTTTGTTGGAGAAAATGTTTCAGCTTCTTCTTGCTGCCGCCTGATCAAGATGTAGAACTCTCAGCTCCTTCTCCAGCACCATGTCTACCTGCTCTCTACTATGCTTCCTGCCATGACAATTATGGACTAAACCTCTGAAAGTGTTAACCAGTCCAATTAAATGTTTTCCTTTATATGAGTTGCCCTGGTCATGCTGACTCATCACAGAAGTAGAAACCCTAAGACAATGATTAATTGGCAAACACACCATTGATTCATTCCTATCTCTGCTTACTCCATATGAGCTTGGAAGTTTTGGAGGGACTCTTCTTTTCCCTCAATAGTTTTATTTTGTTTTGTTTGGTTTCCCTCTGTGGACTGTGGGCTTCTCTCTTTTGGCCTGTCTACTTTCTGTTTTCAGAAAACCATAACATTTTTGGTCCCCTGCTCATACCTTGTTCTTGCAGTTTTATTTTATGACTCATGTCCCACATTTTGGTAGGATTTTCAGAAAATCAACTCATGGTGCTTGTTGTTTGTTTCCCACAGGGCAGCCTACTTATGGCCCCTGGATCAAGCTTCCCATTGCAGTCTCTGCACCTTCTCTCTACCTTTGTTGTTGATTCTTGGAAGGAATGCTGCCTCTTAAATTGAATTGCTTTTTTTCATATCTATAGATACCTCCCCAGGTTCTTAATGACAAAAGCTTAGCTATGATTATTATTACAGCACCTTGGGTAACAATTTTACCATATATTTTACACAATAATTGTGAACATTTTAAATGGACAATAAATCTCATTGTGAATAATTATAAGAAATAATTGTCATTTTCATGTGTTGGTTTCTGAGACTTTTCAACAGAGTTCCTTTGCGTCATTGCTACACAGTATTAGATGAGTCATATTGCTTCAAGACTCCAAATATTCACTGTGCTCCTTCTCCTCTGTGATAGTTTCAAAACATCAGCAACACTGAACTTCCAGAAGGTAGAAATCACAAAATAAATAAACTACTAAAGAAAGAGACAGCTAAAACAAAACAAAACAAAACAAAACAAAACAAAACAAAACAAAACAAAACCAAAACCAAAACAAAACGAAATAAAACAAAAACAAACCTATACAAATACCAAAGTGAAGTCAAAGCAAGGAACCAATTACAAGTTAAATAAATATACCTATAATAATAGCATATTTAAACATGATTTAAAATTCAATATACCTCTGAATTTTATAAATCAAATGAAAAGTTCAAGTCTTTGATTTTTGTATAGTCATGGGTATTAGAACTTCAGTAACTAGAAATAAAAAACAATTATTAAATGATGTATTGGATTTTTAAAATATAAGTTAAAGTTGAAAATGAGCTTTACAAATTTCTACAACATCTTTTAGGTTTGTACTCTTCTGAAGCCTGTCTTCTCATTAGCAGTTTGATTGACATTATATATAATGGTGATATTATTGATTATATGTCAATGCTCCATGTTACCCTTTTTATTGAACTCATTTGATCTTATAAATAGAATGCCTGTATAGCACATTATAATGTGAACATATAAAGAAGAAGATCCTAACACATTAAGAGTAGAAGGTGTACATGTAGGAAGTTGCATCATGCATGTCAATGGATATTGGCTTATTCACAGGTCTAGTTGAGTGCATGACCCAACCTTCCTGGGGTCACAGACACACCATCCTGTAGGTTGATGAGCTAGCTGTTCTTGCCAATCAGTTTTAATATAATTTGGGCAGATGGGTAGACAATCTCATTTTTTTCCTTGAAGTTTAAAATCAAAGTCTGAGAAATTTTGACTGGTCATAGGTTGTACATACAGGGCATTAATAATAATATAGAGTGAGCTTAGTAGTAATGAATATTCATAAGCTGAGCATGATGACAAAGGTATGGACTGAGAATACTCATAAGAACAAAACAAAGAACAAAATAGGAAAGGCAGTTTTCAAAAACAGTTATCTTTTCTTTGTTGTTTATTGTGCCAAGCCACAAAAAAGACCAACTGTATTTTATTTTGTGTGATAAATTTTGGGAAACTTTAATATTCTTTAATCAACTTTTTTTGGTTGGTTTAGTAAGGATCAATAACTTAGATTATATGCTTCCAGTTATCCCATTACCTGCTAAGGGTTCTTGACTTGATCAGGTGACAAAGACAACTAATATTATATAATTAAATAAAGCCAAACACTTAAAAAATACAAAGTTGAAAAACTTTGTAAGGTTGATGTCAAAGAAGCAGTTTTATTTAAAAAGGAAATACTATGTAATTTGTACTACTAACAAAATTGATCTAAGCAATTAAACAATCTATAATTCATAGTATCCCTTTCTCTCTTATGGTCCTCCAATTTTACTAACATCAAATAATTAATTCAATTATGAAAGTATGAGGATTATATTTCAATTATATATACTGTTAAAGTTAACTAGAAAATTAAATATTTCGGGACATGCAAAATACAGGGATTTTCTAGACTTTTTGCAAAGCAAAATTTTCCCCTCGCAAAGCAAATATAGGGATACCTGGAGAAAGCTTTACATCAATATTCAGGAAACATGTATTACTCACACTCAAAGTATGTGCAAAACTACCAACAGCAAACACTTTACATTCACTGTTAATGAGTTTGCTTCATAATTTGACTTTGTCCCTTTTCCAGGAATAAATTAGCTTCATTCTTTGGGTTTTCCCTAAGATTCCACCACCCTGTGTTTAAACATCTCTTGCTTTAAAAAAATTCTTGGTTATTTTTAAACAAAGATGTTTATTTATAAGAATAAGGCTTAGTGCATGTATATTAATAAGTACAGTGTAACAGCTTTGTTCCTGTGCCAAGGTTGCATACAGAAGATCAAAACTGGGTTTTAGTTCTCAATTCAGCTAGGTTCTCTTCAGGACTTTAACTGTAAAAAGAATAAATCTAATTTGGATTTGAAAAGTGTAGGTAAGGGCATCCCTCTGCTTGCTCCCTGATATTTGTGTTGTATTTTATGAGAAGTCTTTTATGAGATGTGTTGGTTTATGCTGCTTTCTCTAGTTTTGTTTCCTGATAGATGAGATAGTCTGATTCTTCATCAATCTTGAATTCTTTTTTTAGGTATTAACATAAATTAATTAAAATCTATATTTTTCTTATTTTCTGAGAAAAATTAAATGACTTATAGTCACAACGAAGATATGTGGACAGAAATGCTTTTGTTAAGAATGGATGGATCAATCAAGTAATAATTATATTTGCAAATGTGTTTTTTGGTAAAAGATAAACTCTATGAAAGATTACGTATTTGTGGAGATGGCCAGTGTGCCTTTGCTTCTTCATTCATTCATCCAGATACGGGATTTACTTCTCAGGTTTTTTTGGCTTTTAATTTCCTTTGAACTTTGCATTTTGGCTTGGTTTGACTAATAGATTGTAATTTCCAAGTCTTGGTATTGAAAGAGCCTAGCAACTTTTAATTTTAGTCCTTTTGAGGGGTGTGGAACAGAACAGCAAGAAACCAATCAAAAGGTAATCTTTGAATGACAATGATTTCAATGCAATTTTTTATTGCTGTAGCATCAAGTGTACTAATTTGTGAAGATAACTCTTAAAGCATAGTCAGAAGGAAGGGGGGATACCTTACTTACAAAACGTTGAATAAGAATCCCAGGAGGCTATTTCCTGGGTCTTCTTGATACAGAAGACTTTACATGAATTAAGGGATAGAAGCCATGAAAGGAAGGTCTTATGGTTTCCTCAATCCCTAATTTCCTCATGAGGCACTTTCTAGATTTCCCCCAAATAGCAGTGTTCTCAATTCTGCATCCATCCCTGAAGGAAGCCATGGAGAAAATTGTGGGGTTCCCCAAGTAGGGAATATAATCTGGGATCTCCAGCAGAAATGGGGACATCCAGTCGGAGTTCACCCTCTTCCAAGGGCCTGTCCCTTCCTACCTGGGGAATGCCTACAGTACTATTTTCCTACTTCTAATTCAGTAGTGTCTGTGAACATATTTTCTGTGCTGTTGACAAACTATTCAGGATTATCTAGGTCTGCTTTATGATTTCAGTTGATAAAATGGATTTATTTTCTGTTTCCACCATATAGTTCTGCAAAATACACTGTCTAGCTCTGTTTTATATTCCAGTCTCCACTTCTTCAAAAAGTAATGGTTCAGAAAAGAAAAAAAAAAAAAGAATTAAGTGTGTGCCCCAGTTGGGGCCAGGGCAGGAAAAGGTCAAGAAGGCAAATGAGCAAATTGACCTTAGAAACACTTTCAGATTTTGTATGCTCGAACTCTCTGACTTGTCAAGTTATTATGAGCCTTTTTTTTGCCAAATCCTCTAGATATGAATTTCAAATATTGCATTTCTTTAATGTCTGTTATTACTGAATTGTCTTGTGGCCTAATTATAAAAGTCTGGTTTCAGAAACAATATGAAAGCAAACGTTCTTGGCATAATTGTGAAGTTTCATCTAAAAACAGAAGTGGAAACAAGCTGAATAACCCACCAGAGGAAAAAAAATGAAACTACTACTTGCAATTTGACATAACAACAACAACAAAAAAAACTAGTGGTATATATTTCACAATTCATTAGACACTGTTCATATAGCCAAAGTATTTCTGACCCGAGGTTAGTTGAATTTTTTTTGTTGTTCCAGCTTTCAGAATGAAAAGCTTTTTCACAGTTCTAATATTGTGTCCTTAAAACTGTTAGGTACTCTTTTAACATCTGTTGGCAGAATATCTGACCCATTCCTAAACATTTCTGTTATTCTAAATATAATAATAATGCCCAATGTTTAATTATTGCATCGTGCTAAACTGTTTTGTATTTAAACTTCAAAGTTGCAAAGCAAAATGACATTGGTATAAATAACAGTGTAAGTAGCTCACTGTTATATATTTATAAGGCTAGACTCCTGACACAATGACCTTCAGCTTTATACACTTTGATTTATGTTCTAAGTAATGAATATAGCATAGTAAGCTTTTAGTATAGCAGAATTTGGTGTTTCACTTTGTCCGTATTTGGGGTCTGACCAAATAATTGATGATTTTATAAGATATTTTAATTTAGATATAATTTCATGCTTATAAAATTGTATAATAATAGGACAGCTATTTCTCTATATTTTGCTGCAGGTTTTTTGTATTCAATGTGAATGCTTTCAGCATGAACATGTGCACCTTTCTATCTGTACATATACATGTGCAGGTTCATATTTATGAACATATGTGTATATACAGACAAAATACTTATATTAATTTTAAGTAATTTGATTAATTTTCTCTAAATATTCATTATTTTTCTATAAGCAAATATATTTCCTATTATAATTCAGCAAGCAACATTAGCAAATGTTGATTTGCTAATATCATTGGAGTTGAGGAGATATTTCAGCAGATAAGGGTTCCATCCACTTAGCCTGATGACCTAGGTTTGACCCCTGGATTCCACATGGTAGAGATAACTGATTATTTTGAGTTGTTCTCTGACTTCCATATGCATGCAATGGCATACACACACAATATGGAAAAAATTAAAATTACTTAATTTAACATTAAAATGATAGTCTTTTTTTTTTTTTTTTTTTTTTTTGAGCTGAGGACCAAGCCCAGGGCCTTGTGCTAGGCAAGTACTCGACCACTGAGTTAAATCCCCAACCCTTAAAGTGATATTCTTATCTAGCCCAGATTCCATAGTGAAATGTTGTACTTGGTCCCAATAAGGTAATTCACAATACTTTCTCATTGCTCCCAAATACAGCCCAATAAAGTTTGCTTCATTTAATTCTTATCACTTTTTAAGTTTTTTCTCTTTTATCATAGAGGCATCTTCTACCTCTATTTTCCTTAATTTTGATGTTTTTGAAATGGGCACATTATTTTATAAAGTGTCTTCTCAGTTATGTTTTTCCATATCTTCTTGATAGATCTCAGATTTAGAGTTTGGACCACAGAGGCATAAAAGAATATTCTTTCTAAGCGCAAACAGAGAACAGTTGACATCAATTTGTCCAGTAATTCTTCTAAACCATATGTTAATAGTCTGTCTAGTAAGAGTGCCTCCCATCAATATAAAGAGTTGAACTCATGGATTCTTATTTTATTTAGCACTTGTAGCCACTGGAATATTTATTTCATGTTTATCATATCCCATATTTGGTCAGAAGAAGCTGGCTCCATTATTTTTTTATTATATGACATCAGTGTTTAAGAATTTCTCACTGTCTGTCACAAGATATAAAGCTCATATTTTCTTTGCCTTGGCCCTCAAATCAGCCATTTCTTTGCAGAATTTCAATTGTTGGGGAAAATAATTTAGAAATCAAGATATGGATATTGGGTAAGGCCCTTGCCATGGGAGTCTTCTCAACAATATTGGAAATGAAATATCATAGTCATTAAGCTACATTTAGCTAGATCTTAAGATTTATATGTAACTTTAAACACAGAATTTATTCACAGTGAAACTAAATAGCAACATATATGTAATCAAAAGGATTTCTGCAAAGTGTCTGGTCAACCCAACGCTTGCTGAAGGGTAGTTTTTAGTTTACCTTATATAATATATTATTTCAATCAATGTGATATAATGTCCCAGAGGAAAAGTATAAAGGAGTAACTAACAGTTTACTTAGTCTCCCAGTTTTAGAAGTGTCTGTCTAAGGTCAGCTGGATCATTCCTTTAGTCTTGAAGTAAGACTGGATATCTATAAAAACTGTGTGGAGAGGAGGCTGCTCACAAAGGCAGACTGAGGATTAGAAGATGAGAAGAGGCAGGAGAATAAGGAAGAGGAAAGAAGAAGAGGAATAAAAAAGCAGGAGGAGCCAGGTTCAAAATAGACTGCATGGGTATGATACCCAATAACGTACTCTAACTGTGTCTCACCTGTAGCAGTTTCTAACACCCCAATGTTATCATCCATCTATGAACTTACATTAGATTTGTTCACTGAGTAGGCCACACCCCCCATAGTCATATCATTTTCCAAAAGTCCCTCAATGAATTTGTCTATTAGTGACCAAGCCTTCAACACAGGAGCCCTCCACAGAATGCTTAAAATTCAAACCTTACCTAAATTGTCAAAATGATCCTCATGTCTGATTAGTACACAGCAAATCTGTAAATAAAGCATTTTTGTTTCAGTGTTGAGATTTTCTTATTAAGATGTTCAAAGTCACATAAGTGATTTTAACATTTACACTTATTTACTGCAAATTAAATTTAGAACAAATTTAAGTTTAGTGGGAAAAACCCACTAATTAGGACTTCCTTTTAATTTTTCTAACTCAAGTTACAAATGATTAAATCTCAAGAAAGAATTCCCTAGAGTTGAGAAGCACTTATCTCTTTATTTTGTTAGAATCATCAGGATATAAAATGTGAAAGTAGAAAAAATTTAAATGTCAGCTTTCTCATGTTGTTATTTACTTGTTTATTATGAAGAAATTATAATAACCAAAGATGGCTCTGACATTATCGAATCAAACAGAGGTGTCCTGAGCGATGAAAACCAGCAAATGGAGATGAACCGAGGAAGGAAAAGAGGACGTTAATAACCTGAAAGGACATCATTTGGAAACAGTGGAGAGTATATGCTTATTGATTGTTTCCATCTCATTGAAGTCAAATGGAAACACATTAAAATTATTAAAAACTATACTGCTTGTTACCGATGCAAGATGTTTGTTGGCCAGGATGAAGAAAATAAAGATGTACTCAGTGGCAAATATCAGCTATGTCTGAATCTTCCATTGTTCAGCTATTACATCTGATGAGAAGTAGTGAAGAATAAGATCTGCAGAAGATGCAACAGCCATGATGCCCTTTAGGTGGAGGAGATGGAAGGAGCTAAAACCGTTCTCTTGGGAGTACAGGCTGGGTGAAGAGTGTAAAAACCAACTTTGAGTGTGTTTAGGATATGATATGGAAGGGTTTGCCTTATTGTGTTTGTAGACATCAACCAACAGCACTAACAATACATTGTATGCATATTTGAAGCAGTCTGTAGTAGAATGTATTGGGATTCTCATACAGCAAATGCACTTGAGTATGACCTTGTGGGCAAATACTTTTTCTTTTGTTTACATGTGAAGTTCCCCTCTATCAAAGGCTTATGTTATTCCAGTGTAATGTTTAGAGGTAGAACTTTTAGTAACATTATTGGAGCTTTGGCATTGTCAGTGCTTATTCAACGATAGAATTGAGGTTAATAGCATTATTCCACATACATGTGGAGACTTTGAGGAGGGGCCAGTTAGAAGCTCTGGGTCACTGTAGGCAACCCTTTGGGATGTATCTTCTGCCTGAGTCTGCCTGTTCATGCTGTCTCTGTTTTTAGACCACCAAGAACAAATAGCTTTGTTCCATTCCCTGCCTCCTGCTATTATGTTCTGTATTATCACACAGGACAGAAAAAAACTGAACCAAGTGACAATGTCAGGACTTAACAAAAACATCTTTGACTCATATGTGTGGAGTATGTACTTAGTATAAACTTCCATCTTGGATGTCTCTAAAAAGATATTTAAAACCATTTCCTTGAAGTAGGTTTCTGAATATTCAAAAATTAAATCTATGCTTGGCATAGTTAAGAGAAGAATAAATGATTTCCAAATAGCTGTTGAAATAAAATGAATTAATCATTCAAGTAAGCCTTAGTGTGAAATATGTTTTATGACATTTTAAACGTTTCAAAAGGATAATCCATGTTTGCTTCTATGTGCTAACACTCCATTAATTATAGCATCTGATTACCTTATTCTTCAAACATGCCAGATAAAGTTTACTTAACTCTTTTTTTTAATCTGCTAAAAATTATCAAACAGAATAACATCTGTTTTGCATTATGGTATGAGTCAGCCTTCTGCTGTTCCTCCATCCGCATGTACACTCTCACACACTCAAGCTCATATATGCCAGTGCTATGCTTTATTGCCCTGCCTTTTGACATACTTCTACATACATGTTCCTTTATGGATGCAACTCTTAGCTTTTTAGCTTCATATTCATGTACATGTGTGTTGACTTATATACAACAGAGAGGGAGGGAGGAAGATGGGGGTGGGGTGGGGGAAAAGGAAAGAGGGGCACTAAGATAAAAAAAAAATCTTGTCAACCTCCTAACATAATAAGACCTGACAGTTGTTGAGTGTTTTGTGTTAAATGACATACCAAGTATTCTACATAATTTGTCTCACTATGTTGTCAGAATGACTCTTTTGAAAGTGTATTGCTATTTTCAGTTTAAAAATCTAATTGTTAATACTGTGGTAAATTAAATCTTACATTAAATATGAATGGAAATTTTCTTAACTCCTTCACTGTCTGGTCAGTAATGTCACATAAATAGCATTTTCTACCTGTTTCCTTTCTACATCCAAGCTCATGTCTCCAAATTACAGTATTTTTTCCTCGGTGTCTCTCTATGTTAAGGAAAGTAGTCCTCTGAAGGGAGTTCAAATCCCATGATACCATAGGATTTTTGCAAATGCATGGAAACATTTGAAATTGTTAAATTGAGAAGGTGTTCCCAGCAGAGGCTACAATTCTCTGTATATCTCACAGAGTACTGAGTAATTCCTAACAGAGTTATGTGGCCTAGTATGTTCATAGTAATAAGACTAAAAAACTTTTACCTAGAGAGAGATGTTTTTGAAGAGAAATGTCAATATTTTTAAGTGTATTCTCACAAAATTATTTATTGTTGAGGGCTTCTTTTAGGATATTAGAAATAGTGGCTATTAAAAGATTTCAGGAATCTCTTGGGCTTTTACACTGATTCACAAAGCATACAACCTTAATTGTTGTTCTGATGATAGCACTTCTATATTGCCCTTGATTCCAAACTGTGTGTTTTCAAAGTGCCATATTATCACTTGGTCCTCAATACATTATATAATATATATAGTAAGCTTGGAAAAGAAAACTTTTATGAAATCATCTTTATCTAGCTTCTCTGACTTCATTCATATTATTCTGGGGAGGAAATAAAATAACCAGCAAAAAGTGAACACACCCTCTCTATATGTCACTGCTTTGAAACTGCTTGAGGCCTTTACCTGCTCCTTGAACACTGGCAGCTATATGTTATCAAACTGTAATACCCACTGGCCTAGTAAATCTTCTAATAGTGAGACTTTTCTGACATGGGGTTTAGATCTCAGCTAAGCAGTTTGAATAGTCAGTGTCCATAAAAAAATCCAGGAAGCAGAGCTGGTTGGAATGGACTAAAAAGGAGATAAGGGAAATACATGAATTTTGGCTGATGACAGTGGAAAGTTTGCATATTTTCACATATAAAATGGCATATTTTGTGATTCAGCTAACATTTGATTTTATTCTTTGAGCATATAACACAGTGAAAAAAGTAGTAGTCCTGAAATTAGCCTACCAATTGTTCAGATATAGGCTGTGGAGAATTTGGGTTAGTTGGTTAATTTGAATTAGTTACCTTCAGTTGATTGTTTACTGGAAATGTGAATTTATCTGTTTGTCTTTAGAATAATAACATATGTTTTAGTACTTCTATTTAAAATATATTACATTTATTGTATGTGTGCATGTATGTGAATGTATGTGCCTATATGTTTGTGTGTGAATGTGTGTATGTGTGTGTATGTGTGTTTGTGAATGGATGTGTGTGTATGTGTATGCATGTGGTATAGTATACAAGTTCAAATCAGAAGACAAATTGCTAGGGTCAATTATTTTCTTCTAGCATGAGGGTCTTGGGGATTGAACTGTGTTTTCAGGCTTGGCAGCAAGTGTCATAATCCCTGAAGCCACCTGGCCCTCTTCAAACTTAAACTACAATATTATAGACAGTGTTGGAATGAGCATTTGTGACTGGTATACCATTAATATTTGTTGAAGTAACAAATGCTTTTACTTTGCCTTCTGAGTTTGTGCCTCACTATGCAGCCTAGCCTGTCCTTGAAAATTTGTCCTATCATTTTGTCATATTGAAGTGTGATATGTGTGATACATATTTTTTTCATATCCAAGTTGCAGTTTTGATATGTTGTCCAAGTTCAGAATTGTGATCTTGGCTAGAGACTTGACTTTAGGATGGCATTTAAAGTCTTTAAATGGGAATTTCCTCAGCTTTGGTTAGAACATGGAACATCTTAATTATTGTAAAAAAAAAAAAAACCCACAGGCTCCTTTTTCCTTGTGAATAATACACATGTGTCACCACCCTACAGCTTGATCAGTTCATTCTGGGTAGTTCCTAGGAATGGCACATACATATTTACTCAGAAATATCTCAATTTTCTTCTGCTCTGTTGTTGATTCTTTTCTTAGGTGCACGAGGATGGCTCTTCACTGGCATTGAAGGTGAGTCCCTGATCTTAAAGAGGCTGATTGTTGATGTTGTCATGTATAGAGCTCTCTTCCACCAACTAGAACTCTAGCTCTTACCACCCCAGGGACAAATAGAGGTTCATGAACCTTCTTCCACTCTGTACCATCACCTGGTAGTCTCTTTGTCTTCTCTCAATGATGTTCAGACACAGCACATAAAATATAAATGAAGGAAATATTTTTGCTTTTGTCTTCATGCTTGACTCCCAGTCTTCCAAAAAGGGAATTTAAATACTTTTATCTGAGCCAAACCCATCTTGAGGATTCCTACCATCAATATGCCCAAAGGTTAGAAAACTCTTAGAAGCTTCTGTATGTTATAAAGAGTGCTAGATATAGAGTGTTCTGTAGATGGTACGTTAGTCCATCCTTTCATTTGAAAAGGTTGAAAGGAATAGAGGAGTAGGACACTCCAAATTTGACAAATGAACTCAGAAGTGATTTGGTTCTAGATTCAAATCTATATATTTTCTAGATGTTCACAACAAATATGTTCAGCAAGCTTTTTGATAGTGATAGAAACTGCATATCAATAAAGATGTCTATATTCTTGGTCAAATGCTTTAGAAAACAAAGGACTGGTCTTCATCGTGATTGCTATGGTACATTCAGCATTCCCTTATATTGATTATATAAAAGTCCTTGCCACAGATCATTCTAGCATTAAAGGTAGTCTAGCTGGTAAAATAAATAGGAAACCAGCCCATTGATGTGAGTATTTAGTTTGTATCAAGAGAAAAATATATGAGGCCCAAATAACATGTTGGACTTCACTGTAGAATTTGCCATGTTTACTTACACCTTCAGTCTAAAACAGAGGGCAGAGTCATTTGTGTTTCCCCAACAATGCCATTTCTAGAATTGCTGTACAAGCCCATAATGACATGACATTTCTAATGTAAGTCTGAATCATCAAAAGTTGACAAAAATAAAAAAAAGTCCCAGAGAAGATCTTGTCTGCCTGTGAAAGCCCTAAGTAAAAATTAAAAAGTGTTCATTCTGTGTTGTATGCATATGTCACAGTAGACTTACTAATATATATTTGGTTGTTTTCATACAATGTCATGTGTTTGAGGGTCAAGTATACACCTGTGAAATTATCCCTATCCTCCAGGCTGTAAACATATCCATCATATCTCAACATTTTTTTTCTTGCCTCCTTTATTATTATGTGACGACCTTACCAAAGATCAGATCAATTGTCATGGCTGTTCTTAAGTATGCAGTATACAGTGTGGTTAGCTGTAGATGCTATTTGGCACTGCAGGGCTCCAGAGTATTTAGCTTTTTTAGTTTTTACTGAAGCTTGATGTATTTTGTTTACCCTTTCCCTCAGTCCTTGGCAACCATCATTCTAAGTTTCTGCTTCTAAGAGTTTGGTTGTGTTAGATTCCATATGTAAGTGAAATCATTCAGTATTTGTGTTTCTGTGTCTGGATTACTTCACTTAGAGAAAGAAATGTTGGATCCAATTTCTTAGCAGATTGAAGATCTTCTTTCTTTTGTTTCAAATAAAAATGTAAAAAGATCACTGAAGAAATCTTGCTCAGATGGCTCTATACAAATAAGGAAGCATTGCTGAGGCTCTTTTCAATAGTCACAAAAGCATTATAATATTTCAGCATGAAAAGCTGAAAATTTATATAACACAGCACTAATAACTAATAACTCCAGCAAGAATCACTGTGTCCAGTCAAGTATTAGAGTTTCTCTTTCAAGACCCAGTGAGACAATGGCAGCTGTTTCTAGCTGTCTTACAGTTTTTCTCTATCTCATTTTGTTAAGAGAATGAGGACACCAAGGAGAGCTCTTATATTGTTGATGGCCAGAAATACATAGATCATCTTTCAACAAAGAAGGGGATGTTCTTTTTCAAAAATATCATAAGTCAAACAACTTTCAATTTAGTATGAGACAGTGACCTCTTTGAAGGGTCCTCTTACTGATAATGCAATGGCATCTGCAGGTATAAGATACTCAGTGGAAATCTGTAACATCTGCTCTATAAGACTTGCACAAAGTTGCATTGCTTTTTTACCCAATGAAAAGAAATATAGGACAATGATTGCTTAGAGCAATTTCTAGGGAAGTCCTTAATAATACTAGAGCTAAATAAGAACTTCATTAGCAACATACAAATGAGGCCAGCTTACATACAATGTCCAAAACCTTGATGTCTGCTTTAAATGTTTAAAAGAATAAATTTTAAAGGTATGTTATGTGTATTTTGAAGCAAGCAAGAGGAGAAAGCTATATCAAAAACACGGATATAATCAAAACTAATTCAAGTGTATTAAGACTACACTGTCAAATAAAACATTGACATCTATGATGTGTATCCCTTGGGAAGATTTTCACTTCTTAATGATTAAAAACAGAGTATAATATTTTATTAACTTACAGTAGAAAACAGTACATATTAAAAATTTTAATGGCATATATAATATGCAAATAGATTAGATTCTAAATATAAAAATACAATATGTTGTTTTTAAATATAAATTTTATGTGTTTGACTAGTTTTGCACTAGGAAAATTTTTTTTGATGAGCTGTGATAGCAGCCGGGAAGGCCATTGCTGACATATACAGACTCTGATGTTTAGTTAAGTCATTTGAAAATTGGGACAATTTTAGTTGTCTATTTTATCAGGTTGTTTAAAAGCTGAATAGTTAAGACAGTATTTTTTAACCTCACAAATGGAAAGCAGAGGTTTTAGAATGTAAACAGAATCCCAGGCTGGCCAGATTTTCTCTTGTTTGGTACTCATCTTTGGGTAAATTTCAAAACTGATAGCACTAAGGCTCGTTGGTTTTAGTCTTTATGTCATAGACATCGCAGGCTATTGGGCTTCATATTTCTCGTTTATATAGTGTTCTCTTTACCTATCTCTCCTGCTCTTTTTTCTGCTTAAGGGATTGTCAAGCTGGCTGTATAAGCCAGACAATCCTGACTTATACCTGTTTAACAGAATGAGACTTTTTCTTTTTTTGCTTATTTGGTTTTTTATTTTGGTTTTGAGGGTCTCAATTTGTAGCCCTGGCTGTCTTCGAACTTGCTATGTAAACCAGGCTGGTCTCAAACTTACAAAGATCCCCCTGCCTCTGGAGTGCTAAAATTATATGAACCACCATGCCTGTCACAGAATGAAGTCTTACACATGTCGGGTGGCTATAGTCATGCTATTGGGCATAACTGAGCAGTTTCAAATAAGACCTATGGCCTCACAGCCTAAACTCTTTACTATTTAACCCTTTATTGAAAACATTTGCTGACCTCTGCTACACATTAAAAAGCATTTCTTTACTTCTGTGAACAACGTTGGCATTCTTGTTACTTGCCCTTGCTAGCATTCATCTATAATTCTTTAAAATTGTTTCCCCAGAGTAGCTAATTCATTAGAGAAACAACTGGAAAATGGAAGAATATTAAGGAAAGAATGAGAAGAATGCATGATCTGAAAAAGATGGGCTTGAGGGTGGTGTGCACATGACTGCACTTTGCTGCCATCTATGGGTACCAAGAGCCCTCTAGGTTCCTCAGTCTTAACATACAAGGTGTGTTGAAATATTTTCTCAGTGTTTGTTCCTAGTTCATTTTAAGCAAATGGACTTATAGTGTACTTTCTGAATTTATTTCTTCTGATAGTACATATGTCTATCCAGATTGAAATCATAGACACTAACAAATACACAGGAGAGGAGAAAGCTTTCAAGTAAATGCTGATTCAGTCTTCAGGAAAATGGTATCATTTGGGGTGTGTGTGTGTGTGTGTGTGTGTGTGTGTGTGTGTGTGTGTGTGTACATAGCAGTATACTATATACCGGACCAATATATTTTATGGAATAAAAACTTTTAAGTTAGCTAGTAAGAGATATGCCAACTATTAATTTACTGACTCTATCCCCAATCCTACCATTTTCCTTGCCCTGTAATAATAAAGATGAGCCTTGTTAAACAGGGTCAGTGGAGGGTACACTGTTTATTCACCAGCAAATCAACCATAACTTCTTCTACCTCATGCCTTTCAGGTGGCTTCCTCTGATTTCAGGTGGCTGCCCAGATGGGCTTCAGGATATTCACCAACAAACTGAGTAGGCCTCCAGTGAATTCATCAATATACCAGAAAGAAATTTTACTTTGACCTGACAAATCAGTCTTCCTTGGCCCCAAACAACACAGTGAAGTCATGTTACCATTCCATGGGCATCAACACTGCTATTTTAGTATTTTAGTGAGGTGTGTTGGAGATTGTTTTAGGTCCATCCGTCCTTTCTTGAGAAGTCTCCACCAGCAGCCCTGTATATTTTTATCTCTCCTTCCACTTTTTTTTTTACTCAGTTTATTGTCACTTCAACTCCTGTTGCTACTTCTTTATATTTCCTTTGTTCAGCTTATTGTATGGTTTCTCTCTTCTGATTATAATGTAACTAAAATACAAGAGAGGTAAGAACAGACTGTGTTTGTTCCCTGAAACATTTTATCTAGTAACCAAATTAAATTTCCCAAGTATAAAGAGCCCATGGAGTGAATTGACTTCTGTATAAGCCTTAAAATGAAATTACTGAAATCATTTTCTACTTAACAAGATTTCTTTGGTGTATGAGCAACCTCTGGGAATTCATGAGCAATAATAAGGCAAAGAAAACTTTCACTTCACAATTCTATCCATCTCCTTCAGAAAATGAACATGAAAAGAAAACGTTTTCCAGTTTTGGTTTCCATGGTGAATATCCTGCTTGAATTTTGTTTCATCTTAGCCGCTGCTATCTCCTCCCAGTTTTAGCTACATTTATCCACATTCCCTCATGAGAATATTATGGCTTCCTACTTCACTCTTCATTCCATCTCTCTGCAGAAAAGTAGAGGCCATCTTATACAGAGGTGAAAAGACTTTCCCGCAGCTTCTACGCTAGGCAAAATCCAGCCAGAGACCAAGTCAGTACTAGGCAGAGTTTTGTATAGACTAATTTTTTCTAATTCACCTTCTTCTCTTTCTTTTCAAAGTTTCCTATTCTCATTTCCTTACTTCAGTCCTGGTGACTCACTGGAAACTTTAGAGACCTGTTTCTACAGCACCACTTCTAAGACAGCAGCTAGATGATGTGTATTGAAACCCCAGTTAAAATTTCTTTGCAGGTGGTAGATTTATAGTGTATCTAAATGTAGACTGCTGAATATCATTGTAACATCACTGAATCAGAATCCTGAGAGAGCAGGAAACCAGAAACCTACCACAGTTCTGTTTTTCCTTCCATGTAAGACTACAAAATTAGTAACAATTTATAGTGGGTATTATCCAATATTCATTTGCATTTTAATATGAGAAGTTCTAGTTTATTATAGACTAGATCAGCATGTAATCTTGGATTCACTTTTATCCGGCACATTTTTACACTTGTTACAAGAGATTGTTCACTCCTTGAGTAAAAGCTCAGCCTTAGGTCTGGATACTAAAGTCCTCAGTTTCAGAGATCTGTGCAGTTGAGCTTCATGGTGAGCTTCTGCAAACAAGATGCATGCTACTTATTTCCGTCTCAGACAATGATCCTTTATATAGATAAGTGAAGCAGCAATGGAGGTGGTATAAGGAAGACCAGTGGCTCTGTAGTCATGTGTGGAGGAGCCAACTGTGGAAGCTGCACACATCCAAGATGGAGGTTGGACAAAAAGACTTAGTAGGAGAGTGAGAAGCAAGGCTGAAAGTACTCAATCATTCCTGGGAGGGAACAAGAGGATTACAAGGAATGAGAAAGTACTGAGTGACCATCCAGCTCCCACCATTCCCAGACACTTCTCAATGATAAATAATTGTTTATAAAATGAAAGTATTTTAAAACTTCTTTTGACTTTAGTATCATATTATGTAACTCAAGGTTGATAAACATAGATATTTATTGTTTTTTATTTGTTTCACCCCCTCACTCTCTTCCCTTTCCCTCTCTCCTTTTCTTTGTGAAACATATAAAATCCAAGACCTCTCAAATACTTAGTCAGTGGTCTACTGCTGAGCTACATCTCTCATCCTACCTCTACAATTAAATTACCCTGAATTCCCTGAAGAACATCCTTTAGGTAGAGTGAAGTCCTGCAATATCCGTTATCTATCTATGTACTCTTCCATCCTTCTGACTCCTTATGTTGAAATATTTATAGGTTCACATGAGTTTTCTTGATATTTATATATTTATTGTATATATTTATAATATTTATAGTCACTTTTTTCAGTGAGAAAGTATTGTATACATAGAGTACAATATCTAAATGTATAATATTTATTTTTAAAAACTCTCCAGATAATGACAGTTTATGTAGCTGTAAATTTAGTAAGCGAATAATTATTCAAGGAACTGTGTTAGCTGGGCTACTTGTAGTAATGGAGTACTTAGCCATCTGAGGTCAATCTTAATAGACCATGCAGCTCATGCATTGCTATGGGTAGAGGTATCAGTTATGACTCATTGAAATACTTTAGTTACTGCTTCCTTCTATTTTTAAGGCTTGGTAACTCTGAACTCAAAGAATCAACTCATACTGAAAAGAGTTTCAAATTTCTCTGTTCCTTCTTATTAACATTATATAGACAAACAGAAGTAGGAGATAAAGAGAAAGTAGAACTGTTTTGACCAGTGCTACACAGGCAGCTGCTGGACTATGACTTGCTCTTGAAATTAATTTTCTTTTCATGAAACTTATTATATTCCCCCCTTCATTTGAATTTTCTCTGTTAGAACTTGATTCTTAATATTGGCACTAAATTTGAAAAGCTTTGACCCTTTTGTAAGTTAATCAATTCTTAACTCCTTTCTTTTCCATTTTCTATAGTTTTAAACTTTAGAAGACGTGGATACTAATAGCAGTTCTACTACTTACGTTTTTTCTGATCATGACCAATAAACTTTAATCATCCGTGTCTTTTAATTTTACCTGTAATACTCAGGGTTACCTAGAACAACATTACAAATAGAAACTGCCGATCGATGAGTAGGAGGAAATTTATTAGGGAAATTGGCCACTGAGAAGTCCCATGACAGATCTTCTGCAGGCTAGAGACCACCACATAGTAAATCCCAGCTCAGGCCCTCACAACCAAGAAGGCTAATAGTGTAACTCTTATTTCAAGGCTCATGAATCCAATGAGTAAAGTACTCCATGAGTTCAAGTACTCATTCATGGAGAGGGACAATGCAATCTCAAGACCAGAAAGCCTGGTGTTCTGATGTGTAAGGCAGGAAACAAGGATGCAGTAGTTCTCAGATAGGTGTAGGTAGGTGTATTCACTCCCCCAGCAGTGACTATTCACAGAACAAATTATATTTCTTGCTGTGTAGTGTCCTGGTTAGCTTTACTTTTCAACTTGACACAGTCTAGAGTTATCTGAGAAGAAAGTCTCAACTGAAGAATTATCTAGAAAAGATTGGCTTCTGAGCAGGGTGTGAAGGATTGTCTTAATTGGTAATTGTTGTAAAATGTACCACCCCATTGTGGGCTGTACCATCCCCAGGTAGGTGGTTCTAGGCCATATAAAAAAGCTAGCTAAACATGAGCCAGAAATCAGATATTATTGCTTCAATATTTTGTTTGAGTTCCTGCACAGACTTCCCTTAAAAATAGATAGTGACCTGGAATTGTAAGACAGATAAATTCTTTGCTCCCCTAGGTTGCTTTTGGTTAGGGTGTTTTATCACAGCAATAGGAAGCAAATCAGAACATATGGGTATCTCTATAAGGCAACACACAACATAACATGTGACTTCTCTTAAAGTGAGGGAGGGAGAAAGGAGGAAAGCAAACAAGGCAGAGAAGGAAAGCCATAGAGTCATTTTATACACAACATGCCACTGTATTGTAATCTGTTGTTAGAAATGTATCACTTGAACAGAAAAAACTGAAGGAAGATAGGTTACGTCCAGGGTTGCTAAATCTCTAGGAGTCGGTAAGAGTTGCTCCCTGTAGAATTCCAACAGTACAGTATGGATCCTTGAATTTGGTAGAAAGAACATGTAGTTGGAAAGGGAAATTTATAAAAAAAGAATATGAACACACAGTCAGTGACTAGAAGAGTTTATAGGAAGAACTCTACATTGAAGTAGTCAGAGAAATGGTATAAACAATTTAAATAATTTGATTCCTATGTAATTATAGATTTTAGATGTATCCATGTCAGAAGAGAAGGGGGTTCAAGGTTTAAGCATAAGCTGTTGCAAAAGGTAGAACTTTAGAGATTTAACATCATTAAAGTGGAGGGACCCATGACTCCAGCTGCATATGTAGCAGAGGATAGCATTGTCTGGCATCAATAGGAGGACAGGCTCTTGGTCCTGTGAAGGCTCCATGCCTCAGCGTAGGGGAATGCCAGGGTGGGGAGGCAGGAGTGGGTGGGTGGGTAGGAGAGTACCCTCATAGAAGCAGGAGAAGGGGGGATTGAATAGGGGGGTTTCTGGAGGGGAAACCTGAAAAGAGGATAACATTTGAAATGTAAATAAATATAATATCCAATTAACAAGTTATATATATATATATATATATATATATATATATATATATATATATGTGTGTGTGTGTGTGTGTGTTGATATATGTGTGTGATATATATGTGTATGTGATATATATATATATATATATATATATATATATATATATATATTACAAATATAGATACAACAATAGTATTTTCTCAAGACAGAATTCAAACTTCTTATCATGTTACATCCCCCCAGATCTCTTTTCCCAGCCCCGTCATGAGAGAACTTGGCATACAAATCTTCCAACCAAATCTCATTTTTCTCTCCTATACATTTTGGTAGAAATTTTTAACTTTGGCTTCTCTTGTTATTGCAAGTTGCTAATATCTAGTTATCATCCATAGTAGCAAGCTCTATTTACTGAATGTCATCGCTGTTTCAAAATTAAGTGGGAGACATTAGCCTGAGGTAGCTATAGTGCCCCAGGTTTCTATGAAAGCAGAAGAGAATTTAGGATCAACCAACTATATGAAGCAATACAGCACTTAAATAGATTGCTCTTTTAAATAAGTCTTTAATTTTATTATCCTTAATTATGTGTACATGTCTGTGTGTGGGTATGTGCACATGAGTAAAGGTGCCCTTAGATTCCAGAAATACCCAGTTGCCTGGAGCTAGATTTGGAGGAATTTATGAGCCATCTGACATTAGTGTTGAGGATCAAACTTTGGTCCTTTGCAGAAGTACAGACTTAGTCACTGAGCTATCTCTCCAGCCCCTATAGTTAGACTGTTCCATTAAGACAGTCCAAATTAAGCAATTTTTCATATTCTGACCTGTCAAATTATTCCTTTGCTCTTGTGCCCATTGGCAACTAGTATTTATCTCTAGAGGTGTCTCAGGCACTTCTAGTTTGTCCATTTGTACTAATAAATACTTTAATATGTTTTTTTTCTTATTTTTAAAATTTCTTTTACTTATATGAGAGCACTGTAGCCGTCAAATACATCAAAAGAGGATATCGGCTCCCAGATGGTTGTGAACCACCACGTGGTTGCTGGGAATTGAACTCAGGACCTCTGGAAGAGCAGTCAGTGCTCTTAACTGCTGAGCCATCTCTCCAGCCCATACTTTAATATGTTAATATGCTAGAAATTTCTCTTTCTTTCTTCCTTCCTACCTTCCATCCTTTTCTTTCCTATGTGGTACTAAAAGCACGTCCTCTGACCTTGTTCTGTTTTACATTAATTTTTTTTTCTTGCATTGATGTATTTGTGTGTGTGTGTGTGTGTGTGTGTGTGTGTGCATGTGTGTGTGTGCATGTGTGTGCATGAGTCAGACGAAAACTTTTGGGAGTTGGTTCTTTTCTTCCATATGCTTCCTGGATCAAACTCAGGTCATCAGGCTTGACAGCAAGCACTATTACCTGCTGAGCCATCTCACTGCTCCTTTGTTTCATATTTTACATACACTTATTTTTTTTTTATTATTCTTTTGCTTTCTTTTCCTTGATTGTTTTTTTTTTTTCTGAAAATAGAGAGTTCTGACAGGATAGAAAATCTGCTTTAATCTTCCTCTCCTTGCTTTTACATTGTATCTAGAACTTTAATGATTGTTCTTGCTGTTTGTTGAAGTAGAACATAATAATGGGAGTGGAGGAAAGCGGAATAAAGCAGCTGGAAAAAACAGTCCATTAAGGAGCAAGTGATGCATCTGAAAACAACCCAAACAGACACAACATTAGGCAGAAAGCAGCATATACACATAAATTTGTCTAGTGATAATCTAAGTGTATCCCTATCTGGGCAAATATTTCTTTATTTTATATCATGTCATAAGAGATGAGATGGCTCTATAGATAAGAGCACCAGCTGCTCTTGTAGAGGTCTCAGGTTCCATTCACAGCACCCATATGGAGGCACACTGCCATCTGCAATTTTAGTTCCCAGGGATCTCTTCTGGCCCATATTTGCACAAGGTACACTCATCGTGCACACACTTACATGTAAGCAAAAAAAAAAAAATAACCCATATGCATAAGATTAATGAATTGAGGAAAATAGTATAATTTAATAGAACAATTTATGAAATATGCTTTGTTAACACAGAGTCACCAAATACAAATCCCCAGATGACATGACATTTTTATTAGTGTTATTTATTTATTTAACTTATTTATTGTTTCCTTTTATAGAAAATAGATTTTTTTCCCACATAATATATCTTGATTACGGTTTCCCCTCCTTCTGTGCCTCCCAGTTCCCCACCATCTCTTCTTTCATCCTGATCCACCCTCTTTCTGGCTCTCATTAGAAAACAAACAGGCTTATGAGAGATACTAATGAAGTAAAATGAAATATAACAAAATATAATAATAATATAGAACAAAAACTAAAAAAAATAATATAGAATTTTGTCCATAAGAACTGGACAAAATTCACAGAAAAGGGCTCAAAAGAAGGCATGAGAATCAGAGAACTAGTTGCTCACACATTCAGGAATCCCATACACTAAACTGGAAGCCATACTATCCATGCAAAAGACCTCTAGGGTAAAAAGAGAGAAGAAAAACTAAAAATAAAAGTATAAAGTTAAAAAAAAAAAAAGGAAAAGGAAAAGCCTGAACATGACTTTGTGAGACAAAGACCTCTGACCACTGAGTTTGTTTTTGTTGGATATCCACAGCTAGACTAGCAGTCTACCCTTAATAGTAATGTTTTTCCTCCTGGAAATGGGCAAAGATACACCTTTTGACGGTATTATTCTTATATCAGTTGGGAGCAGATCAGATGGCATCCTAGCTTGATGCCTGGCTTGGTGGCCAAAGCTTTTTTTATGCTTAGGACTCAAAATAAATCAAATCAAATCAAATCAAATCAAATCAAATCAAATCAAATCAAACCAAATTCAGGCAGAGCAGCATGTGAAGAGGAAGACAGACAGAGACCTGTGGACTGCTATGCCACCCACAGACCAGCCCTCCGGCTCTCACCACAGACCATAGACACCCACTTGCTGTCATGACACATAACTCTGACAGAGGATGTCACCCAAGGGATCACCAGTCGCATGGCTAGCCTGCACCAAGAGTGACCACAAGATGGAAGAGAAAGAGAAACGGAGCAGTTAAAGCATATGAAGAGAGACAGAATTGGAAACTCAATCGTGGAGAAGAGCAGCCTGTTGTGAGTGGCCAGACCTGATATCTGGGGCCATGGTGATGTCCCAGCCTGAGTTGCCGCCAAGGACCATGTCTGGGTCCATGGCTACACTGTAGAAGGTGTTGATGTTTGTGGCTATTATCACTAAAGAACATGAGGTTTGTCCCTAGTCAGGACAGCTACCAGGGACTAAGTGGATGTTCAGGGGCTGAGTAGAATTGACCCTAGTTCTCACCAAAGGCAGCACTCTAGAAAGCTGTCCCTGTGCCTCGCCCAGACAGTACAGTGAAGCTATCCCTAGTGATGGGGATACAAGTCAACTAGCCCAGAGTGCCAGAGCATGGGAGAACTGGCCCCACTACTTGTCATAGGAGGTGGCATGGATGTGGGGTGATTTCCCCACCATCCCTTCAGTGGTCTGGAGAGCTGGTGCTGGGGTCATGAGAGCAGAAGTGCAGACCCTATAACATCTGAGCAGCACAGTGTGCAGGTGAGCCAGTGAGGGAGAGCTAACCCTGCCACTTATCTGCCATAGGTGGTGTGGGTGTGGGTGTGATGTCCTCCCCCTCCCCAAGGGCCTGAGAACAGGAGATCTGACCGTGCCTGCTGCTGATGGCAGCAGTGGGTAGCTCATCCAAAATAGTTCTAGAGAGCTAGTCCTGGTGGTGAGGATAAAGGAGAGCTGATAGGATGATCAGCTCAGCTACCACTAAGGCCCAGATTCAGGGCTCTGAGTTGGCCTATCCCTAAATCTTTATCATCTGCAAACTGATCTCCATGACACAGGTCGACAACAGGATAACCAACAGGAGTTCCTATGAGGATCCAATGTTAATGGTGCCAAAGAAGACAAAGATCTCAAATCAGACCAATGACTCATTGCAATGAATATTTTTAAATGAAAAAGTGTGAACAGAGGAATATACTGTGGAACACACTGTGGTATACTACAGCTTCCATGCTGAGATGTTTTCTATGTGGTATGTGGGCTGTTTGTGTGTGTTGTTTTGTGGGGAGGTTGCAAGGGCAAAAGGTGGATATGAGGAGTTGGAGAGATGAGTGGGACTGGAGTACAAGAAGTAAAACTCAAAAAGTCAATAGAAAGTTAAAAAATGGAGCAGTTCTTTTTCTCTAGCTATGAGACTTTCTTGGAGGAACCTAAGTTTTTATTTGCAAATGGTTATCAATTAGAAATTGCTTCTAGGATAGACATGGGACATGCATCTACTTCTTTCAGATCTAGGGTCACATCTTTAGGGTCTTATGTATGCATCCTCAGTTTTATGAGTTTATGTGCTCACTGGCCATGTTGATATAGAGGGCCTTGCATTTTTGGTGTTCTCCATGACTTCTGGTTCTAATACTCTTTCCGCCTCTTCTTCTATCAGGTTCCTCAAGCCCATAAGGGGACAAATTTGATAGAGATATCCCATTTAGAGCTGAGTGTTCCAAGGTCTGTCTCTCCCTCCCCCGCCCCTCTCTCTCTGTCTGTATAATTTCTGACTGTGGATATTTGAATTTGTTCCCATCATTTGCAGGAGAAAGCTTCTCTGATGATGGCTGAATAAGGCATCGCTCTGCTTCCTTGGCTGGAGTGTAGTGTCATTTATAAATGACCTTATAAAACATTTATTATGGACAGTTTATCTTAAGAAATACATTTAGTATAGATAATGACACACATATATTTGTCTAATAAACTCACTTTCTGACAAAAGAAATCATATTTTGGAACCTTTGGATAATTCTTTGAGACATTCAGTTTAGTGTATGATATCTGGGATAAAGGCCTATGTCATGTAGTAAATATTCTAATTGTGTTTTGGGTAGCATTTAACACCTGCCTGAGATTGACTCTGCTTTCAGCCTGTAAATTAAAATAACCAAATGTGACCTCTGCCATCCTCTCAAGGGATTAACTATAAGGGTTAAACTCTGAGGTTTAATAAAATGAGTAGCAAACCTAAAAGAGAATGGTGTCTTCTCTTCTATTGGATCTTCAAAGAGAAGAAACGCCATAGCAGTCTTTTTTCTATCACCTTTCAAATCACTAAAATACAAAATCAGATAGAATCTGAGTTTATTCCAATGACTAATGTGTTTTAAAATGAACTTTAGAGACCAGAGGCAGGTGCACAAGTCCACCTGGAAGGAAAAAGCCAGGAGAGACAGCACTAGTGTGGGTCATCCCTCTGGCCACTTCTTTCTCTAACCCTCCTGTTGTTTTCAACTTCAGTTTCTTTCAGAGATTGTCTGAGGACTGAAGCAAGAGGTCACCTTGAGTAGCATTCTCATGAAAGGAGAGGGCATCTCTCGCTGGGCCTCTCACATCCTGCTGAGCCATTTCTCTGAAGAGGCAGCTTTTCTATTATAAACCTGTCTATTCACCAGTCAAGGACTGAAGTACTGCTGAATTGAGTAGGAGTCAGATGCCACTAAATCCCCAGTAATGACAACTAAGCACAGAGTGTAAAGAATAAGGTTAGAACTGAAAGTACAGCACTTATTGGAATTGTACAGGGAGGTGGGGGGCGTTTTTTCTCAACACTCCACATGAATATTTTGAGGCACTGCCATGAGCTTACTTCAGACACACATTGAGGGCATTTTTCATGTCAGCAATGAGGCCCATTGTAGCTCTGTTGGCAACTGAAAGTCTTTATCTTCTCGCCTTTAAAAATGGAGCTAGTGATTCATCCCTTGCAGAGCTGTGAAAACTATAAGGGGGTAAAGATTAAAATAGGGTCATGCGGTGACATTCCTTTTAGATTCCACAGAGGTTATCAGATAAAATACTTCTGCTACAACTCTTGTCACAGCTCTGAAATTAAATAGCTCTTTAACAAAAGAAAAATAGACTTCTGATCCTTTCAGGGATTGCCTGGAAATTTGTAGTAATTCTCTGGTGACTTTTTTTTTTTCTATAAAGTTAAGATTAATCTTATATGCTTATTGAACTCATTCTTGTAGTATAAGCTTCCCTTTTAGTCTACCATGTTTAGAAGTACAGTTTTTATTCAAGTTTTTATATTAATATTTATTCATTGTTTCATTGTAGTATTGTCCAATTAAACTGTGTCTTTACAATTGACCAAAACACATGGAATGAAGGCTACCTCTTATGCCTCCAGAATCCTGCCATTCACTTGCTATGTAGAGGATCTTTAACAGGTTAAAGTTAGATTTTTTTTTTTGTCTTCACCTTGAGTGTTGAGTCTGTCCAATGCATGTACTTCTGTGGAAGAAGGCATGCACCATAAAGTGGTAAATGTGAGAGAGGAAGACATGCAGAGATTGGAGATAGGGAGCCATTCCATCTTACTTCTAACCACTCTGTTTCTAATTCTCCAAACCACTTTGGTCAGTAGCATTCATTGCTTCACAGCAAAGGCAGGGACTTAGAATATATTAGCTTTAATTTAAAAACTGATCCTTCACCCCCTGTAGTCAGAAGCTCCTTTAAACAAAGAAAATATTTGGCTTGATTGAGAACTAGATACTCGACTTCCTCATGGCTCCATAATCAAGCATCCAACTTGAAGATCAGGTAATTCATTGGTGGAGCCATGGGAAAACACAGGGTAAAAGCAAGGTTCTACTTAGAACCTGAAGGAAGAGAAAAGCCCAGCCCATCATAAATAGAGCCCAGAAAGAGAAAAATATCTATGTATGATCCACCAGAATAAAAAAATTAAAAAATAAAAAAATAAATAAATCAAAGGAGACTTTGCAGTTCTAAGATCATCAAGCCTGTCTCTTTCTTTCCTCGGTAGAAACAAGGAAAATGACAGTTTTATAAGAGTACCCACACTTCTGAAATGCCAGGTGATAAAGGATGCATGAGATTGAAGTTTAGGGACATAACCCTTGAACCTCATCAGTGGTAATGGGATGAATTCCGAGAGCTAGGCATTCCCTGTTCATGCAGTCACATCTGTATAGAAATTATGATGGCAGTGTCTGTTACCCAGACAGCAAACATGATGGGATAGATTACCTGGAAACATGTCCCACCCGCAGGCGTGAGGACTTGCCAGTTTCATTCTGCATACAGATACGGTATCTACATGAGCACAAGAAGTTTCAAATAGTGAGAAAACTGTAGTATAATATTAAAAAAAATGTATATTTGATCTTTCACCTAAAGAAGGGATTGTGGAATAGACAGAACCAAACATTAGCTATGAAATATACTAGCATTAGTGATATTTTTAATATATACACACTAAATACATATGTGTCAATACAATGAAAGAGATCCATGAAGTCTGGTCAGACACTTAAAATCCTTTGAAAAAATAGACTTTATTAGTACATTTTGGGAGCATAGCATGAATGTCCTTGTGACTACAGATCTCCTGAGAAACCAGGAATGTTAAGTACACAGGATAGTCTTTCCAATGGAAAAGATATAAAACCTGTTCTTGAAAGAAAGGACATGTAAACTGAGTCAAGTTTTGATGTAATTATGCTTCTCTGCAAGTATATGAATCTTAACTATACCAGTGTTCAGATCTTTTATTGTTGATTTTATTTTTTGCCAGTATAACTCTAGAAGCCCTTTAGGGATCTTCCACCCACAGAATCTCCCAGACTTCTTTTTGCTCCATCTTGAAAAGAAGTCTATGCTGTTTACTCATGAGGCTCTTCATATAACTTCCCTGTGACTGTAGTTAGGAGTGCCCTTTTGTGTCCTCTTGTCCAACCTTCTGAGTTATAAAATAGGAAAAATAAAGAGTGATTGTTAGCATAATATGCAGTTAATTAGGCTTATAAGGTTTGGAATACAATGCACCTATGTAGGTAGACAGAGGGACATCAAGAGGGCCATGCTATGATGAGGATAAGTGACCAAGTATTAGGGAAGCATAATGCTTTTGGAGGAATGCTTTTGATCCACTTACTCTGAATTCATGTTACAATTTCTTCAATAGTTTCTGCTCTACATGAGTATTTTTGGACAGTGAGCACATGCTCAGATTTGGTACAAAGCAAAGGGTAACCCAAGACAATGAACTTTAATTTGCTTCAGCAAACTGATTGACAATTTTCTAACTAGTTGCTTCCCCTAACACTCATTAAGAGTGGTTACCCATTTTATTTATCTTCTAGAGCTATTTTTTATTTCATTATTGGTGATTTCTCTCTGCAAATTCAGCCTAATCCTGTCCATGATCTGGTGGTAGCAGTGGCATTTAAACTAATGAGGATTGCAGTATTCTAATTAAACTTTCAATGAAAGGAATAAAAAAAATCAATATGTAAATTTGTAATTGCTATTTAATAGTAACAGACAAAAATTAAAAGTATTTTATTTTTCAATTCTATGACAGTAAGTTTGTAAACAATGACTGAATGTCAGTTACTTCAAACTCTTTACAGAGTGTGAACCCACCTCTGTTTTTCAGGAAGAGACTTTTTTATAAACACAGTGCTAGTTTGGTTGCTTGCACATTTTCCCCTCATTGAGTGTAGAAACAGGAAGTCATAGTTCCGGTGCTTCCTTACAAGCTCCCATAGACCACACAGGAGTTAGCTGACTTGCCAGAACAGATAGTTGGAAAGAGAGACCTTTGGAGAAAGGGAGAGAAAGCTGACATTGGTGTCAGTCAGGAGAGAGGAGTGTTAATGGGCTGTGCTGCTAGATTCCTCACAGTCTGTAGTAGAAACAGCTAGAAAGGGAATTGATTGGGTCAAGAAGGGAGGGAGGAAGAGGGAGAGAGGAATGAGAGAGGTGGGGAGGTAGAGAAGGAGGAAGGGAGGGAGGAAGGGAGGGAGGGAGGAATGGGGAGGTTGGGAGCAAGGGAGGGATGGACAGACAAAGTGATAGTCTTCTATTTGATGGTAGGGTAAAATAGAAGTTTTCATTCAAGCCATGGAGGAGAGTGGGGTACAATATTTATGACCTATCATAAGATGCTTTAAATATCCAATACCACTGCTTCCCAGGATCAAGACTATGTAAAATAGTGCTGTCTGCATACAGATCCAAATCAAGTCCCAGTTTAAAAATGAAACAAAGCAACACTAGCTGCAAGAGAGCTGGATGTACAGATATTTTCCAGAGGAATGCTTTTGATACACTTACTCTGAACTTATGTTATGATTTTAATATTACAATAAAACTTTTTTTTCTGTTATTTGAGATTGTTTATTTAAGGGCATGCCATTCTTACAATTGTTAGAAATAAAGTGTCTTAATTGTGTCGTGTATCAACATGTATACATATCTCAATTCTCTAAACGCTATAAAATGAAGCACACAATCTATTGTGTGGCATTGTTTTAAGTTAACATCAATAAGTAGAATTTTGATGCTTAACTTAATATATTGTATCTCTATGGGCTGTCATCCTAATTTCTCAAGACCCTGTGGAACCTTTCTGTCTGGAACTACATTTTTTGATGTTATTGTAAGTTCCAGATTGGATTCCTCTGAGGGTTTCCTATTTTGATTTAAAGGGTCTTTCAACCTCTGTTTTATGGTCTCTACTCTAGTATCTAATTTCTCAGTCTCTTCTTTCTCCAAATCTGTCTTATTCTGATCTTTCCCAATGAGGACTTACAAAACTGTAATCATTGAAATAAAATAGCCATTTGTATGATGATAAATGAAGCAAGATTATATGCAATCCAGACACAGTGTGTCTTTGTGTTTCCCTTCATTCCAAATAGAGAAAACATTTTTCCTTTTTAATTGAAACACTTCTCCCTAAGAACTTTATTTTTTACCAATTTTAAATTTAATACTTTACCAGTTCAGACACCTTTTGTTTTTTATTTTGTACCTTGTTTCGTTGCTAGCTCAGCCTTAGCCATTTAGACAGCTCAGGACTCCTGGTTTTGCCTTATGCTGGCCATGGCCAGGCCTTTCCCACTTGTTGTGCTTCTGGGCTTCTTTAGGCTGCCCAACTTTAGGCCTACTTCTCCTGCTGCATTTGGTAGAAGTTGCAGCTATTGAGCCCTCAAGCTTTGGTATGGTTTTGTTTTTGTCTTTAAATAGACCAGGCCTCTTGTCTGGGTAGTCTTACTTTTCCCTACCTTTCACCGGGCAGTTTTAGTCTATAAGCTTGGGTTCTAATTGCCCCAAGTTAGGTGCCATTTGTCTGGCTCTTCCTCCCAGCCCCATGTCTACAACTCAAAATATATTTACAAATACCTTGGCCATATAGATAGGCTTTTCTCTTATTAAATAACTTAAAATATCCCATTTAATCTACATTCTACAATGTGGGTGATTACTTGTGCTCAGGGTTCATCTTGTCACATCTTCCCAGGCAAATCACCCCCATCTGGCTCTATCTCAGAATTCTTTTTCCTCCTGCACGTCCCACCTTTTATTCTATCTTTTCCTATAGGCCATACGTTTTTGTAATTGATAGATGATGCATCCATATAATACATAAGATATTCTCTCTACATGAGGGGATATAAAGTAAAATTAAATAGATAAATTTATTAATAATAAAAGGAATAGTATTTTTCTGATCTAGACTAAAGGCACAGTGATGGATCATATTCACAACATGGTTAAAATGTTAAGAGATTGGCAATACCACTACATGCAATTAGAATATGAAACAATAGTTGAGATTCACAAACTTCTATTGTAAATCACAATGGAATAGTCACAAAGCATCTATTGACTTTGCAAGAAAAAAAGAATTAATTTCTTAATTAATATACAGATTCAACATTTGTATCAGCTTCTTTCTTCTATCACCAAGACTTGAGGAGTATTGAGGCGGCAGAGGGATTGCAAGAGCTGTGAGGGAAGGTTGCTGTGAAGTGCTGTTCTTTGAACATGACATGACAGTAGTGCATATAAACTCACAGGAGCCAGGGATATCTGCGTGAGACATTTATAAGGTTATATCAGTTAAAAATTACAATAGGAACTTGGGAGAGACTAATGCACCTCTGGCAACTGGTAGCTGCTGAGAAAGACAGAGTCTCTTTTCTTTGGGTGATGGCTACTGATAGTTGCCCAGGTCACAGTGGATAACCAAACACCCATGTATATACAGGCAGCATTGATTGGACTCAGTGAGCTATAAAAAAGTGAGGAAAAAAGTTGAGAGGAAGATGTGTGTTGGAGTTCTTGAAGTGAATTAGAAGAAGGGAGTGTGGGGAGGATATCATCAAGATATGATGTGTCAAACAACAATTTTAAAGCTGAGTGAGACATGCACAGAGGTTGTGCTAATTTTCTTTGTATTATTCCAAGTTTATAATTCAAAGCAAGCACTATATATTACTTTATTCAAGAAGTTTACCTACCTACAGCCCAAGTTACTCTACAAAATTGAATTATATACATATCCCCCTTTAAGTGATTTGTTATGTTTGTCTGTTGTCTTTTTCTGAATGAGTCATTTTTATTATTGTTAATAATCTGATTATGACTATCAGTGTTTATTGTCTTGTTTGTTCCTTGACTATTTGTGTGTATTATATTGCTAAACCCTCAACCTAGAACTGACCTTGATACTTGCACATAATTAAAATGGTATAAAAGCAAAAAGGAGGAGGAATGATGGGATAGATGGTTCTAGGGAGGGGAAATGGGGAAAGGGGATGACATCTGAAATGTAAATAAATAAAATATCCAATAAAAAAGGGAAAAAAATAAGGAAAACTATGTACCATGACAGAATTTTGGAAAAATGCATTGTGTAACACACTGTTTATGTATAAGCAAAATGAAATTTTAAAGGAGTGATTAATATTTATTATCTATTAACTAAAAGATCCTAAGAAGTCAGATATTTGAAACAAAGAGAGATAATCTTCAATCTGACGTTGAAGCATTACCTTCAGCATTTTTTTGTTATTTGTTTATTGAGACAGAGTCTTTCCATGTAGCCTAGTCTGTTTTGGAATTCACTGTGCAACCCAGGCTTCCATGAAACTCATGATTTCCCTGCTTCTGCATCTAGAGTTTTAGGGTCACAGATTTACCGCCACAACTGTTTTAACTCTCAAAATATTGTCTGTAATGCTCTAATAAATAATGAATTGTGGTTTTTGCAAGTTTTTGTTACAGCTGAAATTCAGTGTGCTATGATAGGAAGAGATTAACCGTTGAACTTAGGTGGGCTGGCTTGAATTTAATTCAAAATTTTTCAGCTTACTTCTTGGGTACCCTTTTTTCACTATTGAACATTAATTTAGTTATAAAGAATAGAAATTACCTTATTGTCTTGAGATAATTAGGAAGTTTACAAGGCATGTATAGAATGCTTAGTATCCAGTACCCATAATTCTTATCAGTCTATACACAGCATAGTAAAAAAATATTAATGTTCACCTAGACTTTTGGGGTTGCATGTCTGCATGATACTCATTGCCTTAGTTCCTAAGGTAACTGCTTAAGATTTCTAAAACTCTTACCAATTGGTAAATAGTAATAACATATTTATTTTGAGGCTTAAACAATATCTAGAACAATTGATGGCATGAGTCAGAACTCCATAAATATAGGGTTGAAATCTAATTATTTTTTTGGAGCTCTCCTATAAGATACATGATGTCACTAAAGTTACTTCCCAGAGGGAGATATAACATCTGCCCCTTCTCCTAAGGTTCCAACAACAAAATAAGACATGTTTCCTCTGAAGTTCACTCTAGGGAACCAATGAGTTTATTGGGCTTCCTAACAGAGCACAGCTGAGGGGTCACTTATAGGTATATGAATGTTCCTCCTTCAGTAGACCACCCCTGAAAAGCCTTTACACAGCAAAGATGAGGGCTTTCCTATAATCATCTAGAAGGAACCCAATCTCCAAGTCATCTGTTCTGGACTATATAATCTATCACCTTCCCAAGGTCATGAGCAATTGAGGCAGAGCTACATACAACAGGTGGTAGGAAGCAGCTGAATGTTCTCATGAGGTCTTGTGACCTTTCCTACCCCTCTATGAGAGGATGTAAACAGTCAACAAACCCAGCTGAAAAAAATGCCGAACAGAGTGATTGCTTGGTTCAAAGGAGAGTCATGACAACTCAAGTCATTAGAATTTCAATATACATGTTTTACTTACCAACATTTTAAAATACAAAGTTAGCTTGAGAAACAAGAAATAGCATAATCATATTCTAAACTTTTCTTATTTTATCCAGCTGCATTCACATCAAAGATACCTAGATAACTAGTCAGGTGGATATTCCAGGAGCTATTTCAGGATTCCACACCAAAAGCTTTATTATGTCTTATTAGATTTGTATGGCAGCCTGTAAGATAGGGAGACAGAAGCCAATGTGGGCAATGTATTCAAGAATCCTTACCAGACTGATCACTTCTTTTGACAGCTACTCTTTCTTTGTAACTTTGTTATTAAGCAGCTGAATTAAGCAGATGTCAAAATAAACTTGAAGCTTGAGGAACTCTAGCTCTGTAAAAGCATTCAAAATGCAAATTAAAATGACATTATACATAATGGAAACAATGATGTGAATAACTCCTTCACTGAGAATATTTTTCCAATTTACATTTATTATCAAAGGCAATAAAGATATATTTATAGTCATACATAATAAAGAAGTAAAACAAATAACATAAAACAAATTCACAATAAATAAAATATTGTTTGGAAACTAGGAAGTAAACTATAAGAAAATAATGCATAATAGTAAAGCCATATATTTCAAAGAAGTGCACATGAATATATTAACACTTTGTCTATGACAATGCTTATAGATATACATGTTCTAACATTTGAATCAGAAAATAATATGTCACATGGTTTATTTATTTGTGGCTGAGACAAAATAGCACAGGCAGTATCAGCTGAGAGCTTACATTTCTACATAGGATTCTTTCTAACTGCAAATGTAATTATTCCAATTTGAGGTTCTGTGGTTGGATGTCAAATGTGTTGGCCAAAATGTGTTGAACCATGTTGGAAGTGAGACATTTTTATTTGTGAGGTTTTATTTTATTACATTTAATTTAGGAAGTGTTTTTTGTATTATTTTCTCCTTCTTGTCTGGAAAATCACATTTGTTTAATACAAAAGAGCATTAGTTAGATAAGAATTATCAGGTGAATAGTGGAATTATAACTGTGTTATGCATCAAAATGTTGGCAGCCAAAGTATATGACTTGAAACTGAAAATGGCCCCCCAGACAGAGTTATTAATTTAACAGGCTGGCAAGCCAAGGGTGGGTAAGATTCTGCACAGAGCCATATCAACCTAAGACATAGGTGCATTGCTTTTGATAATGCATATTCTAAGATGTGTAAAGAAGACATTCTTGGCAGAACGACCTAAGACAGGCTCAGTCTTGTTTATGAAAAAGGGGAAGATGTGGAGAGCTTTTGGGGCTGCTTCACAAGAATCTGACATTGGCCAAGGACAAGGAAATGGGTTTCAGGCAGGAATCTGACATTAAGCTAGATCAAAGAAGTAATTTCAGGTAGGAATCTAAATGTTAGGCTAGAACAAAGAAGTAATCTCAGGTAGGAATCTAAATCTTAGGCTAGAACAAAAAAAGTAGGCTTCAGGCGTGAAAATGACTTTGGGCTAGGACAAGAAAGTAGGTTCAGATATTTTGGTCATCCTGATAAACCCTTAGAAATAGTGATCATTAAGGTGTGAGGAGTAAAGAGAGGAAGAGGAGGAGTAAGGAGAGGAGGAGAAGAAGGAGAGGAGGAGATCGGTGACAAGAGAGGTGGGGGAACATGGAGGTGGATGTTTGCATGTTTCTGCCAGTCAAAGATAGTTAATATATCTAGGTTGAATATTGGGTTACACTTCTAATTGTATGGGCATCTTGTTATTGAGCATTACCAAACTTATAAAGCCTTTGATTAACATTAAAAAAATAGTATAAAAGCAAAAAGGAGAAGTGGGGATGGGATAGGGGTTTTCTAGGGAGGGGAAATGGGGAAAGGGGATGGCATCTGAAATGTAAATAAAATATCCAATAAAGATTTCCACATTAAAAAAAAATAGTGATCATGGGAGTGATCACAGAACTTTGTTTATTGCCTGGCTTGTTCTTTGACTATTTGTGTTTATTGTCTTGCTTGTTCCTTGACTATTTGCATCTATTGTATTGCTAGTTCCTCAACCTAGAACTGACCGTAATACTCACATGTAATTAAAATGGTATAAAAGCAAAAAGGAGGAGGAAGGATGGGATAGGGAGTTTGGGGGTGTGGGTGAGGAAAGGGAATAACATCTGAAATGTAAGTAAATGGAATATCCAATAAAAAAAAGGTAAAAAATAACTGTTATGTAGTAGAAACCTTTGAATCATATGTATAGTTCCTAAGTTTTATAATTGCTTTCTACAGAAAACCTATTTTGATGATTAGGTAATATTTCTAGAAGTGTTGCTAGTGTGGGATTGTATGGCTATAATATGACAAACTTTGTCATTTTAAGGCAGAAAATCTACACTCAAGTCTTCTTTAGGTACAGATTTGTTAGAAACTTATGATTTGCATAAGAACATTCATACATTCACATGCCAGTCTGTTCTACAGATACATTCATATACCAATCTGTTCTATTCGATTCTAAGAAGAGAATTATCTGTGTCATGCTAATATTTTAAAAAGTGGAATTTTATTTCTGAATTCAGTTAGTATAATGAAGCATTACACAAACATATGGAAAGTTTAGCTTCTCCTTGTTTGATTTGTTTCAATGACCAATTTTTGTGAACCAATTTAATCTCAAGTTCTTAAAAAATCACGTTTATTGTATTTAAAACCTAAAGTTAATGAATTTGTTGTAAAGCATCTGAATAAACTTTAATGATTCTGACTCATTTCACAACAATAAAATATGGGCATAGTCAGACATTGTAATGTGCTTTGTCTAGCCCAGTGTCCATGTTCCTTTTTCTCTTGAAAAAACCAGCATTGTCACTTACTTATGGACAGTCACCTTCCCTGTATAATTTCTAGAAATGTGTGCCCCACAATTGGTTAAGATGCTGTTAAGAAAGAACTCTTATTTTGGCTTGGCTAAGGTAGAATAAGCCATGCTTGAAAGTGCTGAGGTACTATTAATACATATGTAATAAGCATTATTTGGAATAAATTCAACACAGAATAGGGAAGGCTAAAGATAGGATTATACATATTCTCAGTAGGAGTGCTTGATAACAATTATGCCTGATTTTCTTCTGACTTTAATAATATGAGCCTATGCATCACAGTTTTTTATGCATAGGTCTGTCTGAATTAGGTTTCTAGGTTTTGTTACCACAAAAATATTAACAAAACAAGCAGGTGGATGATGAAATTTTCACTTTTTCAGTATCACTGCACTCAAAATCAAGAACCTTGGAAAATCTTTTGATTTAATAGTTTAAGGGTTTAATAGTTGTGACATTATAATGACTCCATATTCAAGCCTATTTAACTAGATATATGGATACTTATGTTGTGTACTATTTAGTGTCACAAAAAGAAAAATAAGACTACATTCTCAATAATATTAAGCTCAAGGTCCTGCTTTGAACAAACCAATACAAAAGAAATATATTTCCATAAAGAGGTCCAAATTTGTACAAGACTTTATGAATTTCATTGTAAGCAATTAGAGTTATAGACTTACTCCCCTCAAACTGGCAGCCTTCATGTTCTGCCTCATAGCCTCTTCTTTCTTCTAGTCCACTGCCCACTTTCTCTCCATTGAACCTTCTTTATGGCCCATTTTGTGCTAAATACCAGGTCAAATGTACAAAGGTTGAGAGTAAACAAGTATCATGTGGGTTTAGAGATAATGCTAAGTTTTATTATAAAACAGTTATGAAAAAAACTAGACAGGTATTTCAGGGTTTGGTGGCTGGATAAAAATGTCCCTATAGGCTCATAGATTTGAACACTTGGTGCTATTTTGGAAAGTTATGGAATCTTTAAAAGGATATCATCCCCTGGAGGAAGTAGGTTAGACTTTGAAGATTTATAGTTCTCTCTCTCTCACATCTGTCTCTGTCTCTCTGTCTCTCTGTCTCTCTTTCTTTTTCTCTCTGTTTTTTTGTGTATAGATGAAAATGCCATTGGCCGACTTCTTGTTCCTGCTGCCTTCCCTATCATTATAGACTATATCCTCTTGAAATGAAATTCTTTCTTCCCAAGTTGTTTTTTGTCAGAGTATTCATAGAGAAAGAAAAGTCACTAATAAAGCCTCTTCCAAAGTTATGAATAGTTCTTTTCTTCAGGAAAGACTATTTTGTGATTATTTTTTCTAGATCATGAAGTAGACATGAAAACTTGCACATTAATCATTGTCAGTTTAATAAGTGGATCTTTAGGGAATCGTTTTGCAATGAAATGGGAATTTGTATTATCTTCTCCTTCCTTTGGTACCAAGTAACACTTCAAACACCAGGCTCTGGTCCAGATCTCTGCTTTATAAACTTTTCCTCCTACATGAACAGTTCTAGGCCCTAGAATATATTGGGGCACATGTGAGAGTGAAAATCAATGGCCCCAAAAAAACACATGTGCAAACTTCCTCAAAGATGAGTGCTGTTCTGACCTCTCTTACCATTCTTCTTTAGGTAGATTTTTTTTTCTTTATGATAACATACCACTACCTACTTTACATAAGTATCAGATACTGAAAAACAAGATTCCCCCTGGCTATTTTAAGGAAACTCAAAATGGAAACAAAGAGATATGAACTGTCAAACAAAAAGAAATAGTTATTATGTTGTGATTTTTAAAATTAATAATATATTCTATTTCTAGAAAGACTCACAGTAGTTATCATGCTATTTAAGAATCACACAGAGAAGTTATGTTAGAATTCTCATTAGTTTCTTTAATAAAATAAGTAGTCTCTCTCTGATGGTGTGCAGGTATTAAGTTTCTTATAAATCAGGCTCTCAAAGATTTCCTGTGGAAATGACAACCTCTTAGGAACTGATTTTATATACACTGAATAGAAATTCTATCCCTGGGCCAAAACTATACCAACTAACCTTCACCTAATCCTGAGGAAAAGGGAATTTGCTAATAGCCTTGTTTACATCAGGACTTCTTACCACATTAATCATGTGACTATAAACCACCAATATACAACAGGAACAGTATATAGCTTTTCCAAGCTTATTTGACCACTAATCAATTACTTCCATGGAATGTATTTTATTTTATTTTATTTTATTTTATTTTATTTTATTTTATTTTTATTTTTTGGTTTTTCGAGACAGGGTTTCTCTGTATAGCTCTGGCTGTCCTGGAACGCACTCTGTAGACCAGGCTGGCCTCAAACTCAGAAATCCGCCTGCCTCTGCCTCCCAAGTGCTGGGATTAAAGGCGTGGGCCACCACCACCCGGCCATAGAATGTCTTAAAATCAACATTTTGTATCCAGTTACTGTGACACTAATTGAATGAGCATTATATTTGCTGAAATAAGTCAACAATTTCCATAGCAAATACTAGCATCATGAGTACTACAATGATTAATTTGGAATGAGTAAAATCTCCATAAAAGAAGCAACCACAGTTTCTTGAGCAAGGTAGACTGAAATAACTGTTTATTTTATTTTTTTATTTGAAATCCATCTGTTGCCACCCCCCCAGTTCCCCTCCCATAGTTCCTCATCCCATTCCTTCTCCCTCCTTTGAAATAACTGTTTATTAATCTGAACAAACACTAATAGGGTCAGGGTTTGATGCCTGCACATGGGATGGATCCCAAGTTGGGCCAGTCACTAGATGGCCTTTCCTTCTTTCTCTGCTTCATTTTCGTCCTTGTATTTCCTTTAGATAGGAACAATTTTGGGTCAAAAATTTTGTTAAATTTAAAGGACATATGCCATTTTATCATGATCTAGTGACCTGTGCCCTTCAGATTCTATGCTGAAGGTATTTTAAGCTCCTTGAACAATGGTCTTAATTTTCTGCCATGTACACAGTATTTACAATAGTGCCTAGCACATGGACACTGCTCAGTAAAGTTTTAATAATATTTTTTCTAGAATTATAGTTAATGGGTGACAGATTGACCTTTGGCTTCTCTGCTAAGGATCTGATCCTATTATGTTGAGTAACAACTCCTCATACACACATCTAAACACAGTTATTAAAACCTTGCCTTGAGTATATTGCATGGTACCCATAATGCAAAGAAAATAATGAGAAATCTCTCATCAAAGAGCGTCATAAGAACATGGCATTAGGTATTTCTGCAGTGTGGTTTGGCCCAGGAATTGGCCTTGCTGCATTTCTCACTTGACAGAACAGCAAGAGTGTTTCAGATCCAGACAGGTGAAGCCATCAAATCATGAGTGAGCTGCATATCCTTCTCTGCCCCCAATCTAACTATGTACTATCCACAAACTGCATCTGAAACTTGGCAGCCTGTGCAACTGTGTTAGCATAAATGAACTGTCATGTATTGTTTCTGATAATGGAAAGAGTAGTGTGTTAGATAATTTCACTTCAGTATGTTTTAACTGAATTTTCATTCTGGAATGTAGTGTGTAATGTATTTATGCTACAGGACAAGGGGCCTTTCAGGCTCAGCTGCATTGATGAATTATTCAAGAGTGTCTAAGAATTATTTTTTAAACTTCTTAATCATTTTGATGTTCAGTGATAGTCCTGGTAGAGAGATACAGCTGAGGGGAGACATAAAGAATATGACAATAGCTCTCACAGCTGTGCAGAAGGTTTGACAATCTTGTGGATTTTCACAGCTGCACAGACTTTTTCTGTATGCTGTGCCATGTGTTTGTAATTCTGATGACATAGGCTGCACACAACACATAGTCCATTTATTTTAATTGCTTACTCCTTGTAAAGGATTTCCTGTCTGTAAACCTTGCTGTTTCTAGGCTGTCAATCAAATGATATTTATAAAATAATTGAGTTGACATTTTTAAGTGAAAGTTTTAGACTAAAAATCCATATATTTGATTTTTAAAAATTAGGTACTCTTTATGAGTTGCCTAAGGTGTGCTGCTGCCTGCCTGCCTGCCTGCCTGCCTGCCTGCCTGCCTGCCTGCCTGCCTGCCTGCCCTATTGCTTACAAGGATCGCTGAGTCCCACACTACAGATTCCTCCTAATAGGTTCTCTTTCTGGTTCTTTTCCTTCTGAGCTTTTGACATCCTGAGTCTTTACTCAATCTGTATACACAGTGGTGAATTTGTCTACAAGTCAGGAATCTCCAAAGAAAGTCAATTGTGGTTTTGTATTGAAAACAGTGTTTCATGTGTCTAAGGCTGACCATGAGTAGGTGCTATCACACCCAGCAGAGTCAGTTTTCAAGATGAATTATCTGTTGAGGGTTTCAGTACAACTTTTTATGTGTTGGAGAGTGTTATGTTTTATTCCAAAGTAGGGATATATAAGTGAACACATGAACAGTGCTATTTGTATGGTTATTGACTCAAAGCAGTAAAACTTATGAAGCCCTGTGCACAGTATCTGTTTTCAAATAACTTAGGAACTTTCTCTTGCTGTTAGTCACCAACTCTGACAATCCATGAATAGCACTGCGGTTTGGAAGAGGGGAGAATCTAATCTTTATACAAAGCATTTGGGAAAAGAAAAATTAGAAGCTTAGGGTTGGAGAAGTGGTTCAGCAGTCAATGACATAACCTCTTCTTGCAGAGAACCTGGATTCAATTCCCAACACACACATGACAGCTCATAAATGCCCAGCATTATAGTTTCAGGGGATCCAATGCCATCTTCTGGAGATCATGGGGACCAAGCATGCATACATACACATAGGCATTCACACATACACATAAAATAAAAATAAAAAAATTCTTGAAAAATAAAATTAAGTGCCTAGTTAGAATTATGTTAGTTTGTAAGTAAATACGCTTTTCACCAAAATTAAAAGATGCTAGTTTTAAAAAATGTGTTCTGTGGGTAAACATTTTCTTCCTAGGAACAAAGATTCTATGAAGCACATGCTGGAGAGTTTCCCCAGCAGTTAAGAGTCTTTGTTGCCCTTGCAGAGGACTCTAATTCTAATCCCAGTATCCACATCGTGGCTTGCAACCGTTTATAACTCCAGTCCCAGAGGATCCTAAACCCTCTTCTGACCTCCTTGGGAAACAGGCATGCAAGAGGTACATAGGCAAGCATGCCCACAGTACATTCATACACATAAAATAAATACATCTAAAATTAAAAAGAAAAGAAAGGTTTACTTGTTCACATCTAAGCATAGCTATAGAAAATAGGTCATTGTTTTCCTTCAGCAAATTAACTAAATATGTTGACCCTTGAACGTTAGTTAATAACATTTGAATGCTAGAGTGTCCATAGTATTCTATTTCTAGTTGGTAAATGGCTGTTTCTATGGTTCTTTGTCTACTTTGTTGTTTTAAAAATGATACAGGACTTCTGCTTCCAAGTCAGTGAGGAGATTGGCTCATCCTGGCTAAGATATGCATGTGGCACTGGGACTTCGAAGTTTCTCATTCATCTGATCTCAGTTGCTATGAGGGTGCCACCATAGGAGATAAATCCAGATAAGTGAATAGATAAAGTTATAAATCATTTATATCTTACTTAAACTACATTTTTTGTTCCACCACTCTGTTAAGGCACCATCTTTGACTGAGGTCTCCAAAGAGGAACAGTGTATTGCTGGATCCACAAGTTATTTCTCAGTCTTTGTCCTGCTTGATCTTCCTGTTCTATGTGACCCTCTTATAGAAACTTCTGTCATCCTGAATGAAACTCTCATGGTTTCACCTCCTTCCTACGCAGCATACCCAGTTTTTTTCACAGCATTCTCTTTCCTTGCATTGTCTTTAAAATAAAACAAATCAATTACAGTGTGTTAATGCATTCCTTGAGTGATCTGCTCCTCACTTCCTGATGAAGACACATTCCTGTGTGCCAAGCTCTCAAGGCACTATCTTCCCTCTAGATTTCTTCTTAAGCACACATAGGAAAGAAGCAACTGAGAAGAAAAGCTTTACTCTAGCTCACAACTCATGGTAAAGTCATCATGGAGGAGAGTCAAAGTGGAGGAGCTTAGAGCAGCTGGTCAAATGTGTCTGCAGTCAGAAGAGAACAGAGTAAAATTAGTTTGTGCTATTGCTCAGCTTACTTTCCCCAACACTTGTACAGGGAACATTCTTATCCATATTCAGTGTGAGTGTTTCCATATCAAGGCAGTCCTTACAGCCATGTTCAGAAGCCATTACACAGATTGTAGAGTCTGTCATGTCAACAATGCTACGTATCTCATCTCCATTAGTAAACACAACATGGATGAGAGCAGACATTCAAACGGTAAAGACTGAACTACTAATTTTGGCTTTCATTATCTTGAGTCTAATGATTCATTACAGAAAAGCAAAGATGGATTTCAAAGACCATCACTGCTTTTGTTTCCGTAACAGTTGTCTATCTCTTTACTGCATCATGGTGTAACCCTTTGGATCTTTTCCTTAGGGAAAGTAATGTGAGAGCATGATCTCAGGTTCCTCCCCTCTTGAAGAGCTAGCCAATAACTTCATTAAATGTCAATCTGTTCTTATTAGTTCTAGCTGTGGCTCTGTATCTATATCAAAGTTTAGAAGAAAATCTTTTCTTAGAGAAAATATATCATATATAGGGTTTGGGCCTCTAGGGCTCTTTGGCATGTCTTTTGTTGTTGTCCTTATTCAGCTCACGTATGGATACTCATGTTAGTAAAACTTTATGGGTGTCACTTCTGATATTACTAGGAGACACAGTCTCACAGCAAACTCCTTAATCCTCTGGCTCCTACAATCTTTCTTCTCCCTCTTCAGCAATGTTCCTCGAGTTTTAGATGGGGTAGTTGTTTTGCAGATATATCCATGAGGAGGGACTTATCTAATACCAAATGTTTCACTCTGAAAATATGCACACAAGTAACATTATACTAACTGAGAGGGCTACATTCAGACATATGAAATGAAATAAAAAAATGAAAAAGGAAGCCATGAATCTGAAGGCAAAGAGGGGCATATGAGAGGGTTTGAAGGGCAAAAGAGGGGAAACTGTATAGTTATATTAATTTCAAAAATAAAAGAAATAAGTAAAAATAAAATAAGATAGATAAAATATTACATTAAAAGTCTATGTAGATAAAGGCTAGGAAGCTTTCATTTCTCGGCATTCTCTGAAGCATCTTCTTTATGGAATCTAATCCTTCCAGTCACCCAACAAGTTCAAGGCTATCTTAATAAACCCCTCCCTATTATAACCTGTTTCCCACCACCAATATTCCTGTCATTCTCTAAACTGGTTTCTCTCAAAATGGCCCTAGCTACAATTCCATCCTTTTGTTGCCTGAATAGTGACTGGTCACATGTACACATAATTTAACTCGTTGCTCAAAAACATAGCTCAAGGTTCTCTATACCATAAAAACATTTGTTGCTCCTAATTTGGAAAACTACGGCCCTTTTATTCATTTACTTTATTTTAAAGATCTTGCAAATATAAAATAAGCCTCAGCACTGGATTAAAATAGCCACTCAAGTTCTTTTGCAAACTGAAGGTTCACACATCTCAATGAATGTCTATATAGTTAGAATGGCCATTCTGAAGGCATGAAACTTCACTTTGGATTTTACAATTTCATTATCAATTATAGCTTTTATTCTAGATTCCTGACAAGAAATTGGCAGAGTCTGGCTTAGAACTCATGGCTACAATGTTGTCTAGAATCTTTCTAACATGTGATAGTGTCTCTCATGCAAACGGTCAAGGCCAGAAAGAAATAATGTTATCCAAGGAAAGAGTCTAAATTTCTTTTCAATGATGCTCTCTTATACAGGATGCCCTCTTGTTATTTGTTTCACCATTATTGATAAGTATGAGTCTCTACGGAAAAGTCATTTCCAGTTCCTTCTTAAGGTTGCAAACTTGTCATGCATGAATTTTGATGATGCAGTTTATAGCACAGCACTAATATCATAAGTTACAATTAAAGTTATTTTGACCAGTGTTATAACAAATAAGTATTTGTTGTTTAAAATGAAGCATGAAATCTACATTGTAATCTCCATTTCTACTTTGTTTTTCCCAAGTGAATTTAATCTTTAGGGTTTTTTCTTAATTATTTTATTAAGCATTTCAGAACCATCATTTTCTTTTCTGCTGACCAAGTATACTGTGATCCAATTTTGGTTCACCATAGGCATAGATCTGTGGCTAACTATGAGAAATTAAGATTCTAGTGAGGAAAACACTCACACCAGGAACCAAGACAAAGTGAGGTCCTTTCTGATTGAGAATGGGATATAATATTATAACTTTATTTCAAAGTATTGCACTTATAGCATCAATATTCTGTGTAAAGAGTTTTAAAGGATGCAACTAACATCAGATTTCCAGTTTTTCTCTTTATAATATTAATTAATGTTGGATCTCCAAATATTTAACAACTGAATTTGCATCATTAGCAATTAATCACAAAGTGACATTAATGACACACTTCAATTGTGAGAGAGAAATGAGAAATGGCTGTAATCAGTACTTAGGATATGTGTGTGTGTGTGTGTGTGTGTGTGTGTGTGTGAGAGAGAGAGAGAGAGAGAGAGAGAGAGAGAGAGAGAGAGAGAGTATGTGTGTATACTGTCTCTCTCACACACACAGTTTATTCTTTTCATTGATCCTTTGAGTGGAGAAAGCCCATTATTAAAACCTATTATAATCTAAATCAATAAAGAATGGAAGAAATTGAGTCTGTCCTCGCCTATGGTTAAATTTATGTTTCAGTAAGGTTTGGTTTGTGGCCCCATGAGAAGAGCAACAATACCAGCCAACCAGAGCTCCCAGGGTTTTAACCAGCAGCCTGGGAGCACATGAGGAGGAACCCATGACTCCAGCTGTATATGTAGGGGAGGATGGTTTTGTCGGGCATAGGTGGGAAAGGAGGTCCTTGGTCCCATGAAGGCTGGACACCGAGCGGGGGGAAATTTGAGGGTGGGGAGGTGGGAGTGGGGGGGGTAGGTGGGGGCACATCCTTATAGAAGCAGGAGGAGGGGGTATGAGATAGGAGGTTCCTGGGTTGGGGGAAATGGGGTAAGGGGATAAAATCTGAAATGTAAATATAATATCCAATAAAAATTAAAAAATAAAAGGAAAATAAAAGAAGCCTAAACTCACAAAGTTCAAATTAGAAACTTGGCAACCAAGTTTTGAAAGACCGGAATTGTAAACAACTTTATTATTTCCTACAATTTTATTCACATTATGCCCTGAGCTATTATTACCAGTTTTATTTTGTAGAACAAAGATAAAAAGAAAAATTAATTTTTGTTGTTGTTTCTTTATAACTAATATTATTGCCCACAGTCTCATGTTTAGAGGATGTATCTCTGGCTCAAGGGCTTTTGTGAAGGAATTGGATCTGAAGGGTTCTGATTTTACTAATGAACCCTTGAGCTCTTGGTGGGTTCATAATACACTGTTATCATTGGAATTTGGTGAAATGTAGGAGGAGTGGACTTAATGGAAGACATAAACTACAAAGGACATGCCCTGGAAAGATATATCCAGTTGCCTATTAGCTCTCACCCCTCTGCTTCCTGGCCACCATGGGTTAAACAGCCTCTCCCATCACATGATTTCCACCCCAGACATTCTGACTCACAAATCCTTAGCAACAAAGCAAGCAAACAAAGGACTAAGAACTTAGAAACCGTGGGCTAAAAGAAACAGTTCCACTCCGTAAAATGTATCACTTAGGTATTGGGTCACCATCATGAAAAGTCCCATTACTCATGTCATTCCCAGTCCCTCAGAGTCCTTCCCACAAAACAAGTCTGCTAGTGTTAATTTTAGTGTACTAAATCAAGACTGGCCAGAAAACCTAACCTTATCACAGGGTTGTTGATTGTGTGAAAGTCATGCTCTTTCCAACTAAATTTTCATGTTTCATTGCAAAACCAAGTCTGAAACCTAGATCTCTAGGCTAAGCTTTGTACCATGTGACTTTGTTGCTTATACTGAATTCCACCAGTGATTTCTCTGGAGTCTGTGCTGTGCATACAAATGTAGGCTACTTAAGTATTTCTACAGGTATCAAGGGATATTGTTTCATTCCATGAATACTTATTAAGAAGCTAATATGTCCTGAAGATGTAGTTGTAAATGAAATTTACAATTTCTTTGCTTTCATGGGACTTAAGTTCTAATAGGAGGGCCAAACAACAATTAAGCTGACAGATCTATAATATGGTAGTTGATATTCAAAGTAGTTTTGTGAGCTAAAATATTTTGGATAGTAACTATATAGATCTTCTGTGTTAAGCTTTCACATGAAGACTGGATTGATATATTAGAAAGAATATTGATATTGAATATTGATTTCTATCTTTCATTATCTCTGAAAGGAATCATGCTGTCTGTCTGATTTCACTTGTTATAGTGTCTTTCAGGCACATCTATGTTATGCCAAATAGAATGATCTTGTGTGTACATGTGTGTGTGTGTGTTTGTGTGTTTTAAAGAATGAATAACATTCTATTGTAACTGTGTGTATATTTATATGTTTATATATACATTATACACATAACATTTTATTATCAGTCATAAAATTAAATTTTAGAAATAACACAAATTCAGACAATTCTTGCCTTCACTTGGCAAGTCAGGCAGAGAAAAGATGGAAGGGAGTTGCTGCTCAGAGGAAACAAAACAGTATGTCTATAGGATGCATGGCTCATGAGTTGTAATTACACACGAAAACGTAATGAAATTATGATGCCTCTAGGGTTTCGTTACATGGGTAGCTTTTAGCAGTTCTTGTGGTGAAATGATAAAGACTTTAATTTACCTTGCCATAAAGATTACTTTATTATTTCTGTGTATCTCACAATGATGTATTGCAAACAAGAATTTTACACTATAAAATTTGTAGTTTAACCTAATAATGTGCTATTTAGAGCTTCTGAATGGCTTCAAGTCACAATATCAATATCTCCTCTACCTCTGCCACAAGCTTGCATCAAATAATTCAGGGTTTTCCTCTAGAGTTGAAAAAAAGATGATATTGATGATAATAGATAAGAGCCAATGAACATCAAAGATACTATAATCTAGGCACCTTGGCTAAGTGTTTTGCATAAAATTATTAAATATTCATTGAATTTTATTTACTAGAAATGTAAATACCATGAACTAAATATTATAATGTTTGTATTATAGACAGAAACTCCAAAGGTGTTAAATGTGTTACCTTTGTTTACAAATGTATCAAGGAAGTTAGGAATGGGCTCAGGTCTCGACTCTTTTTTATTTTCAACATTTTTTTTTATTGGTGATTTTATTTATTTACATTTCAAATGTTATCCTCTTCCTGGCTTCCCTTCAGCAAACCCCCTATTCCCTCCCCCTCCCCTGCTTCTATGAGGATGCACCCCTACCCACCCACTCAGGCCTCACTGCCCTAGCATTCCCCTATGCTGGAGCATCAAGCCTCCACAGGACCCAGGGCCTTCCCTGCCATTGACACCAGAGAAGAAAATTCTCTGCTACATATACAGCTAGAGCCATGGGTCCCTCCATGTGTCCTCTGGGTGGTAGTTTAGTCCTTGGGAGCTCTCGGGGGGGGGGGGGTGTCTGGTTGGTTGATAATTGTTGTTCTTCCTATGGGGTTGCAAACTCCTTCAGTTCCTTCAGCTCCTTCGGTTCTTCACCTAACTATTCCATTGGGGTCACCATGCTCAGTCTGATGGTTAGCTGTGAGCATCTGCATCTCACATCTGTATTGGTCAGACTCTGGCAGAGTCTCTTAGGAGACAGCTATATCAGGCTCCTGTCAGCAAGTACTTTTTGGCATCAGCAATAGTGTCTAGGTTTGGTGTCTGCATATGAATGGATCCCCAGGTGGGGCAGTCTCTGGATGGCCTTTCCTTCAGTCTCTGTTCCACTCCTTGTTCCTGTATTTCCTTTAGACAGGAGCAATTCTGGGTTAATATTTTTGAGATGGGTGGGTGGTTCCATCCCTCAACTAGGGGCTGTGCCTAACCTCTGAGTATGATATGGTCTCTATAGCTTCTCTCTCTCATTTGTTGGGTATTTCAGCTAATGTCATCCCCATTGGGTCCTGAGAGCCTCTTGCTTTTCTGGCGTCTGGCACTTTCTGGTAGCCATGCCCAGTTTCCCATCCCCCACTGCTAAACACCTCTATTCAATTTCCTGACCCTCTATACATGTTCCTGGTCTCCTCCCACACCTAATCCTTCCCCCTTTTACCCCTCCCCCTCCTTTTTCCCTTCCAAATCCCTTCCTCCTTCTACCACCTGTGATTATTTTGATTCCCCCTTTTAAGTAGGTTTGAAGCATCCACACTTTGGTCTACCTTCTTCTTAAGCTTCATTTGGTCTGTGAGTTGTATCCTGGGTATTCCAAGCTTTTTGCCTAATATCAACTTATCAGTGAGTACATACCATGTGTGTTCTTTTGTGATTGGGTTACCATACTCAGGATGATATTTTCTAGTTCCATCCATTTGCCTGAGAATTTCATGAAGTCATTGTTTTTAATAGCTGAGTAGTACTCTATTGTGTAAATGTACCACATTTTCTGTATCCATTCCTCTATTGAGGGACATCTGGCTTGTTTCTAGCTTCTGGCTATTACAAATAAGGCTGCTATGAACATAGTAGAGCATGTGTCCTTGTTATATGTTGGAGCATCTTTTGAGTATATGCCTAGGAGTGGTATAGCTGGGTCCTCAGGTAGTACTATGTCCAGTTTTCTGAGGAATTGCTAGACTGATTTCCAGAGTGGTTGTACCAGTTTGCAATCCCACCAGCAATAGAGGATTATTCCTCTTTCTTCACATTCTTGAGGAATCTCAAATGGCTGAGAAGCACCTAAAGAAATGTTCAACATCCTTTGTCATCAGGAAAATGCAAATCAAATTACCCTGAGATTCTAACTCACATCAGTCAGAATGGCTAAGATCAAAAACTCAGGTCTCATCTCTTGAACACATCCATCTATGCATCTATGAATAAAGTATACTTTTTTTTTAACCACTTTTAAATGGAAAGTAGTAAATTTTAGGCTAGAAGTCATGGACTATCTTTCTGAGTGTGGTCATTGGCCTTAATTAGTTAGAAAGAAGTCCTGTTGCTGAAAACCACAGTTCTCATGTCTGACTACTTTTCCTGAGAGTGATGGTAAAGGCCACAACAGAGAGTCTATTGAACACACAGTGTAGGCTGATACAAAGCAAAACTATGAGAAAAATGAAATAACTTTTCTCTGCCAGAGTATTTCAGTAAGACTCTCATTGAAGTATCTGTAAGGTGTTTCTGGGAAGACCAGAGAAAAGCCTTTCAAATATCATAGACTCAAAAATGTACTTTTGGTTAGTAGATACCTGGATTTTACTGCTTTTGACTTTTGGGGACTTGGTGCTTATTTGTCTTATGACTTTCTGTCTCTTTGTGTGTGTTAAAAGTGAAATTATGGCCAACCAATGACTGGCCCAACTTGAGACCCATCCCATGTGAGAGAGCCAATCCCTGCTATGCTTGCAGACAGGAATCTAGCATAACTGTTAAATGAAAGGTTTCATCTAGCCCCTGATGGAAACAGATGCAGTGACCAACAAGCCATATATCAGGCAGAACTGGAAGAGTCTTGTGGAAGAGTGTGGGACAGAATTGAGTAAGTTGGAGGGGTCAAGGACACCACAAGAAGCCCCTACAAAGTCAACTAGCCTGGGTCCATGGGGACTCACAGAGACTTTACTGTGGGAAAAAAAAAATAAAAACGGCCGGGGAACCACAGGGTTCCTCAGGCCACGCTGGGAACGCCCTGTGTTCCTTCAGCTGGAAGTTAGGCCCAGCTGTTCACCTTCCTCATGCAGCACTGCCCCAACACACTTTGGGTTTTGGAAACCCAAAGACTTTATTGGCATGATGGATGGTGGATGGATCTGGATGCACACCCCACAAAACCCAGGGCAGACCTGAGTTAAATAGGGAGGGGAAGAGGGGGGAGGGGATGGGGAGGAATGCTTAATCGGCTCCACCCTCTGGCCTTCAGGTACCTCATAAGTATGTAAATCTCTCTAGGGCCTGGGGGCTATTTATCACGCCCTCCACCTGTGTATGTGACTGAAGGGTGAAGGTGGAATGGAGATTAGGCCTCATGTCAGGCCCTTTACAGACACTTTACCATCAACCATAAAGCACACAGAGGCTGGAGCTAGGGCCTCTGAACATTTGGAACAGATATGCAGCTTGGGTGACCCCTAACAATTGGATTGGAATCTCTGACTCTATTGCCTGCCATTGGGTTCCCTTCCCATACCTGGACTGACTGGCTGGGCCTCAGTGGGAGAGGATACCCTTAGTCTTGCTGGCACTGGATATTCCAAAATGGGGTATTCCCAAGAGGGGCTTCCCTTTCTCTGAGGAGAATTGGAAAAGATAATGGAGGAAAAATTTGTAAGGGTAGGACGGAGGAGATGAGGAAGCAGAGCTGTGATTGAGATATAAAGTGAATAAATACATTAATGAAAACACTTTTTTAAACAGGCAAAAAAAAAAGTAAAATTATTAACGTTTGCGGTTACCTCTCTGATCAATCATTTATTCATCTAACCAGTATTGATTGAGAATGCCTTTTTGTTAAGTCCTGGTTAGAGAGTTGGCATGTTGGTCTATTTACCTCACTACAATGTGCTCTATTATTGTAGGCTTTACTACAGTTAGTGTAACCAAAAGCTGTGTAAATTTGTAAAGGAATTTGTAACTTTAATTTTTTCAAATCCTATTTTTAATGATGGTTCTTAAATGCTTTAACATCTCTTTTAGCCTACCACCCTCCAGAAAAAGAAGGACATTAGGGAAGTGGATCTGTTTAGAAAGGTTTTTAGGAGCAACTCCCATCTGTGTTGTCTGGAAATTAGCAGTTCAGTTCACAGGTCGGCAGCAGCAGCTCGACCCACTGGCAAACAGTTCACAGGTAGACCAGAAATCAAGTTCCATAGAGTCAGGGATAGCAAACAGAAATCAGCAGCAATGGCACTACCTAAAAGACAGTCAAGTCTCAGCCTTGGCTCAAGTCAGCAGGAGGGACCAGGAGGAACATTCCTTCATGTGTTTGCCCCAGTGAAGCACCATCTAAAACAACTTTCCAAAGAACCTTTAAGTTTCTATTTCAGAAATTTGTTTAGCTCTTAGCTTTAGAGGTCCTAAGATGAGGTGCTGTATTTGGCATTTACCTTACTGATCAAGCTCTAAAGTAGCATAGGGCACAATGTATCAAGGAATGGAAGCTTGTACATGTACACGTGTTTATATGCACATATGTCCTGCCGTCAGTCTCCCTTCTCAAAACTGCTCCAATTGACCCCTTTTTAAGATTTCAGAGAATAAATTTTAGTTCTAGAGAATTATTGACTCCATAGAATAATTTAGCAAGATAAACATCTTAGGCCACAAAATGCAACAGAAAATAAGAGGCTGGTTTTCAACAGTAAATTGAAAAGTGGACACATTTTTTATTTGATTTATTCTGAATCATTAATTAAAAGACTTTACTGAAAGTATATGGTATGACAATACTCCCATTTATAGTTTCAGAAAAGTTATTGCTGAGGTCAACATCTAGGGAAAATGATATGTGTCAAAAAATGCAGAAATAAGTATTTTACTAATAAAAATTACTTCCTCATTTTAATAAGGTACTTTTTAAATCCATTGTCACTCTAGAGTGCTGACACTTTATTACTTGGCAAATATGTATGGTTTTCAAATCTCTAATCCATTCATTGTCATTTCTTCTAGGACTGCTTAAAAATTAAGTTGTGAGGGAATGGTTCCCATGTGACTGAAAGTCTGTGATTGGCAGCTAGGTGGTCAAAGGTGATTAGAAGAATCTAGTGTCTCTTCCTTCCCACCCATCCCCAACCATGCTGTCATTGAGATTTCTTTGGCAGAGCATTCTTCAGCTATTCAGCCATGCTTTATGTCACTTATTCTAAGAATGAACACAACTGTTATCCTTGAAGACTCTAGCAGAGGACAAAGGAAGAATGACAGACTTAGCATTCTCAGATCATGATTATTCTAAATAAATCCCAGGTCAGAACATTCTTCTCATTGACTTCAAAGAACATGTTTCATCATTCTCCAGGGTTGCCTTGTGTATCTGTGCTCTGAAATAGCTAGTTCCAGGAATCCAAAATGGATAGCCATCTAGGCAGGTCTTGTTCACTTGTACCTCAACTCTATATGCCATATTGTCCATCATAATTTTTAAATCTGATATTCCCATAGTCTTTGTTCTTAAGATGATATCCTAAATCAGCAGTAACTTGTTAGAAATGCAGATATAAACACTCATCTCTAGGTGAATTATTATCCATGCTTTTTACCAGAAGTTTACCTTGTGTTGGAATCTTCCACATGCATACATGGTCTGCTCTCCCCTCTTTATAAAAGCTGTGACCACATGGCATATTTGTTTATTTGCTATAATTATAGGTTTATAATTTTTAGAGACAGGCTTTTATATGATTAGTATATCTGATTCATTTTTTTGTTACCCTGAAATATATGTCGAATATTGGGTTCACTTCTAGAGTGCATTCTTTCACTCCCACCATACCTGATGGATTGCCTCCTTTCCCTTCTTAGCCAAGGCTGTTGACAAAAGCACAATAAAGCAAATGGCCTATTCACATTACTCCTGGCCATGATGACTAGAGATCACAAAGGGATGGGCTTGTGACCATGTTGATTAAATGAGAAATAAGCAGATTGGTCTGGGATTTCTGGGGAGAAAGACTTCTTACGTTTATTTTTGAGGGGTTTCAAGATGATAGGTTGTTGGGCTTTGGAGAAATTCTTGCACTTATTTCTAACTTTAGACCCAGGCAGAAGTGGCCTGGTGTTCTGTCATTTCCTCCAGCTATTCTACTTCTCATTGATGAAGAACCCCCAAGGTCATAGGGAAAGTGGAGTATGTGGACATCTAAGTTTCCCCACTGCCAGGGGAAATTTCTATAACTGTTGTGGTCAAAGCTCAGATCTGTAGAATATTCAAGACTCTGTCATTATCAGGATGTAACTGGGATGAAAGAGAAGTAGCCCCTACCCACCATTTTTTCATTTATTGTTCAGAGCTAAGGAAATGTAGCCTCTAAGTCAGTTAAAAGTTTGCTGTTAGCTATGCCCTACCCACATAGACTGAGTTATTTCCCTTTCTGTGCTTCCTTTTTTTAAAAAAAAAATTTGTCATAATACCAAAATTAACCATTATGGTATTATGATTCCTTAAAGAACATATTTATCACTTTATTTTTCCAGAGATCCATTCACATTATTCATCTGTCAGTTGATAGAGTCTTCAGAGGATCGATTCTATAATTCTTATAGATAACAAAATCTGAATGAGCTCTTCTCTTGAGCCAGAATATTTGTGGAAGCCCTGAGGATGTTCTCCTTTATATTTCAAACATTTCAAGGTTATTTAAAATACCTTGGACAATGTCACTGGTGTATATATACATAACAGTTATATTATTTATGGAATGATAGTAAAAGTAAAAATCTGCACATGTTCAGTTAAGATACAATTAAAAAAATGTGTCCTATCTTTGCCTAGTTGAATCCACAACTGAGGAACCCGTAAGCAAGTAAGGCTATTACTTTATTGATAAATATTTAATACATAGATGAAGGAAACACTTGACAATCTTTCCATTTAATCTCCCTCATGACTCTGTTTTTTTACATTCTCCTCTATTTCTTTCTCCTTCTCAATGAGCTGTTTTCTATCTTTTTTTTCATCTACTGTTTTGTATTTATCACAGAATAATACTTTTATCTTCCTATTTCAGAGAACACTTGAGTTTCTAGAACTTAATCCATTTCTCCATTAATGATTTAAAAAATATTTATTTTCAGGAATAACTTAGTGCTTTTCTCGAAAGGGTTCACTCAAGGTTAGTTAGTTGTTTCAAGTTCCTTGTTTATTGGCTTTGTGAGAACCTTACACAACATCGAGAGAGGAGGAAAAGAGGATCAAAGACTGTGTACATTTTCAAGTAAACCCTGGTACTTAATTATAGGATAATTTTCAAATAGCTGTGAGTCAGACATGCTTAGCACTTTGCTAACGTTAGTTATTTAACCTTAGTAAGTGTCTTTCAAGGCACCATAGATTTATTACTGCACTTTGCAGATTAGTCTCATGAGGCTTGGAGAGAGAATTTTCTCACAGCTACTAGCTAAAACCAGAACCTGAATTCTATCATGTGTCCATCTCCTTCAACATGAATAAGCTAGAAGGATATATAGTGTGTGGCTTTAGCAATAAGCACTTTGTGACAACTCTATTTTTTATTCAGAGAAAGTTGGGGCTGCAGTAGGCTTTACCTTCCTATGGCCATTCAGTAACTTGAGCCTTCTAGGAACTCTCATTGCCTCTTCAATAAGCTAACACTCATAAGAAAACCTTAACTCTAAATTTAACAACACTTTTGTCTTTCTTATATATACCAAAGCATTTTCTAAGTATAAAGATCTGTAGAAAAACAACTTAGTAAATGTCATAGATAAAATTTTGTTATGTGATTCCAAGCAGGACAGAAGTCTCTACTGGGCTCTTGTTAATGTTAAGATTCACAGGAGAGAAGCCAATTCCACCATTTTGGTTTAATATTGAATATTAAATCTGACCAAGAGATAAACTTTGGTTAGGACTATTCCCTGGAATTTTCTAGCTGAGTGGCCCGTAGACATGTGTTGCAGGGTTTTATAAAAACAAACCACAGGTCATTGTACTTTCCTATGAGGCTTTTGTTCCAAGAACTACAACTCCCAAGAGGTTACCTGTCCTTGGGCAACTGGGGCTTACAGGTTAATTTTGGGTATTACATTCTATAGCAGCCTTGCCTTGAAGAGAAGGTGAGCCAGAGATTACCTCATCATGTTAATAATTCTTGCAGAAGAGAAACCTATGAACTGACTGTAGACTATACTCTTCAGAAAAAAAAGACAGAACTGTGACTTAAAGTAAATCATTCCATAGACATTTCAAAGGTTTTGACCTCTGAATTAATAGTTTTGATCATCCATTTTCTTTTAATTTATTAAAGAAAAACCAACTGAATTTTGTAATGGGTTATGACTAGAAATGCTAGTGTGTGTTTGCACAATGGATTTGAGGGTGCCTTTGCCATGGGTATAGCAGAGGAAGCTGCTATATTGATTGTGTTTTACTAAGTAAAGATGCAAGCTATGCTCACTGCCAACTTTAGAGCTGGTTTTCTTTTACAAAGAGTTATATGTGAGTATTTATGTATATTTCGGAAAGTTCTGGAAATTAAGAGATCAGAAGAATAATTTTGGCTCCTTGACTAGATGTGCAATCTTGGACAAATTTACTTTGTTCATATATGAGTGGAAGGTATGACAAGTACCCTTTTGGTAGGATATTATGAGAATTAAATAAAAATATTCATGAAAAGTTGATGAAGGGGTCTCTCCAATGCAAGAATGTCACTTGGTAGTACTGAGCAAGTTACGCTCCTGAGATTGCACTGTCTAGGAAAATATAAGGGATCTGGAGCTTTGCCTTGAGTCACATTTGATAATGATGAAGATTTTGACTATATGAAATGTTAACCTTGCAATTGACTAGAGTACAAAGAGAAAGTAACTTGGACTCAGCTCCCATCACATAATTTTGCTCTGCATCATCTTTCTAACTTAACTTTTTTTTCTGATGGACATAAAGGCTATCATAATAATTCTCACACTTTTAAAACCAGATATCTATTGTTCCTAAGATAAGGTAGGGTCTGGATTAAAGGGCACTTGTGGTTACCAATAGAAGCTGCATAGCTGACTCACAGGTTCTCTTATATGACTGATTTCCAGAAGAAGGGGTTAGTGTGCGTGCTTACTTCTGAAAAGCAAAGTTAACAACTCAAAGTCAAGCAAGACCTCAAGACAGTGAAGCCAGAGCATAATTTCAGAAATGTTTTCAGTGTTGGAGTGATGGCAGCTTCCTAAGGTGTTGTATGATAATTGGTTGTAGTTCCTCAAGGGCCAAAATTTTCTATTTAATTTCTTCCCTTGCTCACTAGGATAATGAATTTACAAACTCAATTGAGTTTGGTGAGAAAAGGCTGCATATCAATTTATTTGATGCCAGTTAAGACTTAACAAACAAACCTCTTACAATCCACTGTCCTATGTAATCTATTTTTCAGAATATTCAAAAAATAGGATCATTTTCCTACTATTATTCCAAGAAGACTTTCTTGGTCATTTTTTTTTATAGAGACAGAAGAAAAATAGCCATCTTTTCCATAAAATACACTTAACTAACATTATATCTTTAATGATACTAAATGATTATGGGAGACAAAAATCTCATTCGTTTATTCACTAAATCTTCATCATCACTGACGTGTTATACTTAATATAATGGGCTCTGTAGCTTAGACAGGGTTCAAATTCTGCCTATTCTCTTTTTTGGTTGTGAGGTGATTATAAGCTAAGCAACGATTAAAAGTATCTATTACTTCAAATATTCTTTTAAATCCTAAAATGTAAGAAACTGAGACATAAAGATTCAATAATGTGCTGAATAGAGGAGGTAAAATCCAAGGCTATTCTTGTTTCATTTTGAAGTTCAAGTCCTTTAACTGCTCTGTACAACCTCACAACCATGAAGTATGACAAAGCAGAGATCATACCCACTACCAGTCAGGTGTTTGAATTCTTGCTTCACTTGTTTTTTCGACTATGCAGTATTGGAAACATTCTCAAACACCTGAAGAATGGTTGGAAATATTGACTAATTGCTTAAACTATTTAAACTTACTGCCTTGTCTGGCCTCAGTGGGAAATGATGTATCAAGTTCTATAGAGACTTGATGCCTCAGGGAAGGAGGATGCTGGGGTACTGGGTGAGGTGGAGTAGATGGGTAAGGGGGGTAGGGAGTAGGGGAGCACTCTGTCAGAGTCAAAGAGGATGGGGATGGGATGAAGAATTCTGGGAGTGGGGAGAGGGAAGGGGACAACATTTGGAATGTAAATAAATAAAATAATTTAATAATAAAAAAATAAAGTTAAAAAACTATTTAAACTTTACCCTATTACTCTATGACCCTATTACATATGTTACATATGCTTTTAATCATCTGTATCATCTCTGTGTGCTGGTCAGTTCTTTTGAAAGTTAAATGCTACTTCCCAAAGAAAGAGTAGCTTAACTAGAGATTGGATCCATAGGATAGCTAACAAAGTCTCAACCCTCAGAACATAGAAATTCAATGCTTATACAAATTACTAGATTATAATGACTGCTTGGCTTTGTGGACTTATGTAAGGAGAGTTTTCTTTTTGGGGCAATCTTAATCAAAGCAATAGAAATTCTGTTTAGTTGGAAGAAGAGGGTAAATACAAAGAGGACTACCCTGTTACACAATGGGTCAGTCATTAGTCTATGAAGCTGATTTTTTTTCATCCTCCTATAATAATTTCACAGCAATATAAGCATACAAGTTTCTGACTTTTATGTGAAAACAGTAGCTGTATAATCTAATGTTAGGTTATTGAGGTACCAGTCTGACTCTAAGTTCTAAACACTTTAGATAGTGATTTTCCTGGAATTCACTTTTTCTACCTTTTATTAAAATATAATAGTTCATTGCAGCCTCAACAGATACAATGCTATTGGGTAAGTCTGCTAGGAAAATGACCAAAGGGCAAATCAATATCAACAGCATAACTATAAAATGAAATTGTGTGGTGATACTACAACTGCCTTTGTAAGAACCTTAAATTTGTAGAGAATTTTTTTTTTATTGTGTGACTTACCTTTAGGCAAAACAATACATGCAAATGAATTCCAGGGCTTTCTCACAGTTCAGAACTCTTACTTTCATCAGCTCACTAGTAAAAACGAAAGGGACTTTTCTCAGTTTAATTTCTTCTTTGGAATCCTGAATTTTTTCCCTAAAGTACTGTAAATGTTTTTTGTAATCACCCTCACACTAAGTGGTGCCTTTAAGCCATTTATACAAAATATTTATTTTAAAATATACAGAATAGCTCCTGGAGTGTTGAAACATTAGGGATTCCAGAAAGAAGGTGGTATCAAACATCACCATAGTAACGTTGACAAACTTAGGACCATGATAACATGTATCTAGTTAATTGCACACACTGAAAAGACGTATTGGGTTCTTTGAGAAGTAACAGAATATCTTTGCACCTTGATTGTTTCAGATCTCAGAATACTACACCTCAAAGCATGGGCCCTTGTCTTGCTGATTTCCAGGATGTAGTAGAAGGCAGCTCTCTTTGGCCTTCTCTCGCCCCTGTTTGCTCTCTTTCAGTTCTCTTTCAAGCAGACCAGAGAAACTAGAAGTTCAGTCCCCTAAAATGAATCATGAAACCTGAAATTCCTTTCTGAAGTACAATTTATAAAAGCTATACAGTTCATGTTCTGATTGTCTCTGCTTTTAAGTATGAGACATAGTCATTAGAGAATTCACTTACCTACCCTGCCTGAAAGCACAGCTTCATTCCTGAAGAGTCCTGTACTAGACCCAGCTGGGGCGGGGGAGGGAGGAGGAGGGAGCTACACAGAATGGCCAGAAAGAATCTGAGCAGACAGGAACTGCAGAGTTCCCCTAGGTGATTACCATGAGGTCATGTTTCCATTGTGTCTACTTACACTTCTGCATGACTGGGTATTCTTCATGGCTTCTAAGCAATGTTCCCTGAGCTTTGGGTCTATAGTTTGAAAGAATTCTGTATCAGACATGAGCTTTTGTTGTCTCTTGTTTTACTCAGTGACCTGTGCCAGTCATGACTCTTGTGAGACTTTTAACCCCTACAAACTGACAAATATATGCTGTCCATATTTTAAAGGTAGTCTTCAGCACAAAGACTGTCTAGATAACCATTCAATCATAAGACTCTTCCTTTTAAAAAGAAAAAAATGTTATAATTAAATCATAATCTGAAAAATAAAAAATGAATTACAGATTTTTGGAATGTTGCTGTGACATCATTCTAAATTATGAGTTTAAAAATTAGTAATTAAAAGAAGTGAATGAAAAAAATCTTCCATTGAAGTCTCTATGTCAGTATTTCTAATTATCTTCATTATACATAGATATCTATGAATGGCTCTGATACCACTAAAAATTAGTGACCAGACCAATTTCTAAGAAATTAATGTAGTTTTAGTACATTTTTGTAAGGATGCATATGATAAGAGCAAGTCTGCTTTCTAGATTCAGACACTGTCTACTTTATAGCTACAGACAATGGGAATACACGACTTTCATGTCGCAGCAACAAAATTCATTCATTAGGTGTCTTCAAAAAGTTAATACCTTAAGAAGCTAAGGAGTGTTGAAGGAATTTAACTACTCAGAGAAGTTAGCATAAGTACTTTCTTAGTTTTAGTCTTAGACATTTGCTATTGGATCTTTCCTATAATGAAACTTTTAGTCATGTTATAAAAGTCCTGACTAATCATATATGTGCTTCAAACATTGATTTGGGTCTTTAAATTTTTAAATGGGGGCTGGTGAAATGAATTTGTTGTTAAAAGAACATGCTGAGAACCAGAGCTTGGTTGTTAGCACCAGTTTCTAGTGGCATACAACCATCTGTAAGTCCAGGACTAAGGAATCAATGTCTTCTTTTGGTCTCTGCATACACCCATGCACAAGTGGCCTTCACTTACACAAGAGAGACAGAAACACACACACACACTCACACACACACACACACACTTAAAATTTAAAATGTGCAACTCTTATATCACCATTGGGAAATTAATTGCTAAGTTCTAGAATGTGAAGTGTACCATTTAATAAGAAAAATATATTTACTGATCAACATTTTAAATACATTCAAAGAAATCAGAGTAACTTAAACTTGATATAATTCCAAATTTGAATGGGTCATTTCCTTCTTACTGGCAATATTAGTCTGGGGTGTAACTATCTAAAATTCCCAGTTTGGAACTTACAATGATGTATTATCTCAATTGATTGAGAGCAGGATTAGTTTATTTTGTTTCCCAGAAGCTCAGTAAAATTTGAAAGATTGTATTTATTTAAGATGACTTTATACTCTGACTTAAGCAATGCATATATTTCTTCTGAACTATCGAGGGAGAAATTTTTGCAGCAAGATACCAGTTATCTTTTCTTTTCTTTTTTTTAATCAATGGCTACACAGAGTGGGAGGCATGTCCCATCACTACATTAAATGTCATGCATGAAGAATGCTCAAGAGATATGGTGGGAAGACATGAGATGGCTGTGTTGCTTCTTTTGTCATCTGGACCATAGTTAACCTGTCATTAATAAGTGAATATTGAAAAACCCTTATCTGTCTTGAAAAATCATATTTATAATTTTTCTGGCAATACTGAATATATATACTTCTTTTTTATTTTTAGAGCAGTTTCAACAAACATATCAATTTTATTCCCATAAAAATATAATAAAGAGAATGTGGTATCTGTCATTCAATAATATACTTAGACTATATTTAGTGGAGGTTCATTTTATCCTGATTCTGTCTTAACAACGGGAAAGATAATGATTAAGAAACATGTTGACATCCTGGTTTCAGGGAACCAACCAAAAGTACAAATGATTTTTTCACTAAATTTGTCATGGAATTTTAAACTTCATAAAATTTCCTGAGGGATAGACATAATCCAAAGAATAAGAAAGATATTTCAGTGAGAGAAAGAAATTTCTGGAACTGAAATAAGTGTCCTATGGGGCAGAACAAACCATCAAGTTTGCTATGTGAAGAGTGAAGAGATAGAGAGCAACTCGAAAGACCTTGGAAGGCCTCATTAGCCAAATAAGAACCACAGTCTTTCCTGAAAGCAAAGGAAAACTACTGGAGAATTTTAAAGTTGAGACAATGCTTTTTAAAACATTTACATTTTGGGAAACATAAAAATGGACTGAAGACCAGCACAAATGAGTTAAGGGGGCCCAGCTAGGCAGTGCAGAGTAGGCTGGTAGCTATGGAAATGGAATGAAGAGTATGGAGTAAAATCTGTTTAGGAGATATATAACAGGAGCTGAAATAGGCACCAGGAGTTCTCTGAGAGTTTGATTTTCAAAAATGAATGGCTTGTGGAGCCATTCCTTAAGATACAAAACAGACATAGCAAGTATCCAGTCACATTTATGATGCAGTTTCATACTGAGGTACACAGGTGGAAATGAGAAAGGGTTTAGGGTCCAGAAAACAGGTTGGATACGAATGTAAAATCCTGAGTGTATGCAAGACAGCAGAAGCAATGCCAAGGATGAAGTCTCCCCCCAAAAAGACATGGAGAACAAGGACAAACAGTGCAGAGAAGAATTTTGTTTCTGGTTCTATCTGGTTGGTGCTCTGTGGGCTCCTTGTGCCAGGATAGGAATATCTTTCTCTAGACTTAGAAAATTTTCTTTTATGCCTTTGGCTTGGAATTCTTTTCCTTCTATGTCTATAATTCAGGAGAGAGAGAGAGAGAGAGAGAGAGAGAGAGAGAGAGAGAGAGAGAGAGAGAGAGAGAGGAAGAAGAAGTAGGAAGAAGGAGAAGGAGAAGGAGGAGGAGGAGGAGGAGAAGAGGAAGAGGAAGAGGAAGAGGAAGAAGAAGAAGAAGAAGAAGAAGAAGAAGAAGAAGAAGAAGAAGAAGAAGAAGAAGAAGAAGAAGGAAGGAAGGAGTTGTTTATAACCCTATCTTTTTAAAATAAGTGATAAAATTTTTCTACCTTAGTTTTAAGCCCAGATTTGGTCTTTTATGTGACTCATGTCTATTAGTGAAGTTGTATACTGAGCATTTTATTGGGATTATTGAGGTTTTTTTTTTTTTTATTTTCTGCTTTCTTTCAGTTTTAGTTTCCTTTAGTCATTCTTTTATTTAATTCTATCTTCATATCCTAAATTATCCTCTTTATTTGTCAAGCCATTTGTTTGGATTTTCTTGGACTTCAATTATTTTATTTCTTTCCTTTATATCCAGGTGTTGGTGTCAACACCTTTTGAATTCAATGAATTAAAAAATTCATTGAACTTGTTTACATTTTTTAAAATTTATTCATATCGAATTTAGCCTGTTATACTCCTTAGGGAATACTAGTATGGGGTTGGTGTGGTTTACTGTGTGTAGGGGGTGTGCATGTTGTCTTGGTTTATCTTATTAGTGTTTTGTGAGAGGACTGAGACCATCGGATTTAGGAAGTTTATTCTTTTGGTATAAATTTTTAGCTCACTAGTCTAGAATTTCAAACTCAGATTATAGGTTAGGTGGTTTAGGGGAGCCTCCATGGGCCAAACAGGTGAAGCTGAAGGAACCAAAAGCCAGGGATAAGGCAGAGTCTTGAACTGAGCCCAGTAGTGGCCAGAGCAATCAAGTGATATAGTTGTGTAGGAAGACAGGAGGGGGCAGGCTAAGGGCCAGGGAGGTGGTGGGAGTCACTTGCAAGTCATCAGGAGACATTATAGAGGTGCCTCCAGGAAACCACCTCAGCTTGCCAGCAGGACTGTATGCAATGACCATAGTATATAGGGCACAAGGTAACATTCTTTTTGGGTCTGAAGTGGGAATGAAGGTTATTGTCTATCCTAGGCCTGAACCTGAAGGATTTTGTGAATCAATTGTAGACCATGGGGCTGGAGACAGAGAGAGTAAAAGCCAGAATGCAAATGGGATCACTTTGAGTCTATTAATAAACAAAAGCAAAAAAACCCTGTAAATCAGTCTGTACCATTCTTACTAAAATTGCCTATATAATCTATTTGGGAAAATAATGACCAAAACAATAGAGGTAATAATACTTTAGAGATAGTCTTTAAAATATGGCCTAAGAAAACTTGATGGCCCATAAGGAAGGTCAAAAGCCATGAAGACTAAGATGAGGAAAATGAGATGGCTGGGGAGAGATATTTTATAATGAGTTGATGATGGGCCTGGGAAATTGTTCAACCGTTAAGGGCATTTACCCTTAACCCCAGTAACCTGTATTCAATATCTGGAATTCATATGGCAGAAGTTATCTGACCCCCCTCCCCCACACACACGCACACACTTTTTAAAGCTGCTAAAATACTGATTAGGTTTGATACTCAGCCTCAATGGATAAATCTAAAACAACTCCTGCCTCCACAGCTTAGGAAACATCCCAGAAGTGGTATAGAAGACAGTAAGAGCTGGAGAACCTGGAAGTCTGTTGTGAAATTACATCTCTTAGAAATGACAGGGAAGCTACCATGATTATCTCAACTATATGACTGCCTAAACAAGACCTGAATAATGACCATACCAATAGACATGTTAACTCAGATGGTGGTAATCTCGTGGGACACGACCTCCAAATAATCACAAGCAATAGCCAAGAAAGGGAGAATTAGTCTTCCCCAGGGATAAACCCCTTAATTGGTTATTTAACGCCAAGTGGCCAGCCTTGATTTTTAATCATATATATAATTTCAGGATCTATGGTATCTATGTATCTACGTACCTATCTATCATCTATATGTCTGTCTATCTATCATCTATATATCTAATGTCTATCTATATATCACTAAATGGACTCAGCAAAATGTGTGTATGTATGTGTATATGTGTGTAACAATAATAATTATTTTAAAAAGAGGCTTTGAATTTGAGAGGGAGAAAGGTTTGGGACATGGGAAAGGTTGAAAGAGGAGTATAAAGGGAAGAAGTAATGTAATTATATTTTAATTAAAAATAAAACATACTTATGTAACTTTAAGTTTTGAAACCTAATTTTAATGATGGTTCTTAAATTCTTTAACCTCCCCTCTAGGCCATCACCCACCAGAGTTAAGAGAAAAGAAAGGATAGAGGGGAAGTGAACCTGTTTAGAACATTCTCTTTGGAGCAATTCCAATCTGCATTGTCAGGAAATTAGCAGTTCAGGTCACAGGTCAGCAGCAGCAGCTAATCTACTCGCAGATACTTCAGTATATACCAGCAGTCCAGTTCAGTAGTACAAGGATAGTAGCAGTGATGGCACAGCTTAGCAGGAATAGCCAGGAATTAGCATGAGTCAGCAGGAGGGATTCAGACCAGCTGTGAAGTCAGGAGAAGTTCTCTGCCATTTGCATCTCTCACCAAAGCGAAGGTCTGAGATCTGCAAAGACATGAGACCAAGAAGCATTGCAGAGCTAACTCTATCACAAGCCCCTTTCTCTGTTCATTGAGTCCTATGTATACTCCCTCCAAACATCATGTAGTCTTCATGGGTCTTGCCTCAGCATATGAGTCTGACTTAGCACAACTCCATCTGAGTCTGTATCAGCTGACACAACTATGCCAATCAGCCTAAGTCCGAGGAAGTGGTGAGCACATCACCAGAAGTTTTTTTTGGTGCATTTCTCTCTATGGAATCACAACAAATGGAGCTCAAATACACAAAGTAAGGCTGACTAATTCATTCCTGTTGTTAGTGAAGAATCCTTCATCATGTGTCTTTTCTCCTGCTTTCTTTAGTAAAACATCCTTTCACCTCTGTCTGCTTCAGCAAAACATTTCTTCCCGTGTTTGCCCTAGCAAAACACTATCCCACACTACTGACTTTCCAAAGAACCCAGAAGTTTCCACTTCATACCTGTTTCTTTAAAAAGCTAATCAAGTTGTTTTCACTCATCTTTCTCTCTCTTTTGCTAATGCCACTTTACTTTTTAGATCCTGTATATGAGAAAAAATATGTGACAGTTTTCTTTAATGTAATATTATGTTAATAATATCAAAGTATATTTTATATGCATGAATAAAATTTATTTTATTTATTAAAATTTAAAATTTATTTTAATAAATTGAAATTTATTTATTTATTAAAATCATTTCATGGTAATTGTGATGACTAGTCTGATTGTGAACTTGGTTACATTTGGAATTAACTAAACCTTAAGCAGCTGGGCACATCTGTGAAGAATTTTTAATGGTTGGATTATTTGAGGTGGGAGACCCATGCTAAATCTGGGCCATATCTTCTGGTGTCATCTACAAAAAAGAAAGAAAGAAAGAAAGAAAGAAAGAAAGAAAGAAAGAAAGAAAGATGTGGAAGAAGGAATCTTTTGCTTTTGCATTTGGTTTTACTTTCTTGTCCTCACTCTCGCTAGCAACTTCATCTATTGCTCTGCTGAGGCATTCCTTTGCTGGTAATAGAAATATAGAAATGACTTCTTTGGGATCCCAACATAGACTGAAAACAAGATGAGACATGTGCACTGAATAACTACCAGGAGACAACCATTGTTGGGACTAACCAGACCATAGGCTGTAAGTCACTCTAAATAAATCCCCCTTTATTATAAGTAGATTACTCCTACAAGTTCTTGTCATTTAGAGACTCTGGACTAATAGACTGATTTTTTTAAAAAAGAAAAGAATCTTTTTTTTTTTAAAAGAGGACAAGAATAAGGCACATAGATCATAAAGTTTACTTGAGAGGAATATAAAAGTTGGCTTCTATACAGTGGAAGATGCAGAGATATGTGGCTGAGAAGGCCTCAGATGAAAAGATGTACAAAGAACACTGAACATTTCTTACAAGTCAGGAAGAACACAGCTGAGAACTGCTAACAAATTTGCTGAGGAATTTTGACTTACATGTGATCCTTGGTTCTTCCTAAAGATAATTTAGTTGGAGAATAAATGATACTTAAATGAACCTTACAGGAAATAATGAAGGTAGATTTTCAAAGCTTTTGTGGTATTTGATTACAGTATGATCCTTTTTTGCTGGCCCCAGTAGTACTTCAAAGCAAAGACAAAGTCTTACTTCTTTTCCATCAGGATAAGACTTTTGTCTACTGAGAACCAAGACTAGTCAAAACTCTATGAGACCAACTTTTATTTTTGATGACATCAGTTAATTCTTTCATGGTACAGGAATACAGTGTTGAAGATGTATCAGGAAGACAGAAGTCAACGTGTATAAGCATAAATGTTACCTACCATATTTGTGTAGTCATCCAGGAAGAACTTTCTGTGGTTAAGGAAAGAGCACAGTCTTATAAAATGAAAGACCTTTAATGCCACTTTTTAAAATGTGTTTTCTCCACTGTAGTATGCTTTGCTCTTAGAACAATCACTTGAATGCTGTCAATAGCCAAGAAGTATTTGCTGAACACAAAAGTGTTCAACACTTATATTCAATACATTTTTGCCTTTGTAAATGAGTGTGCAGCAATCCTTGCTGTGGTTTTGTCATTCTTGTGACCAGCCTATCTCTCATTCTGTTTCATTGCTTTTTTTGTAGTACTGCCAATCACTTATTCCCACTCTATTGCATTTTACTCCATAGTCTCTGAATGTTACTAAAGCTTTTAATGAGTTTGTAGTTTCTTTCATCTTGTCAAAATGTTAGTCAGGGTTTTTCAGTGTTCAGTGTCTATACCTCTAATGGAAAACTTTCATTCATGTGCCAAAGAGAAATGATAGTGGATTGTCACTTAATATTAACATGCTAACAGGGCAGAGTCCACATGTTAGACTATATGTTATTACTATCTAGCTATGTAGTTTTTCAGTTTGTCCATGAAAATCCATTACTTGTATAATTAGACAATGATCTAAGATTCTTTCATAGCATAAATAGTGGGTAACACATACACACGCCAACATTTCTGTATGTACTCTGAAATGAAGAGTCCAGTGGTCCAAGGACCATTGTCCTTTTTTATTTCAATAAATTATGATCCTGTGATATTTCTTCCACCATGTCCTTTCAGTTTCATTTTAATTCATTAAAATATTGATAAGTTCATTTACATACCATGCAGTTTAAAAGTAATTTCAATCTACTTACCTCTGACCAGTCATATGAGGAGTAATGTCATGTTTTGCATGTCCTGAAAAATTTTTGCCTGTGGCTAGGGTTTTTTCAATAAGGAAATTGTGGTGTGACAAACAATCCTTATAGACTTTCAAGTACAGGCAAGCTTCTGTTTCTCCATTTAGCCACACTGCCACCTCCAGCTTTCTTCTTTTCATAACCTTAACTCTATTGAAATGTTAAGACTACTACAAGACTCCCTTAGAAGTCTTGGTCCTAATGCCTTAGATGTACAAATATCCTTCTGACATTGAAAAAAACCTTTGTGGGTCTGTGCTTTGAGATGGGGGTGATAGAATTAGTCAGATTTGAATGTAATTACAGATCATTGAGGTCGGGCAGCTTTTCCTCTGTTGTCACAGAGACTAGATGACAGAAGATAAGGCAGAGAGAATCCATAAAAGGCTTCCACCTGCTTTTTCTGGATTTGATGGCAAGAGAAGACATTTGAGTTAAGGAATGTGAATTTGTGAGTGGCCTTTAGAAGGGAGAAAGAAAAGAAGGGCCCTTGCAATATCCATAAACGGATGTGATGATGCAGACACCTTGGCTTTGACTCAGTGAAACTTGTGCCAGTCTCTTTAAGTCCAGAGCTCAAAGATTTTTTAAATTACATTTAGTATGGTTGGGGGCACATACATGTGGAGGTTAGGGGACAAATTGTAAGAGATGTTCCTCTTGTACAGTATGGTCCTATTGATTAAACTCAGGTCTTCTGGCTTGGTGCTAGATGACTTTCCTTGTGAGCCATCTCACTAGTTCAGAAATTAATATTTTAGTTTAAGCCATTAATTTTATAGTAATTTTGTATTATTATAGTTGAAAATGAATATTCTATGAATGAATATGTTAGCATTAGGAGAAGGTACCTTGAAAGGTTAAGCATTCTGGACAGAAATCCTCATTATAGAGTATTAGATGGGTAGTGTATGCACCAATTGTCTTCTCTTCCACCGAGCTCTGAGATTTTGATTAATATAGATAGGTATACTGAGATATGTATCTGTAGAATTCTATCTTGCATATTTAAATGATATTGTAGAGTTCATTGTGGCATAATACTAATTAGGAACATTAAATATATAAGATAGCATTCTCAGAGAATGAGAAGTTCCTCCTTCATTTCTTAAAAAAAATGTTATATGTCCTGTGAAAGATTTAAAAATCTTCAAGAAATAGATATATTGCTTTCCATTAGTCTGACAAACACCAGAGGTAGTCAGCTTATAAGGACAAAAGTCTTATGGTGGCTCACAGCTTTGTATATTTCAATCAATGCTAGGTTGTTCTTGATACTTTTGTATCTATAAAGGGGCAGCATGTCATGACAGGCACCCAGTGAAGCATAATGCTCACCTCAAGGACCAAAAGTGAAGAGAGAGAAGGGTTCCCTTTAAGGGAATATTTCAATGGACTGAGGACCTCACCCTAGATTTCACTTCTTAAAGATTACATCTTGTTCCAACATTACCACATTGGAAAACAGCCTTTGGAAAATATTTACACTCCAAACAAAGGCATGTATCACCTAAACTATTTAGAGATATAAATTAGGGCTGTATTAATAATCCCTTCCCCCCAACTTCTAGATTATGATTTTTGTAGAATGCCACTCTAAGATGACATTTTTTTCAAAAATAATCTAAAAACCTACCATTGATATACAAGAGATTACAAATTTTCCCCCAAATAGCTGATATAGTTGATATTCTGTGTACAAACACACACAGATATATACATGTGCACACACACACACAAAGAGAGAGACAGAGACAGAGAGAAACACATTCATATGTGCATACTTTTATTAATGGAATGTGCAAATTTATGTCTTTCTCGAACTTATTGACACAAACATGCTTTGGAAATCCTATGAAAATCATCAACTCCAAATTGATGTAAAAACACACAAGGGACTTTGTCCAAATGGTGATGTTTATTTGAGAGTGGCAATTATATCAATAAAATAGAGAAGAATCAGCCCATGGATAAATTTTATATCTAACACATGAGACAAGCAATATATAGGCCTTCTGGTAAAAACTGCACAGAGCACTTTTTCCCCCTGAAGCTTAGAAGACAAAAACTAGCCTGGGATATCCTGTAGTGTTGTCAAGAGCTGACCTCTTTCCTTGAGGGTAATCCTGGAAGCAAATGAAAGGCAGCAGTAGTGACTTCTAACCTGTTACTTGCTGGGGGTCAGTTTATAATTGATTCATCTCATTATTGAGCCCAGACCCAGAAATACATAATGAAGAAAAATATGAAATTGTGAGAACTGGGCTCACTTTCTTATTCTAGGAAAATAAGACTAATTATTCCTAAATTAACCCTAGTCCTAACATTTTAGGATAATTGAACTATTCCCCACAATTAAGTAGTAGTTGGCCATATCGTGAACTGTTTTTGGAAATTTGCAGTGTGATCATGACTCAGGGACAAAGTGACCCAGAAATAAAAGTTATAGCAAACCAGAGACTGAGAGTCCATAGATACTGAAACAGGATGAAGGAAAACTCCAAGGGTAATATTTTTCTAAGCTCCCAAATTTGCCTTTCTCTTTCCATGACAACCTATTAGTAAAAATAGACATTGGGGAATATACTGTTTTCTTACACTCTGGTGCAGCTGCAGTACAGGTACCAAACATATGTGCACTTAACATGTTATTAAGGGACATTTTTATTGAAAAAAAAAGTTTTGTTTTTAAGTAGCAGTAAGCAATATCTTGAACATATTCAAGCTTTCCATGTCTTTGATTTTTCTCTGGGATATAGAAAATTATAAGCTCTACTACTGTCTAGACACAGAGAGGGAAATTTATTCAAATTCATAGCCTTTTTAATCATTGGCTGAAAAAAATTACCTCCGCATTAAAAAGCAACTTGTCAAACTCCATGTATTTAGACAATTTTTAAGTTAGAAGGATCTTAAAGTAAGACTTCCTCATTTACTACATGGTTCATTTTATATCAACAAATATGAACTATGACCAAGCACTTTGGAACCTTTACAGTTTTAACTATTTAGCAGTAAGTAATATCTAGTCTTTGATTTAGTATTTAAATATGGTGGGATACACAGAGCAGAGGTGATACCTATGACAATATGGCACATGATGTGACTGATAAAAGTAAATAATTGGAGGTGATCTAAATTAAAAACCAGCATACAAAACTCCAGTCCCAGGTTTCTGAAAGGGCTGGGAAATCATGAACATAGCTTAAGAAGCTACAGAAGCAACTCAAACAATGTGTCTTGATAGGTTTATTATTTTTGCTAAGCCCTAGAAACCACAGTTTTCATGAATCACCAGCATCATGGATCCCAGCTCTGCCCTCCTTGGTGGCCATAATCATAGTCACATCCAAAGCGAGATGCTGTTTGCACAGCTGCCTTTGCTCACTGAGAGTGGGTTGTCTTCTGTGCCTGTTTCTTTGTATTGCCAGTTGCTAATTTTATCTCAGATAGCTGTATCTGATCCACTATATTAAGAGCTTTGTCTCTCTCTTATCTACAAGACTAAACAAGATAACATGTCACCAGAAATTTACTGGAGTATATAGATAAAGGGAAAGAGTAGAATTTAAACTTTAATAACGTATATCAGTGTCTTTAGGCTAAGATGTTCTTTTGAGGGACTCTTGTTTTATTCTTACTCTTTGAGAGTACACACACACATACACACACACACACACACACACACACACACACACACACACACACACA